>LVYW01000001.1:4621723-4889154 GCA_001630435.1 Sporothrix globosa
TCGACAATTTGTGTTTGCAAGCTCGTCACATTCAATTCCAATTTTTCCTTCAGTCTTTATGTACACCCCCATCCATTAGGGGCCCATGCGTTGTCTCAACACCCTCTCGTCTTTCGCCTCTTGTCTCTGAATTCTTACATACCCCCTTACCGTTGGTGGCGTCCTTCCAACGGCTGCTATCTCACCTCATATGCACCAATATTGTCTTTTATATTTTGTTTGTCTTGGTCTCGGCACATCCTTGCAAGCGTTCCAACCCCTCTTTGTGAACCTTCAGTCTTCATTTTTCTCATTTCACATTCTCCATTTCCTTCGCTTGCGCCTTCTTCCCTTTACATTTTTCTGGTCCGAGTCATATCCTAGTACAAGCTACGTACCCTTTTCCTCTCAACATATCAGCTGGATCATCCTGTCGATCGCCACACTTCTCGACTTAGGCTGTTCCTGTGCCATCTAAGTTGCATGTCAACATTGCGGCATTGAACGTCCTGTTTACAGAAAACGTACATACATTGTGAGTAACGTACACGCATGTACACAGAGTGTTTATACGCACATGTCATTCTCTGCCCCGCCCACCCTCCCCTCACTCTTCATCATACATCTCCCCCTTCCTCACACCTTCTTGCCTTATGCTCTTTCTCCTTTTTGTTTTTTTATTTCCACAACGCCCCCTTGTTTTGCCTCGCTGCCTTTTGCATGCCCCCACCCTTATTCTGCCTCTGACTTTTATATCTCAGTTACTTCTCTCCGGTTCCGTTTCTCGGCCTCTACTTTCCTTTGAAGCCAAGCGGGGTCACGCCTTTCTTCTCATCCTTAACGAATCGAGTCCTTCTCTCTTATCCTCTTCTACTCGAAAGAAGCCGACACGAAGCCGATCAAGATGGCTCGAAAAAGTATAAATATGTCTCTTCTCTCCCGAGTTGAGATCTGTTTTCTTCTTTCTTTCTCCTCTTCTTTTTTTCTTTCCCTCTTTCTCCTCCTCATCGTCCTCAACACCATCTTCACATCACCCTTACTTCTTAACTCATACCTTCGTCTTTCCAACGCTCTCAGACACTACATTTTCAGTCTCACACGTTCTTCTTTTACTTCCCGCAAGAACGAACCACATCTGTCTTCTATATCTCCAGCTCTATCCGACGTCATGTCTTCTTACAGCTCCCATATGTATACCAACACACTTCCCATGCCCGTCCCTGGCAAGGATGATTATGCTGGCTACTATCATGGCTACCATAGCGGGAACAGTGTCTACTCGGTGTCGCCGCCCGAGTCTGAGAACGTGAGCTCCGCCTCTGGAGGCGCCTCATACGGCGTCCAGCCCGGCTATTCCACTACCGCAAGTTACGCTGGAAGCATGCAGGGCGATTATGACAGTTCCATGTCTGCAAGCGGTGTGGATTTCAATGACTACATGCAAGAACGTTTCAACGACACGTTCAACCCCATCCCGCTTGACAAGAACGTGGCGATGCAGGCGCAAGCGTAAGTACAATTGCCCTTCCGCAAGAACACGCAGGAAAGCGCCGCACTGGGAAAATGACAAGACGACGAACCTTCCAGCTAACATAAATTTCCAGATCTGGTCGCCTGAATGACAAGCACCGTGAGCTCATGGAACTTCAGGCGAAGGCGCAGGCTCGTCTTTCCAAGGTGCGCACTCGATTCGCCGACGGCATGCGCGATGCGCGCGAAGTGCGCGCAGATTTAGAGTGGTCGCAGAAAAAATTGACGTAAGTTTTCATTCGAATGTTTTCTGAGTTGCTGTTGGAGGCGCACAAAATTTCCACCGGGCAATTTAAGCCTTCCTGTTGAGAACTGGCTCGGCGGCTATCGTCGAGCCCGGTGATTTGCCGAATTAGGCAATTTTGCCTTACGGCGTCACTCGAGCTTTTACCAAACTTTCGCGAGTTGGGAGGAGGCAAGAGCAAAATCATCACACTGCATTAGATTGCGGTAAAAGAAACCGAAAGATTGCGAGTTTGAAGCTGACGAGTCGAAATTACAGGACCTTGAACTCGAAGGCGGCAAAGAAGTACCCCAAGGAGTATAAGAAGGCTCGTGAGCGGTACCCTTCCCCGGACTACTAAATGCATGGAGCCGCACCGGTTCAACGGGAGGCGCCTGAACCCGCCCCCCCTTGCATTTAGCGTTCCTTCGATTTCCTCCGGCATTTCACCCGGAAACCTTATTTCTCGCGTGTCGTTTCTTTATTACGCACCCTTTCTCATTTGCCTTTCAAGCGACCAGGGGCAGCATCTTGTGTACACCCCACCACCATCTTTTGCGCATCGAGCCGCTTCCCCGCCACTATTTCTGTTTTTGGATCCTTGCGTTTTCCTGCCAGGGAGCAACGTGCGACGAGGTTTGAACAGTGACGACGACACCTGCTGCAGAACGAAAAGTTGGAGTCGATCGAATGAAATCGGCGGATATATCGTTTTTCACACGAACAGCCGACGAAGAGCTGTGGTGGCCATGTTTATTGCATTTGGCGGGATTTTGGAAACTTTATTTTTTTTGGCCGGCGTTGCATTTTTGCTCCTGCTTCAATAATGCCCTTACCCTTTGGCAGTTTTCCAACCTGCGCAATTTTTTTCTGCGCGGGGTGGCTGTTCACGACGTTATGAATTATGATTGGGCAGAATGAGACGGATATTGACAGGATAATCGACGAGAAGTACAGTACAAAGCCCTTTCTGGGAGTTTGGGTGGGTGGGAGCACCCGTTCGGCAAGCGCCAGGGCTGCAGTAGCCCGCTGGGGAAGCGTCCATTGCTCTTACACGCCCCCTCCATTGTCTCTCGAGGTCTCGCATGCTGCAAGGGACAGCCGGGAGAGCATGGGAGGCGTGCTGTGTAGCAGGCGGCTTGGAGAAGCGACGAGGGAGGGGGAGTGTGCTTTTGGGGCTGCCAATGGCCACTGGAAAAATCCAGAGCGGCCAGCGAGCGAGCGCATTGGGGGGTGTGAGTGAGCGCGCTTATAAAGCGGGCACTGGCAGGTATTGACACACGGTCGTCTACACTTGAGATCGGGGGATCTGGCGAGCAGCTAGGAGGGGTGACAAAACGGTGAGTGGCCGAGAAAACGGAGGACGGGAAGGTGTGGCACAGCGACATGGAAACGGTGGCGGCAGCCTTATGAACCCATTCTCTATATAGCATTTCAGACAGCCCGTGGAAAACGGTGGTGACGAGGACGCCATACCATTCCCGGGGGATGCTGGCTCGGACCAGGAGAGGAGAGCAGACGACGAGCCAGAAGACCGCGATCTTGATTGCTTGGTGGTCGTGCTGTGAATGACGGTCTTGTGGGCGAGCTGACTTTCTCATTGGCCCTGGGAAGGGAGGCTGGCAGTGTGTCATAGGATGGCGGTTTCTGGGGGAATAGTGTAGTGGCTTTGTACTGTATGTCTCCTTTCGAGTGTGCTTTTGTAATTTCCTAGTTATGAGAACGACACTAGAGAAATGAATTCGTCTCTGTGACAAGGCTCTGTAGGTGTGCGTAGGTAAAATGTGTAAACCTGTAGAAGGGGTAGATGCGCCACATCTTCTCTGTGTGGCTTGTGTGTGTGTGTGTGTGGTCGCGGATGCGTGGGTATATTCACATGCCTGATGTAGTAGGTGGTGTAAGTGTCGATGCAGCTGGAGATGTCCCCTCCCACCTCCCACCTCCACTGCATCGCCCCCAATAAATGCCGCCCTTTCTCTCTTGTGCTCTTCCCCTCCCTAACATGGACCAAAGGAACATTTAGTCTTTAATTGCCTTTTATTCGTTCTTTTTCATCTCGTTCTCTTTCTCCTTTCCCAGCCTGTCCCATTAGCCCTCTCGCATTCCAATTCGGTCGTGTATCTCATCGCGTTTTCCTTATTGTTTTTGCTCGACCCATCCTGGTCGGACACCGCCGCCTTGGATTTGACGTTGCGTGTGCTCCCAACAACACTTTCCGTACCACCCGACGTTTGCCCATCGCCTTATCCGCCTTTTCGGGTTTGTTTTCTTTTTACCCCTGACAAACCTGGTATCACGTGATGTGGCTTCTTCAACGGAGATTCGAAGATGCTGGTTGGCGATTGGGTGTCAGAGACACAGGCACTACCAATGATAGGTCCAGTGATAAGGGCCACGATTAGGTAGGGAAGAGATTAGGATATTGTAGAGTGTGCGGATGGTAATGGGCAGAGGCTTTGTGCAGTGGTTACACTGCAGGGGAAGCCAAACGGAATCGCTAAAACGAAAAAAAAAACAGAGGCGGTGCAACATGCAGGAAGTGGTAGGTGGTCGATCGGGCAGCGTGCTTGATTGGGGTACGCTAGATGACAAGAGGACGGGCCAAACGTTAGGCAGTGAGGGATTTGATTCTGTTGCGTTGGGTAGGGAGAAAATCTGGCAGAAAAAAGATTGACGTCAAGTCGGAGAACTAAGGGGTAAGAGCCGAGATTGCACTAACAAGTGGTTCGACTTCAATCTGCCTGATTGTTTAGTTCCCTAGGATCGCCTTAGATGGCTGGGTATAAATGTGAGCGCGTCTTGCCGAAGAAAAAAAAAACCCGATGAGCATGGCGGAGTGCCGTAATCCTGTCGACATTATGTCTGTCGAGTACGGGTATGGCCCCGTCTGAGCCAGTTGCCGCCGCATGGCGGAAGTCCCAGTTTGTCCTCAATGCGGGCCCAGGGATTCTCGTTGCTGGTGGGGTCATAGTAGCCGGTCCACCAGTCCCGCTGGTGACCGTGGCCGTGACCGTGACTGTGACCTGGTCCTCGACCGCCCCAGCCTTGCCCTTGTCCGCGACCTTGCCACTCACCACGGCTGTTCGTCGAACCAAATTGGGGCGAGCCATCTTCAATTCGCGAGTCGGCATCCTCGTTGCCGGCGGCATCTCTAGCACTGAACTGCGAGCTAGCACCGGGCACTAGGTCGAGGTTGAATCCGTGCCGGTCACCGGGGCGTATGCGTCCATGGTGGTGACGGCCACTCGAGTGGGCCGCGCCGTCCAGCTGCGGATTGGCTGCTGCGGTGGCTGCAGCAGGTGGCACTCCATAGGCGGCATTGCCGGCAGCCACAACGGCGTCAATCCGGGCTTGGAGCGCGGCCGGATCTACTTCAGCATCCCCGGCAAGCCCGTCTGGCTCCCCGAGATGATCTCGTACCTCACCAATAGGTCTTGAGGTGTCAAGGTATTGTGGGCCCGGCTCTTCTTCGTCTGCGTGCGTGTCGGTCTTGAGGTCGACGCCACCACTTGTATCCTTATCCTCCTGCCCGTCTTCCTCCGCATCGTCGAGGTCAATCTCGTCAGTGTTGATGACGTTCGTTGGCGGCGGCAGCTTCATGGACGGTTTGTTTGCGCCGCCGGCCTGGGGTGGGTCGAGGGGAAGGCTACTTGACGTTGTCATGGCTGGCGAAGGCGCAACTGTCTTTACTGGTCGTGGAGGCAACCTTGTCGCGTTAGCACCAGTGCCTGACGACTGCGGCGGTAGGCGCGCGGGCGGGCGGCCGTCGCGTGGTGTGCCGACGACGGCGTCGGCCTGGGGGTTGAACCGCCGCTTCTTATTTGGCGGGACTTGTGCGCCAAAGCTGGAAAAGCCCATGGCGGCAACGACGGCAGCCGAGTCGAGCTCGTCGACATCAATGTCGTTTTCTTGTTCGGATGCCATGCTTTCTTTGTGCTTGGTAGAAGTTTAGAAAGATGGGTGAGACGAAGGGAGGGTAGTGAGGAATAAGGAAGAAAGTGAGGAAGATATGTAGGACGTTCCCTCACGTCGGCAAAGTGGAGCGAATGTGAAGTCGCGATCGGGGAACGGCAGGTAGCTCCTGCCGGACGCAAATCGAGCGAGGCGGCGTGTGAGGAAGGAGGCGAGGTTGTGCAGCAGCTGGTCGAAAACAAGCAGGAAGGAGACGACTTAGGCGCGGCAGGAGGTCGGCGTAGGAAGGTGTGATGTCGCGCCTTGCATGGGCGCAATTACAAATTTGCCTGTGTTGTCGTTCGCGATGCGCATGCTCGCCGTTTTATTTTTTGATAGCTAATTTTTGGCAGGTCATTTTGCGGGGAGGCAGGGACAACGTAGCATCCAACACACTAGTATTCCGCTGCAAAAGCACTTGTTAGAGAGAAAAGTGGGAACGATTTGGAGCTTCTTCACTCACAATTGGTGTAGAGTACGACACAAGAAGAGCAATGAGCCGAACCGTTTGAAACTGGTTTGTGCGACGAACTGCGCTCGGCATTGGGGGTTTGCTGCCTGGGAAGCTTCATGATGCAGCAACTCCGTTGAGAAGACAGTTGCCATTGGCCAAGTGGTAGCTCCTACAGTGGCATATTCTGCATAGATACATAACGCGGTAAGTGTATGTACCACGTAAAATGTTCTTAGCTCGTTTTACGCTATCTTTGACACGATTTTGACGAATATAGGTTATGGCCAATTGGTGATGAGTATTGTTTCTTACATGTCTGTGGAATTGTCGCTCAATCCATAAAGCCTCACTTCTGGTTTTAAACCTGGAGCCCCTGAATTGTATGTCACGTGCTATGTCTCGTGACCCGTATACATTTAGGCTTCAGCCACGCTCCCTCTCTCCTCGGCGATCGCCTCGGCCTCGCTCGTAATCTTTCCAATGCGCCGTGTAACTGCGGGAGGCCCAGGGTTTGAGTCCCTGATTGTCCATTCTTTGTTGTCTTTTGCCTTTTCATAAGACTTTACGAATAGTGCCGTTCGACGCCTTGTTGATCGAGGGGAAGGAGTGTGAGGAGTTGCCTCTATCGAGGAAGGAGCAATGTCTAGTGGATGGTGGTGGATGTTGTTCCAAATATTTGTGTTGCAACAAAATTCATGAAGTGCATGTTGAACGTCATAATTTCTCCGCACGCTATCGAGCCTGTCTCTCCGGACGTCCCTGCATCTTTTGCTTTCATCCTTGCATGTTTTAGAACGCCGGTCAAGCCTTGCCAAGACTGTCCCCGAGGCTCTGGGACTCGATTTCCACCTATTTGATATGCCAAGACCACAGCTGGAGATCAGAAGCTAAATCTGATCACAAAACGGTTATTGGAGAAACGAAAAGCAAACTTCGTGAGTCTCAGAGATGCACAAGCGACAACAAGCAGGGAGAGTGCGAAAAAGGGGTGGCCAGCTGGAGCGGGGGCCAGACATAAATAAATCAACCTCGCCTAGCAAGTTGCAAAAGTACCTTTTGCCTGCATCACAGTGTCTTGCGTGCTTTGAGATCGGGCAATAGTAGGTTAACTGCGAGACAACTGTACACATACTTTCTGCTGTGGAAGAACGTGTTCCATTGATAGGCTACTTGGAAGGCCTGGCCGGATCTCTGGGGCACACTGAGTTTGCTTTGGGGCAGTGCTGCCTTGGTCGCCCGCTGCATTCGAAGGTACGGTGGCTCAATGTGTAGAAACAATTTATTCCCTCCAAATTGTCCCGTACATCATGCCATTCTCGGTCGCTGCGCTGCTATTTTGTCTGGAAAGTCCGAAGGCAGGGCTAGACTGGTAAGCCTACCAGTAAGGGATGCGACGAAGGTTTGCCCGAGTCGCTTTGTAGAAAAACAACTGATAGACCCTCCCCTGAGACGACGAAGGCAAGCTAGTCGCACGACGCTGCCAACTCGTATCTTACCTACCTCTCCTTCAATTGTCTGACGGAAGAACCCGCGAACTCCATTCCCAAGGTCTTGGGCGTAGTTGCGATGCATTGCATTCAAGCATCTACGCGAAATGACAAGGAGAGAGTGCCGACCCGCCACATTTTGCCATCGGTGACGCGATTTTCTATGTAGGTTTAGCCTGTGACGCAAACAGCGCGTCAATGTGTATGTCCAACGTACCGCTGGACATTAAGATGGCGCTCTCGGTATGTTGTACTTGACCAACGGGCTACGAACTTGTTCCAAACGGCGACCCACTTAAATGAGGACTGTTGGTCTAGGCCAAACTTTTTTTTGTTCCTTATTCTACATTCGTACTCTTCCTCTTCTAATACGAGGTTTGGCCACCAAGGTAAGCTATGCAACCACCCAAACCCACAAAAGCTTTCGTCGCGACGCATCCACCACTTTTGGCCAATAACATCAGCACCGACCACTGTTGCTGTCAGCACCTCGCTCCTATCAAGGGCAAGACAAGAGAGGAAATAGGGGCACCCCAAAAATGAAAAAAGTGCGATCCTGCAGGAATGGACGCGACAAATTGACAACAATACTCAGTAGGCAGCACCGCCAACAGGTGTTTGAAATGGGGATCCACATACTGGAGCAGAAGGAGGACTCAGCTCGTAGCTCTCTGTTTTTATGGCATCCTCTGAAGCGGCGTGTGCGACGTTGTTTAAAGAGTCGCATCATCCATGTGAAGACTACAGTTGTACGCCTACGAAGCATGCTTCTCTTTCCATCCCTCCCTGCCAAGCTTTGGAGGTGCTCGCGAATTAAGCCACTTTGTGGTGGAGTTTTGTCGTTGCCCATCTCTTTGTACCTCTTTGCGATGCTAATATACCAATACGCCGTACATTGTAGCCACAGTTCTTTGACGTATGTCGTGCTTTGTACCACTGACATCATGTCGCTAGAAACCAACATAGTCGCATCGACTATTATCTACTCTCGTTTTGGAGGTCGGGAGTGCCAGCCATGTGGGCCATGCGGCATATTTCTTGGCAGCGTTTGCTTACGGCTACGGGCAAGGATCGTGACAGTGGGTGAGAAACGCAGAAAGGAGGATACATACCACCTGTGGTTTTCAGGAGTAGCTGACGTGAGCTTGGATACTATTTTATAGGTCCGAAGTAGACCTCGCCCGAGACTCAGGTAAGGTTCACTTCCCATCATCACCCACAATATACCATTGATAAAATGGTTCATCCTTATAGTGGGATGGTATGGCCGTGTGAAATGTTTGAAAACAGAGACGAAAATTCCGAAACGAGAGGGGTTTAAGAATAAAAGACAGACAGAGTGTATTACCGTGGCTATTCCGTCTTTCAGTGGGAGGTTGTAAGTCGTAATGCTAGCCAAAAATACAACCACCTCCGTACAGGGTATCGTCCACTCCGGCGCGTTCTGGGTCTGTGCAAATCATGGCAAAAATGGCCGGCGGCGGAGATTGATTTCTGATGCCGCCGTGCTCTTGCTGAAGTCCGAAAACGATCCACTGCTTATCTCATTTTTGACGTTCCATTTTTCTCCGTATCACCTTATTTAACGAGGGTAACTACATCGTCTAAAATGACCTTCAGCGAGCAGGTCTATTGGACTTTTAATACAGTTTCGCTTTGTTCAGCGCGCTGGGAACAACTGTATTCTTCACACAAAAACTAGATCTGGAATTCTGATATCCCTTCGCCTGTTGGCGCCCAAGAAAACCATTGAAACGTCGTTTGAAATAAAAGTCAGAATAGATGCTGGGGCTAAGAGAGTAATATGTAAACTTACTTTGTAAGGGTTACTTAATTCCTGCCGTTCCTTTCTGTATTTGCATGGCGGCTACTGTCAGACCAGTGATACTGGCAGTGCTCTCCTACACAGTGTTTAAGGACTCTCGTCCATCTTATGTTTCCCGTGGCTTTCCGTGTCCCTCCGTTCCCTGCAGACCCCCTTATGTCTAATGATCCTGCAACAAAATAGAAAAATACTGGAGCCTTGAATTCCCGCTGACCTGATATTTATTCCACGTGTTGTAACCCGTAGTTCGTATTTGCATTGCAGCATGCAACCACTTGCGTGCTTTTCGTGGACAGTTCCTACCCAACTACAATCTGGCCGGAGCCCTGCGTCTCTCTCTTTCTCTCTATTGTGTCCTTTCAGGCTATCGGTTCACCCTTTGGTGCTCTTGTCATCCACAATGATTTTCCGACTCGCGGCCCTCAAGGCGTCCATGACGACGGCCACGGAAGACACGGGCCGTTTGGTCAACTCTCGTGTGCTCAAAGCGGTGCTGGTGATCGTGGTCGTCTGGGTGGTTTCCTTCAGTGCCCTTAATAACGTCGACACCTGGACCCAACGGCGTGTTGAGAAGAACAGGGGCGCGTTCGACCGTCTCGCACATGGCGGACCACAAACACAAAACCATCCACAGACATCGACGCAGGAGCACGTATCTAACACAGATGTACCAGAACTGCAGACGCCATCACGACCTCACGACATTCTCATTACCTACGTGTACGCTGAGTCTGCGTTTGGCCGCGAGAACCTCGCGTACTTTATCCAGGTCGGGCTGCACCGCGCCGCCGACTTTGTCTTTATCTTCAACGGCGAGACCGACGCCGCCAACCTCTTGCCCGACTGGGACAACATCCGCGTCGTCCGCCGCAACAACACCTGCTACGACATGGGCGCTGTAGGCGAAGTGCTGCGGACCAACAACCTGTGGATGAGCTACGCCAAGTTTATCAGTATCAACTCTAGCCTGCGCGGGCCCTTTATCCCCTACTGGTCCGACAGCTGCTGGACCGCCCTTTACCTCAATAAGATCACCGACACCGTCAAGTTTGTCGGCCTCACGGCCAACTGCCACCCGCGTCCGCACGTTCAGTCCATGATCTTCGCCACCGACGACACGGGCATGTCCATCTTGCTCGACCCGGACCATGCAACCGCAGGCGTGGCCGACAAGTTCGGCGGCGCCGACGACCCTGTCGGCCTCAGCGGCTGCTACAAAAACCACAACTCTGCCGTCCACTCCGAGATTGGCCTGGCTACGCTCATCCAGAACGCCGGCTACGCCGTCGACGTCATGATGACCGCGTTCCACCAGGAGACAAGCCTCGAGGCCTACTGCAATGCCACGAACAGCAATGATGTTATGTCCAACAATGCCTACTTTGGCTTCAACGTCCACCCCTACGAGACCATTTTTATCAAGACGAACCGCAATATCGATCCCGTGGCCATTAAGAAGCTCTCTGAGTGGCATCTGAAGCAGAACGTCACCTCCCAGACGCTGTGTCCAGCACGGTGGCATGCACTATGATGTCATTTGACCTTTGCTATTATGTTTGATTCTATTGTCTTGTTTTCCTGTTTGTCTAATTAGAAGGCGTTTTTGGTTGGGGATTGAAAGCGGTTTGGGAGAGATGTTTGCTTCGTAAGATTGGTATAGTATAACACCACATCAATGCTGTTATACTTCATGCCTATAAACTTGACTTCTCTTAGCGTTGAAGCTGTTAATCAATAGATAATTTATATAAGAAAAAGCTTGGCAATTGCCTTCATATATTACAGCGGTTCGTGGGACCCACAAAAAGTGGGCCCGATCTGCAGCGTCCGCCTTCCCGGATCGTGCGCCTTCCGTGCTTGTGTTTGAAGAGCGTGGCAGGTAGCCATTGGGAAAGGGCGACAGACATCAGTTTCCAGGAACACGACATTAACGGCAGGCTGCAAATTGCGTCAATTGTCCCATCATTTTGCTTTTGCCTACTATCCTATATCGAAGTCGTTTATTGCCTTGCCGCCCGCCCAGGTCGTAAAGCATCGCTCTCCTAAAGCTACAAACCAGCTTACAAACCGGCTCGCGTCTATATCGTTGCCATCATCGCCTCCGCGCCTCTACGCAGCCCTCATCGTATCACACCCTCCCTTTCATACCAGCCATGGCTTCAACAAAACCAACTCCAGCTTCAGCGCCGGCCACAACACCACATGCAGCACCGGCGGCTGCCTCTGCGTCTACGCCGGCAGCTCCACCAGCGGCTGTGCCACCGACCGCCGCGGCAGCCGACATTGTCCTGCGCACGCCGTCCAAGTACATCACATCGTCATCTCCAGCCTCTCCCTCCACGTTCAAGGCCCCCCCCGCCGACTGGCTCGTCCGCACATGGTCCGTCACCCACTCCACCCTCAGCATGTGGCGCTCCGCCCAGAACGTCCGCATCAGCTACCGCCTGCTGCCCGACGACGCCAGCGGCCGCCCGCGCAACGAGGACCGCGTCGAGTACGAGTCAAACAAGGGCACAGGACTGAAAAAGATCAAGTCGGTGGAGGGCACCAACCTTATGGGGAGCGACGGCACGTTTAACTGGCGCGGCAAGAGCTGGCTGTTCTTTGTCACGAGCCACTGGGAGATTCTGGGCTGGGGCGAGCGACCGGTGGCCGGCGGCGCGCCAGGCGAGGTGGAGCGGTGGGTGGTAACGTGGTTTGCGCCGACGTTCTTCACCAAAGAGGGTATCGACTTTTACAGTGACCGGCGCGAAGGGCTGAGTGTCGAGACGGCGGCAGCGCTGCAGACGGCCATTGCCACGACGGCGCAGTGGCCGGCCCCGCTGGCGACGCTGGCCAAGGACCTGCTACCGGTGGACATCAACCTGCCCTGGGCGGAGTGAGAAGAAGCAGCAGCAGCGAGATGACGCTCTTGGGAGTGTGTGCTAAGTGGGAAGAAACACGATACCTTTCTCTGTCATTTTAATATGTGTTGTCATTATACTGTAATTTCTGTTTGTTGTTCGTTTGAGTTTGGTTTGTTCGCTTCCATTAAAATAAAAGTAGTATGCTTGCACGTGGTAATCTATCGAATTCCATCCCATATACCAGGATATTCTGCCCTTTGAAAAACATCCTCCGTGTCCCAGTGTTCCAGATCCTGTCCCGTGCTCCGCGCCCCTTGTTTCCATGCACCATTGCTTTGGCCCATTTGCCAAAAGCATGACAAACAAGAAGAACAATACAGAAGCTGACCGACACAAAAAGAGACATGCATAAAACGCCCCGAGCGTACCGTTATATAAAAGCCGTAGAACATGCTTGAAATAAATAGCAGTAAATAAAAAAGTAAAATCGTTTCCTTCGTAAAACAAGAAGACACTTGCATGCCGGGTGCTTTGCTATGCAGGGGTATAGGGTGCAAGGGAAATGACAATGATGAGCAATTAAATAAAACAAAGAGCAGACGGCCAGTGGGAAGAAAATTCTGTAGAGGCCGCGATGAAAATTGAAAATGAAGGTACGGCAGTGCATGTCGTGACTAAACATGCACACGGTAAATAAAAGACGATAGCGAGAAATATTGAAGAGATGTGAGAGGGTTGCATGTAGGATACAGGCGAGACACCAGTCCTACTCCAGAGCATCGGAGTATTTGCGGATGTCATCGTCGCTTAGTGCGCTCATCCAAAGGCAACGTTCCGTGATGCCCTCGATCGGCTGGAAGTTGTAGAGAGCGCTCGCCTCGACGAGTCGCAGCACCGTCTTGACAATACTAGCCGCAAACCGGCACCGCTCAAAGTTGACCAGGGGGGGTGTTGTGGGTGAACTGGCGATCTCAGAGGGCCGTTGGGCATTGAAGAGCAGGTCGTGCGTGTAAATGCCCACAAATGGGATGCAGCCCGCATCCGCATTGTCGATCCCAACTGCCTCCATCTCGGCGCGCAGACCGTAAAAATTGCGCGTCGGCGAGACCAGTGCCTCCAGGTCGCGCAGTGTACGGTCGTCGCTCGGTGGTATCAAGGCCCACGTCCTCGCAAGTCGGCCAACCTCGTTGCTCGTCAGTGCAATCGTGATTTGGCTCATCGTTGCATAGTTACGGTACCGCCGGCAGTGTGCTGCAATGTGGATGAATTTGATGAGGCAGCGAGCACGCTCCTCCAAATCCTGTGTCAGGATCACCTCAGAGATGGCCCACTTAACCATGATGTTGAAGCGGGCAATAACGACCTCGACACCACGGGCGTCCGAGTTGCGCAAGAAATCTACCCAGGATCGAGCATTGCCATTCTCGGCGTTCTTCCACCGCATCTCAATCAGCTCCTTCCAGTCAATCTCGTGAAGCGCATCCTTTTCAATCAGCGTGAACTGCTGTGCAAGGATCTCCGATTCGAAAGCAAGGATGAACGGCAGGTGAACCGAGAAGGCACGTGCTGCCTCAGCCTTGGCTGTCACCTGTGCTGGGGACTGTTCGAAGACGGACCGCAAGCCCATGGAACTGAGGACCTCAGCCTCCTCCGCTTGCTTCTTCAAACGTAGTGTCTCGGGCGCTGTTCCGTCAGGACTCGGCGTGGGCGGAAGAGGCTTGTCCTCCCAGACCTGGAAATCGTGAAGCTCGGGGATCTTAGCGGTATCGGGTGACATCTGGAGGGCCTGGACAAGCGTAATGGGCGGCGACGGTGGGTGGCCGTCGTGGATATCGATGTCTTCCACAAGCTTGCCAGGATGCTGCTCCTGTAACGGAATCGACGGAGTCTGCGATGGCTCTATCTGCGGGTCGCCAATTGGGTGGGCAGGCATGCGCGAAACGACAGTGTTGGAACGCACAGGGCCCTGTGTGGTGACGGGGCCGTAAATACCAAGCTCGTCAGTTTCGTCAGGGAATTCAACAGATAGTTCGGAAGAAAGGTCACTGGCATGGTCGCTCTCGTCCTCTAGGAAGGAGACGTCCGTTCCTTGGCGGGGACTTTGTGGCATTGTCTCTCCAGGTGGGATCTTCTCGATGCTCTCCGTCTTTTCGACAACCTCATAGGAGCCTTGGTGAACAAGGTTGCCGCTGCTGGGCCCCGTGGGCGTCTGGGCGCTGCTTTCATTGGCTTTTTCAAAGATGGACTGGTTGGCCCATTCTTCGGTGGGAGCACCCTTACTCCTCCCGTCGTCGGTAAGGCCACGGTCAAGCAAAGGGATGGACGAGTACGACTCGCCGGATTCGGACAAGAAAGACTGTACATCTTCGACCATGCGGGGCACTGTGGCTGGGCGAAACGCGGGTGGTGGAGAAAAGGCTGGAACATGCGAAGAGGTGGCCATTGAGCTGCTTCTTGGCTCGTCTGTCCCTGTCCCATATTGACCTTCGATTGCATCCAGTTCCGTGGCAGCTATAGTGCTCTGCTGAGCAGACTTGGAGAGCAGAGACTGGTGAGAAGGAGCGAGATCGCTGTGGACGATTTGCCTATGTCGGTGGTCGGTTTTTTCTTCTGTTGTCAGGCGGTTGCTGTCTGAGGCACCTTGCGGGGCCAGGAAACCGCTCAGTGGAGGTGCAGCGATGCCTTTGGTCAACGTAGTGGGTGAGAACACCTTGGATGGAGGCTCGGAGAAGGAGAGTTTCTTTGACTTGCGCTCAAATCTTCCCTCAAGCTTCAAGAGGGCCGATTCCACGCCACCATCGTCATCCACATCATCTGGGATTTGAGCTAGCTTCTGTGCCTCCGCTTCGAATGAAGGACGCATAACAGGCTTCGATGAGTAAGTGCTGAACATGGACATCCGTTTCTTGAGCTTCTTCTTGTCGGTCATCATGCCAACGGAAAACGTCTCCTCTTTGTCGCGTGTAAAGTCAACAGAAATCACATCTACAAACCCACCGGACTCTCGCGTCCGACTGTGTACAAAGGAGCTGCGAATTGATTCCGAGTATGTGGTTAGGGAACCAACCGACCGTGAGCGCCGAATCGGACCTTGGTCCAAATCGCCCACAGTGGTGACAGCCCGCAGATCACCGCCAGGCCGTCTCCGTAAAACGCGAGGAGGCTGCGGCGCCTGGGTCTCAGAGGTGTCGTCAACAGAGGCGTCGGTGTAAGTGCTGGCATCGAAGCTGAGGATGCCCGTAGGCGGTGCAGTGCCACTCGCATACGATGCTAATCGGCCGCGCCGGTATGAACGGCTGGATTTGTGTGACTTGTATGATCGGTTAGAGCGATGTCTTGAGTGTCCTTGAATCCAGCTTGGCTGTGGCCGACGAATTGGTGGTGAGCTTGGCAGGCCAAAACTGTTTGTCGCCGGGTTCTTGTTCATCACGACATCGACCTGCACGTCGCTCGAGGCCTCATCTACGCCATCCTCACCGGGCCGCTGCGGAAAGATGATACTGTCTTCAGGTTCGTGTTGCAGCACGCCAAACGGGGGGCGAGCGCTGGTGTCCTCAACCAAGGGGCCGGACGGCCCGAGAGTGGAGCTGTGTCCCAGTGTATCCATGTCCGGAACAAACGGGGGCAGTGGATCCATAGAAAGTGACGACCGAACGACTTGTTCGCCAAGGGCGAAAGACGAGGGGCGGGGGGTTCCCATTGGCTGTCCCGGTGGTGTTGTCGGGGGCGTCGGGTCGGCCGCCACCGACAAAAAGGATTCACCAAACAATTCGACCGAAGCATTGTTGCTGTTGGGTTGAACCAGTGCACCTGTCATGACCGGGAATTCTAAAGGAAGAGTGCCATCAACGATAACAATAGACTTGCTTCCGGTAGTAATACCCGTGTCACTGATAGGCCGCACCAGATTGTCAACTCCACCGGGAGTCCAGCCAAGGAAGAGGCTGTCGGAGTATGCCGAGGCTGCCACTTTCGGTTCAAGGTGTTGCTTTTCATCAGTATCGGGAACGCCGCGAGCTTCAGTAGAAGCATCACCGCCAGTCTGCGCAGCGGCAGCATCCAGGGAGGCATCTTCTCGAACCGCTACTTTAAAATCCTCGGCGATTTTAGCACCGAGAAGGTCAATTCGAATAGGAGGACGGAAGCCGTTCATCCTCGGCCGAGCTTGCGGGACAATAGCAGTGCCAGGGAGTCGATTTGTCGTCGCGCCACGGGGCCCAATCGGCGCCATGTTAATAAAGTTTCCCTGGGTAGAAGGGATGGCCTGGCCTCTTGTGCTCAACGCCCGCCGAACGCTGCCGAGTAGCTTACGCATGCCCGGGCTTGACATTGCCGATGCCTTCAGCTTTTGCGAGTCTGGCGGCTCCAGAGCAAATGGCTGAAAGAGCGTTGTTTGGCGACCGACACCGCCACTAGTTCCGGGTGGAAGGACTTCGACGTACGGCTGGCCAGGAGGAAATATGGCACCACGAACAAGGCTGCCAGCGTAAGGGAGAGACATCAACATCTCATTGTTCTTCTGCAGTAACTTGTCCATAGTCGATTGTTCACGCAGAGAATCTGTGAGGCTGTTGTTTCTCTTGTGCTGTTGTATGTGGCCAGACGACTTCTGGCCGTCGCTGGGCCGAACACGTTTACCGACAAGTGCGCGAGGAGTTGTTGCAACAAGACCGCTCGCACTGTACACTAACGACGGTTCCGCAGGATGTGCACCAAGCGGCTGCCCCATACCGGCCTGGAGGAGACGCATGTTCTTTGTCGGGAATGAGCAAGAGACAATATCTAAGCTCGTGATGCTCGCCGGAGAGGCTTGTCTCCG
This sequence comes from Sporothrix globosa, assembly GCA_001630435.1. Taxonomy (NCBI): domain Eukaryota; kingdom Fungi; phylum Ascomycota; class Sordariomycetes; order Ophiostomatales; family Ophiostomataceae; genus Sporothrix; species Sporothrix globosa. Next base: position 4,638,838 of record LVYW01000001.1, read on the forward strand.
GGCACTGAAATCATTCGACAATTCCCGGTTTTCCGGAGTTGCTGGGCGTTCACCAAGCACAACGGAGTCGATATGGGCAGCTTGGCCCCCTGTTGCTTGGAAACTGCTACCCGGCTCTGGTTGGACCATAGATTCGGGGGATTGGAAGTGTGTGAGAAAGTTGGAACCGTCCTCCTCATCTTCCTCATCTGGCAAAGCACCAATAGCAACCTGCTCCCAGAAGCTTGGGTCGAGGGTGGGATTACGGTGACCAGCAATACCGCCTTGGGAGATCGGTACTTCGGGTCCAAGAGAGTCGTCAAAATCGGGGCCGTCCCAATACTGGGCACAGGAGCGCCGCCAGCATTTTTTCAGTTCGGTCAGAATCTTGAGCTGGACCTTGCGTCCACTTGCGTCCTGGGAAAGTTCATTCACGAAGCCGTTGAGCAGCTCGCAAAATAGGACGCGCAGTTCGTAGTCGATCACGAAGTCGTCCATGAAATAGTTAAGGATCCAATGGCGCAGAGCGACAAAGGTACGGACGCGAACAACCATGCCGGCTTCGTCTGATCTCTCAACAGCCCAACGCAAACGGGCGACGAGCATCCGAAGAAGGTCCCGTCCATCGAGGAAAGCACGGTAAGTGAGGAAGAAGTCAGAAACGAGGTCATAGTCCATGAACTTGGGAGAGGTGATTTCCGCAACGAGACGAGGTGGTGTCGCAGCAGTGATAGTATTTGTCACCGGAGAGAAGCGGACAATGGTGCGGTCATCGCACGCCGGTTTGAAAGTAAGAGAGTCGAACATTTCCGGAACAGTCATCGCATAGTTGGAATGGTAGGCTGGACGCAGCCCTACGGGTTGCTCGTCTATAAGGAAGCGCGGTGAACCAAGGGGCGAAGGAACGCCTTGTGCTTTGCCTTTCTGCCTCTCAAAAATGTCTTGCCGCGGAGAAACTAACGAGTCCTCCTCCAGCAATGAGTGAGAGTGATCAAAGGCTGGGTTGAAAAGTGATAGCCGACTCGAATAGGGCTCTTCGGTCGGGGCATACGACGAACCGCGAAGAACAGGCGTACCGCGAAGAGTAAACCGAGGAGAACCTAGCTTCCAAGTAGGTATAGCGATTTCGAGGTGAGGCACGGAGGCGTTCGGGTTCGTTGGGGCCAGGTCTTCCAAGGTTTTTGCACGTTGTTTATCGTCTGCCGGCTGCGTAATGACGATCTTGAAGCCACCTGGTTCAGACTCGCGCGCAATGCTTGTATCTTGGACCGTCGAGTCGGATATGGCTCTGCGGTGTCCGCCTCCTGGCCGCACTGCTACTGCACCGGCTGTGCTGGGCCGTGGAACCACACTGCGCGACGAGTTGTTGGAGTTAAATAGGCGAGGCCCCTGCACGGGAAGTGCCGTGGGCGAAGAGGGTTGGTCCGGTGTCCAATCGCTACCGAAAAAGTTGCTTGTCGCCTCTAATCGCAATGGCTGTCGCTGAATCTCGTGCCTTTGCTCTTTCTGATTCTGTTGCGTCTGCTGCTGTGGTCTGTGCAGTTGGTCGCTGCGCTTGTCCTGGTCTTGCATGAGGATATCGAGACCTGCTGTACCAGGTGGCGTCATGGGAAACACAAAATTCGGTTGGGGCGATCGCAGGTGTACGGGTCGCACTGTCGGCCTGTAGTAACGTCCTTCAGTCAGCCAGGTTCATGAAGCCCCAGAAGAATCTCAACACATGAGACATGCAAGGATATGGGCGACCTCGTCCTCGCCAAATTACAGCCTCGTTCATCTATTTGATTCCTCCTTTCGTTTTGACAGCCTGCTGCGTCTTTGTACAGTCCTTGACCACTTACCTCAAATATATGCGGCCGTTGTTCCCCACATTGGCCACGGTAAATTGCCGGCCCTCTCGGCCAGCAGACGACCCATCAGGTGCAATATCCCACTTGTCACCGCCGTCCACGGGCTCTTTCTTAGATAGCCGGTCGATCTTGTTCTCCTCTTGGCTCTTGCGCTCGGTGGCGGGCAGAAGAGACTTTGGTATCGACGTTGGCGAGGTTCGTTTCTTTGGCCGGGCGATGGTGAGGCGTGTGCCCGTTCTGTCGCTCTCGCGGGGTTGGGTCATACGGCGGAGCTTCAGCTCACGCAGCGAACCACCGCTATATGTGACTGGCCCGGCCTCGCCTTCTCGTGCGCCATGCAATCTGCCAGCCGCCGCTTTCGCTCGTGCGCTCGAGGAACCAGGTAGTCGCTTTGGTGACAGTGAGGAGCGAGAATGCGCGGCTCGTAGTTGTGACAGTGATGGTGCTTCCGGCGGCGAAGGTGGCCGTAATGGCGGGTATGCTGATGCTGTCCGGTCTATGACTATCCGCTCACCGGTGGGTGACTGGATCGGGAGCTCGAACGAAGCCTCCATTGTCGACGGCCGCAGCAGCAACGCCCGCTCCTGGCACCGCTGGTAATGTTGCTGCTGCTATATCGGCTTGTTCATCTGCTGCACGAGGCAGCCCGCACGGAGAGGCGGCAGTATGGTGCTGGTCTGCCACAATAGCTCTTCAACAGCGTATCGGTGCCGGTGGAACAATGGAATGTGTCGATCATGGGGTTGAGGCCGAAACAGTTGGCACGCGGCGTCTTATCTAGCCGTAAGGGCCGCCTCGTGCTCGATTATAGCTGTCGAAAAGGACGGAAGGAGAGAGCGTAGGGAAATAGTAGAGGAAACAGTAACAAAAGTGTACTTTGGTCTGATGCAAGGTAAATGTGTGGTCGTATGTGTGAGGATACAGAGAGGAAGCACAGGTCCACAGAACAGCGAGCAGGAATTGCTGGTGCTCTGCGCGGGAGGTGGCGGATGGGCAGTGCGCCTTTGACGGAAGCTGCATAGCATAGGCAATAAGGCAAGAGCGTGTTGCACTGGAAAGTGGGAAGGGGCGTTGGGTGGAGGCTCATGTGGTGGGTGCGCGGAAGGAACAGCAACACTAAAGTCGCACTGCTAAGCGGACATAGGCTATTTGATATGTCGTAATTACTCTGTATGCAGTGAATGCGCCGTAGTCGCATTGGAGAGACGTGGTGGAAAACACATGCCGTTCACAATAATACATGGTGCAAAGTCTTTATATTATTACAGCTCTGCCCATCTCTTCTTCTTGCACTCGGATACGTGTCCGGAAAGCGGAATACCCTATCTACTGGAACTTGGTCGCGCCTGCCTTGAACAAAGAACGGGTTCTTGACCGTCACGGAAACCATAAACAAGGCAACTGCAATCTTGGTTGGCATTGCCTCGGAAAACAGTGAAGGTTCGACTCGAGAGCGAAGAGAAGGAACGAACGCGTCAATATGAGAAAGTGAAGGAAACGAGGGTTGGTTGACAAACGGGGGCCGCCATTGTCCAATAATAACGTCAACAACACAACTGCCAACAGCCGGACAAGCACTCGAAAAGAACATCCGACACGAAAAAGCGAAAGAGGCAAAGGCGAACGCAACACCAAGCACTGGGCACTAACTGGGGCGAGCATCAGGCTAACAACGGAAGGATTGTGGCCAGCAACGGTACGCATTAGGGAAAAGGGGAAGCTGGAAATAAGGTGACTTTTTGCCGAAATACCAGCCCCTGGTAGATTGGCTCATTGGGAAGCATTGAAAGGTGCGCTACAGGGGTCTGTTTACGACTGGGACTGTTGATTACAGATTGGTAGGATACAGGGGCGACTTCGGATGGGACAGGGTCACGGCGAGACCGCTGGGAAAGCGAGGTCATTTATCGCCCAACCGCTCCCCTGTAAGATATGGACGAGAGAGCTAACCGGGTCCAGTGTGACGAAAGAAGCAGGCCAGGATGTTCCTGGTGGCATACTTCGTACCCCGTACGTCGTACACTCAAAGTCATCCCAGGGCAGAAGTGCGACACAAGACTGGCCGTAGCTTTGACCAGGCAGTGTCGTGCCCGTTGCTGGACGAGGATAGGCTTCTTTATCCTGCAAATAACACGGCCAACACAGCCAACGAGCCAAAAGGCCAATGGAGCCGCAGCTACGACGCCGCCAGCCAGCCTCAGTGCTTCTGGTCTGGTCAATATCGCGCACGTTATTGCTTGACCCAGTCCATCTACTCCATAAAGTGCTTGCGACGCGTGAAATCGCATGGAGATCAGACCCAGCATCCATACTATTTTGCAAAATTACGGGTTCAAGAACAGGCGGGTGACAACGCTGAAACAGTGTGACAGGGCAACACACAGTGAGCACAGGCTTCTATCTGGCTTGGGACTCATCCCACTCGCGAGTCATCGCTACTCTCCAGCGTTGGACTTTGATGGTGAATATGGAAAGAAACAGTGCTGATCATTGAGGAATATCGCCGAGACAGTGTGCTCCACGCCGATTCGACAACCAATATAGCAACGACTCGACAATCACAACAATCACGACAATGCATTAGACGGTGATCACAAGAAGAGCTCTTCAGTGACGTTGGCGCATTTTTAGACGGCACTAAACGCTTATGATCTTCCCCATGATGACCACCAGGTCGCGCAACATCGTCGAACAGGAATATGAGCTGGAGCTAGCGGTGTGGTTGTCGGTACTTTTGTCGCGCGCAACCGTTTGCCATCCATCTTCTTTCGGGGACACCCGATCGACACCAAAGCCCACATGACGAAGATTAGGGGCATATTGTCTCCTCCAATGCACCTGTTACGACCTAAACAGCGCACCCTCTGCGCGCAAAGTTTGGAAAGCGAAAGTAACGGCGTCGCGCTTGATCCAGGCTCCGAGGCGAGCCAGACTAGCGCGTGATGGGCGTGAATGGGATGAGAGCGGGTCGCATCACAGCGCTCATCACAAAAGCCAACAAAAGGACAGCCAACCAGACGCAGGGCCAAGCCAAAAGAAGTCTAGCCCGTGCCCTTGATGAGCCGCGGTGGGTTCAAAACGGTGCGCGCTCTCTTCCGGCTTTCCGTCCGTACAGCCCCTTCGACTCTTACTTCTGGCCAACTAGCTTGAGACCTGTTTCGTCAAACTCGACGCCAAACCGTTGAAGAAAGAATTCAACGGACACGATCTGCATGTGTACATCACAGTGCTTTCCTTGTGTTTGCCTTCATAGCTGCCGAGTTGTCTTATGATGACAGAACAAATGCGCAAACGTTGAAGATGCCGTCGCTTACTATTTTCCGCAGTTTCCAAGAAAGCAGGAAAGGTAAGCAATATACGGAGTGCTCCGTTCTCGTTTCTTTTTAGCGACTAAGGTATGATTCTGTCGAAAGATAGTTGGCGCCGGAAAGGGGAAGCAGATAGCCTCATCTGTCGTTGGTCGAGACTTCTTGTAGGCTGCGTGGCAGTTCTAGTCCGCTTAATACGCCGAAAGGATCTGCCAGAGTCCATATGTTGATAGTTGCAGTCATTGAGACCCTCGGACCACAACGGTAAAAGCTTTGCCTTCTAGCATGCAGGCGAGGCGTCACGCAAGGACAGACAACCGCAGGCTACTGCAAGCAGCAACAGAGACGAGTTACGCGTGGGGCTTAATCACTTGCCGGCATACTGCCCTAACGTGTCGCCGCTCGGACCTCCTCCGTGAAAGCCAGTATCGACGAGATGGGTGCAGTCTTTTCATTAGGATTACTTCTTTTTTCATATCGGCGCGGCCCCATCTAGCGAATTTCCGACTTCGCGAGACATTAACTCGCAAGATACTCCGCCGAAGGTATCTAACACGGGAGAAAATAGCGGCAATCTCTATAACAGTTCCGGGTCCTGCAGAAATCTCAGAAATCTGGGCAGTTGCAAAAGTATGCAGCTCCGTACCAAGAATCTCTCCCGAAGATGTACATTGATACGTCGTATTACTCTGCAGCGCCTTTCCAGCACCCAGCAGCACATCAGAGGTTTTTGATCAGCGTATGCCGTCGCTCTCATGCAAGTCTGCTATTCATGCCCGCTTCCAATGCCGTCTTCTGATGCTTTGATTCCAGCCGCACTTTCTTTCAGGATCCTTCCGCTCTGGAGGATCATACGACCAGGGTCACCCAGCAGAGGCAGCGAGGAAGTCTGTGCTATGCTTGGCATGTGCACTTTGTTTCTGGGACCATTGCCACGAAGGGACCCCCCAAGGTATTATGCACCACCTAGTCCGAAAGCGACAGAAAGACAAAGGCATTTTGCAGCAAACACAACATCATCGGCATTCGTCAAGTCTTGTTAACATTATCAAAGGGAGAAGGAAATGCACTTGCTCTGACGAATTGCGAAATACCCCGAGTGCTTTTCTACGGCGCCAGGATTTTAGCAGCCTCCTCATGTCGTTGTCGACTCATCACAATTTGCACAGACGGCGAGGTCCCTCCATACAAAGGAGACGCAAAAACAGATCAAGATAAAAGCTACGAAGCAACAACTTGAACAGACAGGCAACGCATCCCAAATGCAACATATCTTTTGTATCAAATTACTAACAAAACGCGCCGTTTCCCACTGCCACTGAAATGGATACCAAACTGGCAAGGGTCACATTGGCCAGCGTCCCGACAATCGTGGTTGGCAGTTGCTCGTCTTCCCTCCATATGTGGCGTACAGAATCCTTCAGGCCCCTAATGCATTCAGCCAGGCGAAAATCCCAAGAAAGCTGAAAAGTGAGATGCAGGCCCCCTTTCCCCATCAAATCCAGGACCTCCCAGAATACCAAAAAAAGATTGAGCTCTGCTATGGGATTGGTATGGCGGTGCTACCTTGCACCTGCATGCACAGGCTGCAGGCCAAAACTTAATATTAGGATTACTTCTATTACTCGTTGTAGGTCCATGAAAGGGTATGCGCCATCGGCACAAGACAGGTGACCAAATCGAGACACATCAAATTGAAGAGAAATTGTTTAACATCCAGACATGTCAAAAAGAGGGGACAACGGCAGAGGAATATCGCACTTTCTTAGCCCACTGGGCCGGGGAACGAGATTTACTCCGGTGCCCAAACTAGCTGACACCTTGACAGACAGGACTTGGTCTGTTGGGAGCATTGGGGGCAGAAGACGGGTAAAGAAAGCAACACCAACGTGATGCCTCAAGGTTCACTTAAAATGCCACGTAAAGGCCCTGGCCTAGCAGCCGACCGGCCCTGGAGAGATGGCCGCCATTTGCTAAAGTATTAATATGTAAGCAGCAATCGTCCGACATAGGGACATTGAAGGTAAGGCTACCGACACCAACTGCTGCCGCACGCCGCACGCCACATGTACATGGCATCATAAATCGATATTCGAGAGACATCGGGGTCGTGCAAGCGGCGGGTCTCGACGAGGATGGTGCTTTTCCAGCGCTTCGTTTCGTGCCCTAGTCAGCTGCTAGAAACGACCTACTCGCAGGGGCGGCCCATTGACCAAAAACGGGGAAAGCGCCAACCCTATTTGTCTTACAGCGAGCGCCGGCTACTCTATAGTCTGCTTCGAGTTTCACGGGACCGGCCTCCAGATCCCGGTGCACTAAAAGCAGGCCCGGGGCCTGGGTCTTGGTGGTTTCAATATGTCTCCATCCACCTCTAGCGAGGTATGCCAAATCAAACACAGCACAAAGTTTGACCCTCAGGCCAGCGCTGAGAAGAAAATTGGATGGGACAGATGAAATCCGGCGTGGTAGCTACCAGTCCGTCTTGGAATGCTCTGCAAGTTGCAGTGATATTATCTCACCGGGAAAGGGTCCTACTCGGGGGGAAGGGGTAACAATATGAAAGAACAGTAAGAACAGACGGCCGCGAAGGGGCGAAAGAGCGAAGGTCAGACGTTGTCAGGCAACAAAAAAAAGTGTAAAAAAAGATCTCTTTAGGTGAGCAGAAGAGGCATAGCCCCAGGAAGAGGCATATTAAGAAAGAAGAGGCTGTCCCAGGAGCCGAGTTGTCGGGTTCTAAGGCAAGTGGAGCAACAAGAAAGCCAATAATCGTGTTGAGAGAGCCTGCCAAGTGGGCTGATTCGAGATGCATACATGTGTTTTCAATACGAGTACTTTTACGAAATACTCTCTAGATAGTGACCTTCGTTTCATGAAAGAAAAAGGGTTTGTCAAGGAATTAGGAAATGTCGAAAGGCCAATATTTAGCTGACGTAGAGTATTTCGACTTCACTAAATGGCGACCCATAAATAGAGGAAAAAAGAAATACAGCAAATGACACCTCCTTAAGATGCGAGTGACCATCCATTGACTCAAAATTGGTTTGTGACACATCACATGAAGCTAGACAAGTCAAAACACGCCCCCCTCTCTCCAAAGGAAAAAAAAAAAAAAAAAAAAAAAAAACGCAAGGAGAGGAAAAGTAAAGGCGGGAAGTATGCTAACATAAGGGGGGAGGTCGGGAAATAAATAGTTACATGTTTGCGTGCTCAGAATCGTATGCCTGTGAACTGCTTTGTTGCCTTGCTTTTATAAACTATTGTCGGCTCTCACGTCAAAACGACGTCGACAAAAACAACGTAAAACAACAGGATACAAGCCTTTCCGCCGAAGTAAAAGCTAGTATAGAGACGAATGTGATATATTATTTTTTATCTAATCTTACGAAACTTCATTATTGGCAGTTGATCTCAATGTTTGTCAATAGCTATATGTCGAATCTTGAACCTATCTGTACACCCCTATCCAAGGTTTATGAAGTGTAGAGTTCCAATCTTGTCTTGTTCATCATTTTCATTTCCGTCTCTTACACACCCGGGCTGTTGGCGGCAATCGATCGGCTAATCTGCTCAGCAAACCACGAGGCCGAGTCGTCGACCATGGCGGCCGACTCGGCCATGGTCAGCACCGTCTTGATGCCGACGCCGACCTGGTCGCTACCGCCGTTGAACTGGCGCACAGTATTGATGGCCTGGTTGATGTCGACCGGGTCTGGGAAGGCGCCAAACTGCTGGAGAGCAGTCGCGAGCTCGCGCACATCCGCAACGGCGGGAACCGCGATCTGGCGGTCAAAGGCCTCCGTCATGTCGATCTGGTCGAGGACGGAGCGGCGCGAGGTGGTGGCCAGAATGAGCAGGCGGTGGCCCTTGGGGGGGGGTGCCTTCAGCAAGGTCATAAGTGCCTGGACCATGATGTTGGACATCCTCGGGCCGACTGGGTTCCACTCGATAAGGCGCTCGATGTTGTCGAGAATCAACAGACTAAGCGGCGATTTATAGGCATCCGTAAAGACCTTATGCAGGTAGTCCTTCTTGCCGGCCTCGTTGAAGTAGCCGACGAGGTTCTCGGGAGTAACTGGACAGAGTAGTTAGTATGACGTCTCAACGCGTGTGTGGGTGTTGGTGGTTAGATGCAATACGTACTGGCTTTGATAAAGGGGAAAGCACTCTTGATGGCGACATGAGTTGCCAGCGCTGTCTTGCCGCTGCCAGCCGGACCGTGCAGAAGCACCGACAGTGTCCGTAGACGGTCGAGCTGGCGAACGTTGTTAGCGTAGACCATGCATTCCTTGACGATGCTCTGGATGTTGACCGAGTAGTCAAGGATGCCGTAGGTCAGGGCCTGCTCGAGCTCCTCGTCCGAGACACCAAACGCGGCCTTGACCTCTGTCAGCGCGTTCTCAAAGTCGCTCATATTGACCTTCATCTGCGAAACGTCGTCGCTGATGCCGGCCATGGTGTCCACTTTGATGTGGCGGTTGAAGGCAAAAGATGTGGCACTCTTCACGAGACCCGACAGCTCGGCACCGCTGAAGTTCTTGGTACGTGCGGCCAGCCTACCGACGTCGACATCGCGGTCCAGGATGTTGTTTTGCAGCATCTTCGCGGTATGGATCTTGAGACTAAGTAGGAGGTTAGTATTCGTACTCAGATGACAGTAGCAAAAAACAAAAGAACAATAGGCGCAAAAGTGATGGACGTACATTTGCACACGGCCTTGCTCGTCAGGCAGCGAGATTTCAATTTGGACCTCAAGACGACCCTGGATTTGTTAATGACCGTCGTTCTGCATATGGTATACGTTGAGATAGTGCCAAACTTACAGGACGCAGCAGGGCATCATCAATCATGTCCTTGCGGTTGGTCATGCCGACCAACAGAATGTTGTTCAACTGGTCGACACCATCGAGCTTACTCAGAAGCTGGTTGACAACACTGTCGCCAACTCCCGTTCCGCCGCCGGCTCCGGAGCCTCTCTGCTTGCATACGGCGTCCAACTCGTCGAAGATGATGACGTGCAGCTGCGACTCGTCGCCCTTCTCCTTGTACTCCTTCTCGGCATCGGCCTGGCACGTCTGTTAGTACGCTGCGTTGCAAGTGGCCAGTTGAACATAGCGGGCAATAACCTACAAAGAGCTTCCGGATGTTCTCCTCACTCTGACCGACGTATTTGTTGAGCACCTCCGGGCCATTGATGACCTTGGGTTCTGTGGGACGTTAGTATAAATTCTGTATCATATCGATAGAGGGGAGGAGGACGGGGTCTTGCCATACCTCTTGCGTTGAGCATCTTGCCGATTTGTCTAGCAATAAGGGTTTTACCAGTACCGGGTGGGCCGTAGAGCAAGATACCCTTGACGTGCAGCACACCCAGCTTCTCAATCAGGCCTGGCGGGAAAATGCGCGACGCAAAAGCACGACGGAAAATGGTCGAGAACTCGTTGTCGAGACCGCCAATGCCCATGTCCTCAAACTTGAAGTCGGGCGCAATAATCGAGTTGGCGGCGGCGCGCTTCGTCGAGCCGGACAGCTTCATCGGCGAGCCCGCGTTCTTGTAAAAGGCAATGTTGGTCTGCGGCACCATAATACCGCGCGCGAGCGGGTCTGTACGCACGGCGCCTTCGCTTCCTGCGGCGCCAGCCTTCTCCATGCTTAGGTCAGCCAGCTGCACAGTCTTGACAACGAGCGACAGCGGCGTGTTGCGCACGTCAATCAGCAGACGCTGGCCGGGCGCGAAGATGTGGTTGGCAAAGGTCTGGACCATCTGCTGGGCGAGCGCATCCTGGTCGTAGGTGATGTCGGTGACCTTCTTGGTGGACGCGAAACCGACTTCGACGTCCATGGAGCCCAGGTAGCTCTGGCCACCCGTGCTGCTGGAGAACGGGTTGTAGATCTCGGCGACAAGCTCGTCCATCATGCCGACACGCAGCCATGTGCGCTGGGGGTCCGAAAGAGAGATGCAGCCGTCAGGGAAGCCCGGTGTCGGCCGCGCCGTGATAACATAGTCTCCATCAATCATGTTGCCAGAAAGGCGCAGGTAGAGATCGGAACCATCGCGGGAGGGCGGAAAATCGCGCGGCGAGACGGCGCAGATATTGGTGAAGATGTACATCTGCTGCAAGGTCTTGTCGTCGACCTTGGCGAGGCGTAAACGGACGGAGCGGCCGCCGCCACCACCTCCACCGTAGTTGGGCGGAGGTGTCCCATAACCGCCGCCGCCGCCCTGACCATACTGTGGCTGGCCACCGCCGCCCTGATAGCCAGCAGACTGAGGAGGTGAGCCGCCGTAGCCGCGTGGGTGGTCATAGTTGGGAGGAGGAGCGCCGCCACCGGCACCGCTGCCGGGGCGACCGGGCAGGCCGCCACGAGCGGCCTTGCCGAATAGATTGTTCCGCAAATCCATAATGGTATCTGGTGTGTTCTGAGTTTGTGTATTCGGTAGAGAGTATAGCTCCCAGCCGTCTCTATAATTTGCGGATCGAGAGCAGGTCCTGCCTGGAGAACTTGTGTTCGCAAGAAGGCTATGTATGCGATAGATGTGGTCAGCGCCGGCGAAGCTGACAACAGGCAAGAAACAAGCTAGAGTTGAGTGTTACCTGTCGGCTGAGTGGACCGTAAGGGAAAGCAAAACAACAGCCTTTATGATCGTAAATTGTAGTTGCAGAGGGAAACAGCTTCAGGATGGAAAGAGCTGTTTCGTTGGGAGTTGATGATCAGGAAGGAGCTGGGTTGCTTCAGGTGCTGTTTCAGGGAGCTGGAGTACGTTTCTAGGGAGGCACGGGAGGCAGGAGCTTGTCGATTGGTGAAGGCTGCGCCTTCTCTGTAATGCTGACGTTGCCCCTCATTATCCCAATGGCCAGGGCAGTTAGCGCGGCTCACCAGCGGCCTAAGAATAGGGGCTACCTATCTGTACATTTTATAAGCTGACTGTACATTAGGCAGCTCATTTATGCGTTGGAATTGTGTTCCATCTCTGTAGAACTATGTACCTCTCAGTAGCTTATAAGTACCGACATGTGTGGCATCTTCTTCAGGCTTCCAGAATAAATAACTATCACCAACGCCGCCAAACTACTGCTTCTTGTGTCCCCCCAAACACCAAAACACATAGCGTTGAAATGTTGACATTCGTCATAGTCTTGTTTGATGATATTGGATCCAGCTAAATGCTAATCTGTGGATATACCAAATAAATTCAATGAAAAACGCAATACACAATATTCTCCTTTTTGAGGCTAGATAATAACACGCGAACCTCTCCCCCCTAAAAATGCTTTTATACCAAGCTTGACCACATATATTGTAGTTTTCTTACATCAAGCAGGCCACGTTGCGGCTGCTGTGCAGCTCCGACGCGGCAACCTTGACGCGCGAGTTCGGGCCGGCCCAGACAAACACCTCGACCAGCCATTCGTACCACACTCTCGTGTCGTCTGTCTGGCGCCACATGCTGACTTCGATCTCGGAATCCTGGGGAAGATAAAGGGGTTTCTACATCATGTTAGCGACCAATGTAAACTGCGGCATTGTGAGCTGTTGGGGCTGCAACTCACCTTGAGAGGGAAGAAAATGGGGAACCACGAAATCATGTCCTTGCTCTTGCGGTCGATCTGGTCCGGCCGCGTGCTGATTTCAATGGGTTCAGGCGTACTGCCGTTTGCTGTCGGCGCCGGCTGGTACAGCACCGACTCGAAATAGCCCGCCAGGCCATGCATGACACCGCGCGGCCGGCACACAAACGTCAGGTGGCAGTGGCGCATGTTGTGCTCGTTGAGGCCCGTTGCCTGGTTCATGGCACCGCCACCGCCCGTCTGCACCTTCTTGTGGCCATGCTTTGCCGTCCAGTCCTCGACGAACGGCAGACGCACGGGATGCACAAACTCCCACGCCTGCTGGAAGCGTGGACGGCCCGGTACCTTTTGCGACACGAGGTCAATTGCAAACAGGTGCACCACGTACGGCGTCTCAAAGGCGTTTTCATTGCTCGGCGTGCGCCCCGACAGCTCGGCGTACACCTTGGGGTACGAGATGGGGCTGAGGTGGGCAGTGTAGGACTGCGGGATCGAGATGCCGTGTGGGCGCGCAATGTGGCGCTGGATGCCGTCGAGGCACTCGGGCGACAGCTCGTTGTCGCCAAACGAACCGAGCAGCTCCGTAACCAGAATGTCGACCTTGGTCAGCGTGTTGTTGGCCTCGTGGCCCTCGGCGACGGGTCCTGCCCACTCGCGCATGTCCGTCTTGATCAGATGCACCTTGCCACCCCACACCTGCTTGTTCATGCGCAGCAGGTACACGTAGGCGTTTTGGTTCTTCTCGAGCGCCCACAGCTGGATGGGCACGCCCGTGGCCTTGCTGGCACGGATCACACGAGTCACAAGCGGACCACGGCCGGCGCCAGCCACAGCGACGACCAGCTCGGGGATCGTGGGCGTGCCATGTGCCACAGCCGCCGCACCGGGGCGGGGGATGGCCGATGACGGCCGGTTCAGCGTCTTCCAGTCAACCATAGCCGCCGCAATGGCCTTTTCGTACTGGTCATACTTGACCGGGTCGCCCTCAAACACCTCGTACGTGGCCGACTCAAGGTTGTCTGCAAGCGGCTGCAGCGGCGACTGCAGCCAGTCTTGGAAATTGGCCAGCGTCGACGTCTCCGTCGCCGAGTACGGCTCCTGCTCGCGCTCGAGGTACTTGATGTACGACAGCTGTGCGTTCTGTGTAGACTTGCGCTTCTTGTCATTCTGGTGGGCAATGCTGCTGTGCGCCTCGGCCAGGCTCGGGAAGTCGGCGCCGCTGGACCCAGACGGTGAAGGCGACGAAGGCAAGTCAGTGCCGGTCAGCTCCTCCCCACTAGGGCCGGAATCCGCCAGGAGGATCCATGGTGCATTTTTGAGCCGCATGTATTTGTTCACCAGCGACTGGTGGTTCCGGCTGAGGCTCGGGAAGCCCGCGCGGTTCTGCTGGAAGATGGACGCCGAGAATGTGAGGAAGTGCAACGGCTCGGCGAACCAGCGCGTCTGCAGCTCAAGTTCGGGAAGCCGCTTCGGCATGCGGACCGCTACAAACAACCGCGGCTCGTAGTCACACATGGTCCGGATCGTATGCCATGTGTCCCATGCGCTGTAGATGTCAATCTCCTCGCCGCCAGCAGGGTAGGCGTCCGGCCCGGACAGCGAGTCGCCCGTCTCCTCCAAGCCAGGCTCGCGGTACATGGGAAGGTGGACAACAATGCCGATCTGCGCCGCCAGCCGCAGAGCTTCTTTGATGGCGCGGCCATACTGCGCCACACGTTTCGGGTTGGTGTCGGCACGTGGGCCGGTAATGACGATGCTCCGCACGCCGCAGAAGCTGGCATACGACACCTCGAGGTTCAGCGCCTGGCGCGAGAGGTTAGCCACCAGCGGGTCAGCCGAGTAGAGGTCGATCCACGGGCTGCAGTAGGCGACGATGGAGGTGATGTTGGGACCGGGGAAGAGAGTGGTATCCTCGTCCGTCAGCGTCGATATTGTTGGGCCGGGCAACGACGGGTTGGCGCGCTCGTCGGCGGTCAAATCGCGAGCGGCGACGTTAGCGAGGTAGCTCTTCTGCAAAGCAATCACGCGGTCATGAAAGTGCTTTGTGGTAATTGGGGCCGTGGCAAAGGAGAACTACTAGAGTTAGCTGCGTCGAAAGAAGGGGTCCCAAAACATATGCCTTACGCCATAGTCCAGCAGGCGTCTGTACTGGTTGTCGGTCAGCCCTTCGATGCGGTGCGAGTCATGCTGGCCGATATAGAATGAAGGCCGCGAGGCTTGGTAGCTCTCGTAGCCACTGTGGGACGACTGGCGAGACATCGCGGGCGATGTGTGTGATGCGATAGGCGAAGAGACACAGCAGGAGGAGGAGGAAGTGCTGGCGGATGGAATCGTTTCTGTGTCGCGATCCGCTTTGGTGACAAGGCTTTCTATGCCTTGGAACTGTCGTTGGAGCAGCAATCCATTGTCAGCCCCAAAGAGGCAGAAAGAGAACAAAATAAGATATGAAAATAGATTTTTGCTTTCTCTTTTGCCGGTTCAACCAGCTGCCTCCTGTATCGTCTTGTCTGTCTTTGGTCACACGAACTGAAAACTCAAGAAACCCCTCTGTGGTACAGCGTGCTTGGCCAATGCGATGAGAGCAAAGTATGAAGTAACAAAATTGCCCGACAGGTGCTGTCGTCGTAATATGCACAAAAAAAAAAGACAATTGATAAACGAGCCAATACGACGTACAGTAGATTCGCCCACCAGACCCTAACAGCGGCAGCTGCTACAGAGCAGCCGTTTGAAAAGATGGCTTTCCGGTGAAGGATGGCTTTGCTATAAACTGTTTCTGCTGCCCTTGGTGATTTGAAGGCATAGAAAGCCGTAGATTGCGGTCATGAAAAACATCCAAAAAATTAAGCAGTGGAGGAAAGGTCGGGGTTCGGGGGGCTAACAAGCACAAGTCTCTCTACATGTCCACAGCGGCGCTGCACCGTCAGTTCCCCGCACCACAAAGTACCAGTACCTCACCGCCCCTCCACAGGCACAGTCCTCTTATCGGCCTTATCGCACTGGCCTAGAAAAAAGTTTTAGTGGCAGTCGCACTTGGAAACACCGATCCTGCGCGGCTGCCTTTTACAACGAACTACGACAGTCTAGACGGATTTTCACCTTTTTTTTCTTGGATTTGCACCAGTCAGGCCTCAAAATTGACCCCAGTTTTCTTGCGTCTGGTTTCGGTTTATTTACTTAGCAGACTCTGCCGCCCGCTCCTTCCCGTCACTCTTTCTCCCTTCCTCTCCACAATGTCCAACCTCGACAAGCCTCCCTCCTCCTCACTCAGCAAAAAGCGTCACGCCGTCGACTCCGACACCGACTCCAACACCACCGACCTGCCCTCAATGAAACGCATCAAGGGCGAGAACGGCGAGCGGCCGGAGAAGAGCAAGACGCCCAAGATCGACTCCGACAGCGATGCCTCGTCCGCGAAGAAGCCCGCCAAGAATCCGTACCTGGCGCACCTCGAGGACGACGGCATCAATGGCAACGATGGCGGCGACTTTGGCCAGGACAAGGGCAAGCAGCCCCTGTACAACAGCGACGATAACGACTTCGCGGGCATGACGCGCCACCAGACGACGGCCGAGCAGGTCTCGCGGGTTGAGCACGAGGAGTACAACGCCTTCACGGGCCGCCCGCACACGCAGCAGTACTTCCGCATCCTCGAGACGCGCAAGGGCCTGCCGGTGCACAAGCAGCGACAGGAGTTTTTGGACATGTACCACAAGACGCAGATTCTCGTGTTTGTCGGCGAGACGGGTTCGGGCAAGACGACACAGATTCCCCAGTACATTCTCTACGATGATATGCCCCAGCTGAACCGCAAGATGGTTGCGTGTACGCAGCCGCGGCGAGTCGCCGCCATGTCCGTCGCACAGCGCGTGGCCGATGAACTGGACGTCAAGCTCGGCGAAGAAGTCGGCTACAGCATCCGTTTCGAGAACTGCACAGGACCCAAGACGCTGCTCAAGTACATGACCGATGGTCAGCTGCTGCGCGAGTCCATGAACGACCCGGACCTGTCGCGCTACAGCTGCATCATGATTGACGAGGCGCACGAGCGCACGCTTGCCACCGACATTCTGATGGCGCTACTCAAGGGCCTGGCGCTCCGCCGGTCGGACCTCAAGATTGTCATCATGTCCGCGACCCTCGACGCGCAAAAGTTCCAGCGCTACTTCCACAACGCGCCGCTCCTGGCCGTGCCCGGTCGTACACACCCTGTCGAGATCTTCTACACGCCCGAGCCCGAGAAGGACTACGTCGAGGCGGCTGTGCGCACGGTGCTGCAGATCCATGCGACCGAGCCCGAGGGTGACATCTTGCTCTTCCTCACGGGTGAGGACGAGATTGAGGACGCGTGCCGACGCATCAACCTCGAGACGGACGAGATGATCCGCGAGTCGGACGCGGGTCCTATGACGGTGTACCCGCTGTATGGCTCGCTTCCACCGCACCAGCAGCAAAAGATTTTTGACAAGGCGCCCGATGCGTTCAAGAAGGGCGGCCGGCCGGGCCGCAAGTGCATCGTGTCGACCAACATTGCTGAGACGAGTTTGACGATTGACGGCATTGTGTACGTGGTGGACCCGGGCTTCAGCAAACAAAAAATCTACAACCCGCGGATCCGCGTCGAGTCGCTGCTCGTGACGCCCATCTCACGCGCGTCGGCCAAGCAACGCGCGGGTCGTGCCGGTCGTACGCGGCCTGGCAAGTGCTTCCGGCTGTACACGGAGAAGGCGTTCAAGCAGGACCTGATTGAGCAGACATATCCCGAGGTGCTGCGGTCGAACCTGAGCAACACCATCCTGGAGCTGAAGAAGCTGGGCGTGGACGACCTGGTGCACTTTGACTTTATGGACCCGCCGCCGCCAGAGACCATGATGCGTGCGCTCGAGGAGCTCAACTACCTGGCGTGTCTGGACGACGAAGGCGAGCTGACGCAGCTCGGCAATATCGCGAGCGACTTCCCGCTGGACCCGTCGCTGGCCGTGATGCTGATCACATCGCCCGAGTTCTACTGCTCCAACGAGATCCTGTCGATTGTGTCGTTGCTGTCGGTGCCACAGCTGTTTTTGCGACCGGCGGCGGCACGTAAGCGGGCAGACGACGCCAAGGCGCAGTTCATACATCCGGACAGCGACCACCTGACGCTCCTCAACGTGTACCACGCCTTCAAGGGTGAGGAGCTCAAGGGCACGACAGACATGCGCAAGTGGTGCCACGAGTGGTTCTTGTCGTACCGGCACCTGTCGACCGCGGACGATGTGCGGACGCAGCTCAAGTCGTACATGGAGTCGCACGGCATCGAGCTGGTAAGCACGCCGTGGGGTGACAAGGACTACTACACCAACATCCGGCGGGCACTGGTGTCGGGCTTTTTTATGCAGGTGGCGCACCGGCAGGCGACGGGCAAGATCTATCGCACGATCAAGGACAACCAGCCGGTCATCATCCACCCGAGCACGGGCTTGGCGACAGATTTCGACTGGGTGGTGTACAACGAGTTTGTGCTCACGAGCAAGCAGTACATCCGGACGGTTACGGGCATCAAGCCGGAGTGGCTGCTGGACATAGCGCCCAACTACTACGATCTGTCGTTGTTTGAAGAGGGCGAGGCCAAGATTGCGCTCAAGCGCGTGGCCGACAGGATCAAGCGGCGAGAGGCCGTGCGGTCTGCATGATTCGGCATCGTTTTTGAACTGGATTTTTATTTTTATTTTTGAATGTTTGTATCGGCGTGTTAAACATGGCTCATTTATTGAAGTTTTTATTTGCATGTCTTGTTTCTTGTTGTCCATTGGCCCAGGAAAAAGAAATAAGGAAGCATTGGGGTCGAGCACAGCGAGTGCAACTAAACAATAGACGTCTTATTTTGTATCGCCCGCCGAAAATTCATGTGCTCACAAAATCGAGCGCGATGAAGAAGAGATGAGATGCCCGAACCGAGTGCTACGTCCTCATCGACCCAGCCTCATTGTGGAGTCTCCTGGCAGTGAATGCAACGCGAGCATTTGATGAGTGTACATATGTCGTTTTGAGCAAACAGTAAATGCAACGTACGAACTGGTACACACACGTACACGTAGTGGAGTTTTCCGCCGTTGAGAAACTTAAAGGGTATGTATGGCATACTTCGATATTGTATCAGGAACTCGTTGTTGTACGTCGTGCCGTATATGCATCCCGTACTTAGTACTTGAAACATGCCTCGCCGAGGGATACATGTGACAATATCAGAAGAAGAAGAAAGAAAACGAAAACAATCGCACCTCAATAATTCGCATCAGCTGACCATTGTCACAACATTGGCAACCAAGAACGCGTCGAATGAAGTAGGTGACGAGAAAGAAAAATGGGTAAGCCAAATTAAACTCTAATACGTCTTTGTTTTTTTTTATCCCGCGTTAAGCAGTTGCATGTGGTGCACGCGACGGACAATGTCATGTGCTCACCACGGGGTTGTCGAGATGGGAGCCGCACTTTTCTTTTCTTGTAATTTTTTTATGCCTTTCTTGTTCTGTGAGTTCTTGATGGGCAAGGTTTCCTTCCTGCTGTAGAAAAGAACAACCGAAGAAAAGACAAGATGCATGCCGATCTCGATCAGACAGGCATGAGTTGAACGGCCGGACTGCATGGCCGGATGGACAAGGCACCCCTGTGAAGAATCGTGTCCATAGGAATACGACATACATACGTCGTAGAAAGGCATATGTGGACTCGAGAGAAAAGAAGATGAGAAGCACAGAGGAGCTTGGTGGACCTTGGCCTGGTTGAATTGGCTTCGTCTGATTACTCTCACTGAATAGGGAATAGTACACGACCATGGAACAGCTGTGCTTGGCGGAGGACGAACGGATAGTTCATTAGCTCTACCCTCCTTCGTCTCCCCTGCACATGCACCTTGCCAGGTTAGGCCCAGGCCACTTTAACGAACCCTGGTTCTCCCGCCAGGCCATGCCGAAAGTGGATTCTCAAGCGAGGGAACGGAAGTGAGCGAGACAAACCAAAGACGCAAAAAGAAACAGAAGGAAACAAGGAAGACGGGGAGAGAAACAAAGGAAGCAACGGAAGCAAGGGAAGGGACGAGGGAAGCAAGGATCACAGGAGCAAGGACACACGGACGCTACGCACGGCGCAACGCATGTTCCGTTCGTTTGTAAAGCTGGTAGGCACATCCTTTCGTCTACGACGAGTATTACAATAGTAAATTGGCATTCCCTACGGAGATCCGGGGCAAGACAGCATGTCACGGTTCACCAGATGAACAGTTGAGCAGTTCAACGGTCTTCTCCTTGTCCTTGTCTGCTCTGCCATCTGCGACGTATCATATCTCAACTACAGAACCGGTCGTGTTGTATGTCGTAGAACGGTTTTATTGTGTCAAGACCAGAGTAGTAATTACGCGGTAAGGAGGTGGCCATACAGAAATCTGCAACGAAAACAAAACGGTAATATCCAGTGGTGGGAGGCATGTTCATCGCGTATCATTTACTTATCTGTTTACTGTTCCGGACATCTTCTCTTAACTTTTGAGTTTGTTTTCGTACCTTTTCGGGCTCCGTATGTTTCCATCCACTCTCCTCGGGCTCCATCTCGGCTGACAGTTTCCAATGCTCCCATGCTTGTCTGCTCCTCCTTTTCTGTGCCGTTCTCCTCTCGTCTTATTGCAATCCGTTGTATGCGGAGGACATCGAAGCAAACCATACGCGGCGAGATACATCCGTAAATTACGCAGTGCCCGATTCAAACTAGTCGCGCCAATACTAGTAGGTCTAAAGAAAAGGCCCTTGGGTGGGGTTGTAACTCTTATTTTGAACCTTTGCAATCACACGGAAGAGGGATGAGAAATGAGTGTCCACGGAGCATGTCGTTATAAGCTGTGAGCTGTTCTTGTGTCCACTCAAGATGTTCTTGAAGATAGAGTCGGATGACAGGTGTCTTACACGGACTCCAATGGAAAGACATGTCGAGAGACAACATTCGAAATAAAGGTGGCGCGAAAGATGCACACCAATATTCCGTCGATAGAAGCCACTAAGAATTACTCCCGTCTCTTACAACCTCATTTCGTGTCGAGTGCCGGCTGGGACACGCCCTTGCTCGACCCATGGGAAAAGAAACCAACTCCCTGTCTTTTACTTCTTGCCTGGGATGAAGGATTTCGGGAGTGGTGTGTAGCCCAAATTGGACTCGATTCGCAACTTGGTCTTTACGGAGTATGACCTCTGTCTGTATGTTGTACGTCGTACCTGAATAAAGTACAAACTGCGGAGTCTTATTATTGTTCTCCTCGGAATTCACTTTGACCCCTGCCCTTTAAGGGTGCCAAAAGTGAGCATGGGTTCTGCCAAGGGTGTGGAAGCTCCCCCATCCGAGCTTCCTGCAGCTCGAGGAGGATTGCTCGGATGGCCATGGACGTGGGTAAGAAGGCTTGGTCAGTGGGTATGAGATGGGTTTAATATTACAGAACAAGAGGAGAACGTACGAGGTACATGTACTCAGTAACAATAGGTAGAGATAAAAGAAGGTGCAGTCTTGAAAATAGGGGGGGAATAAGAAAGTGACGACGCCTTGTGAATAATGACAAAGGGCTCCGTCGAATTAAAAAAGAGAGTTGTGCTTCTTTGGGTTTGGCATAGGCGCGGACAAGCTGTGCGCCGTCCTGTAGTGGGGAGGAGACGAAGAAGGGTGGAGAGCTGAGAGCAATATCAAGCGCCCCGGACCTCGAACCATCCGTAGACGCATGTTGTAGATGGTGGGCTGGGACGTCGAAGGTGAAGGGGAGTTTGGCTACTGGCGTGTTGTCGAATTTGATATTATGTGCGTCGTACTTCGTACTTCGAAGTCGTATCATTTTGCCGTTTTGTAGAAATTCCTGTGAACATATGAATGTCAACTGTACCTCCTGGTCATCATTTTCATTTCATCTCTGGCACCTTTCACTACCCTTTTCCTATTTACCCGTCAAGCTCAATCTTTGCTCATTATCAACGAATACCAACTTGAGCCTCCTCGAAGAACAAACCAGTCTCCGCCTGGTCCGCGCTCAACGTATCGACGCATTCGAATACGACAAGGCTCTCCGGAGTTTGATCCGGCGTACCATCCAGCCTACTCACCTGTTCACCTCATCAGTTTTTTTAATTATTATTTCAGTCTTATTAGACGCTTCATCTCGGCATATAAAGGTGAAGGTTGTGCCACAGGGGCCAACATCAGTCGGGGCAGCAATCTATCGCGTTGCTGTAATGTCGCTTGTTTGCTTCGAAACTTGCGGAAAATAACATCTGGTTGTTTGGCTCCGTCTCGGCCGCGTCTCCGTTTGTCTTTTTTGTTCTTTTGTGTGGCTGTTGCACAGATATTGTCTCACGTGTGGCAGTAATAGCTGTCAACTGTCATCAGCACAACGACGTTCCTTCCCCATCGACCTCACTATTTGCCAGTGGCACCTTCTCATATCCATTTTGCTATTTATTCACCCTTTGCACCTTCCGCTCCCGTCTCAGAACCCTCTCCTTCCCTCAAGACGTTGTCACTCTCTCTCTGTCTCCATCACATCACCCCAACTCTTTTCGCCTTTACATACTTTGCCCATCATGAGCGGCAGCGGCGGATTCTATAAGTATCGATGCAAGTACTTTATGACGCACGATTGCCCTAACTGGGTGTTTGTGAACTATGCGCCTTGTGCCGATTGCTGTGTGAGTAGCCCCCTTCTTGTGTCTCTCTTATAGTGATCTCACATCTTACCCTACTCAACAGGCTGCTGGGCGTGATGCCGACGATATGAGCGACGATGGCCAGTCTTCCGGCTATTTCCACAGCCACCATGCACTGTACACAGCGGCACCCGAGTTCGAGATTGGCGTGCCCCTCTTCCAGGATGGTATCCTGAGCTACTCGCTGGCCCGCCTCACATCAAGCCTCGAGCCAGGCTCCGACTTTGCCTCATGGACGACCCACCAGCCGCCGATGTCTGCCGGCCTCTTGTTGTCCAACCCGTCTCAGGACACGCCGCAGGGACAGGACTTTCAACACGTTCACAGCGGCCAGGACCCGCAGCAGGCGCCTTTCAGCAACGATCAGCAGTCCCATAGCTATCACCAACTGCGTCAAACACCCCATTTCCACCATCAGCCCCCTCCACCACCACAACTGATCAAGCTCCAGGGCAGCAGCCCGGGCAGGCAGGCGGCACAGATAAAGATGCAGCTGCCACCCCATGCTGCCAGCAGAACCTTCTCCGTGGCCACGGCTACAGGAGGCATTGACGATGTGATGCCAACCGGCGCCGCTCCGGGTGTACTTCTGTATTAAAGTGGTCTCAGAGAAAAGTGCCTCGAAAAAGTCTGGCACTAATTTGGCGTTTCTTTTGTCTTCTATTTAATTGGTTTCTTCCTTTCAGTCTTCTCTCTTTGCTTATTTTGTATTATTTGTAATATTGACAATCTTATGGCCTTATTGTATTTTGGAAGGAAAGGAGAGGATAGCCTCTACTCAGGAGTTTGTCCCTCGAGGGAAAATGGACAAAGATGTTGGACCATTTGTCTTTTATTGAAGTTTCGGCGCTCTCTCCTGCCACTTTCTCTGTATTAATGGATACTTTCTATTTCTATTCTCCTTTTTTTCAGTATATTATTATTGTTTTTTATACCATCATCTACCTACATTAGAATGACATCGATTGAATCCTATATAGACGCACAGCGATCAATCCGCGACATGACCTTCTACTTGTTACTTCCATTCAACGTCATTATTATTTTTCCTGTTAAAAAGATGCATTTCTGTTTGATTTTCCATTTCCTTGTTTTTATTCAAAATTTATTCATGACAGAGTACAAGGATGCCTCGCCAATGGCCTATCCTCCACAGTAGGGTTGCAGCCGCCCAGTTTGGGCAGACAATCTAACAGGGGTTCGCGTTCACGAAAGCCTAAAATAGGTAAATAAGGAAAAGTGAACGACAGGAGTGGGTTGTTTATTATTTCGAATAGGATAAAAATGTAATTGCCATATCTCACAAATTCCAAAAGAGGACGGAATCAGGACAAATAGGTAAGGATAAAACATTGGATCCTGCTACCACGACCGTCAGCATCCAATAATGCCCATAATCTGCTTTTTGGGGGTCATTTTGAAAGTACGTTCTTCTGGGCCGAAACTTCCGAAGAACAACACCCTTCCAGGCAATCAGGCTGAGGCCTTAGGTGCAGAGGTGTTCAAATACCACCGGACACTCTACATTGTAATGTGGTCAGTGAAAGGCAAAATAGTACACGTCTCGTTTACTCCGTACTTTGGGCATTGCTACGACGTGAGTGGACCGTGGTTGCAGAGAAGCAACGGTAATAAAATGCAACGGCTGTCTAAACCAAACGTTTTGCATATGCAACCACTTTGTCAAATTTGTTGAGATAGACAGGCCCCCTCCGGATTTTTTCTTGAGGCAGCCGTAGATGGGTGAATGAGGAAGCCGTCCTCAAACTACAATGGGCAAGTCGCATTAGAAGCGCTTTGCACGATTTTACGGTGTACAACTGATTCTCAAGTGGCTTGAGTTCAGAACGGAGCGATGATTGTAAGGGTGTTGGCGTGCGGGGTGGAGAAGATAATGATACGTCGAGGACCTGCATGGTATGTTAGCCGTTGAATATCAAAACAACACAACGATGTGGAATGAGAAAGGGGAGACGTATCCTCTGCCGCTGAGAGGGGCTGCTCATTCCGCACCATGTTGCAGGCGAGAAGAGCAGCCAGGACCGGCTTGCCACAAAAAGCACACGTCCTTTTTGACCAAAGTTGCGAAGAAAATGAAGATGGCTGCGTCATCGGCCAAGTAGAGAACTCGTCCGTCCTCCCCGATTCCAGAGAAGACGATGCGACCTTCAACAGTCCTCCCCTCTCCCCTTTCGACTCCATCCACCCCTTCTCACTCCCTCCCTCGCGAAACGATCTTGCTAGGTTCGACAAAAAAGACATTGAACACCAAGACGAGTACGAAACTCTGACTCCAACTCAACGATGGGTCCCGGGTGCTCGTCTCCCTGTCTATCTCCAACGGAAGATGGGCTCCGCATGAAAGAGGAGAGAAAAGATGAGGGTGTTTGAGAGGGCAGAGTACTGGGAGAAGTATCGATAGTAGCAAGAGGACCATTCTCGGTTGCTTGACCGCATGCCAGCCACTTCTTTTCTTCTCGGTCAACCAGATTGCCCCCCAGACCAGCCTTGTCTCAACAACGTCGACCTCGTTGCCCGAAAAGAAAGACCCGTCGACCGAGCATGCGAGATACATCGGCTAAAATATCCCCGGAAGCATAAGGGACTCTTGCATCGTCAGACCATAAGCAGGAGTTCGCTACCGTAGTTACTCGCCCCTTGGGATCATGGAGGCCACGATCCAATGTGAGCCACAAAATAAGGTTGATCTGTCCGTAAAACATCTAGCCACGAGGGATAAGATTTTGATGGTTCCTTTTCCGTTGATGCTTTTGAAGAAACCTCCAACACCCAGCGATGAAGCTAGAACCGGTCTCAAGTTGCACGCAACAAGAGAATGAAGAGAAAGCCGAAAAGAAGCCGTATTTGTTGAGCGCAGCCAAAATCACCCATAAAAGCAAAAGCGCTGTCATCTCTGTGAGGGGTTGTTCTCCTGGCGCAAGTGGGGAAGACCGTCATGCAAACCAGGTAACCCAGAGATATAAAAGGACTAAAAGAATCTTGAGCGGCTGATCAGTGTTGCGACTCTTGCAGGAGACGCGACAGACGGGTCGGCATCAATATCTTTTATTTGTGGCGCCTTCACAACCCAGGCACATATTTCAGCGCCGGGGCCGTTAGCGAAGCTAACGCGTCTGGTCGGAAGGGGGTCACGTTGCCACATGCAATCGTCTTCCCATTCACATGTCTATGGACAGCGGTAAAACGGAAAGGGACGACATGGGCGAACGACCCGCCGTCCTTTTGCACAGGCAGAACCGCACAAGAGGACAGGACGGAGCCGGTGGAGGTCGGAGCGAGACGGGGGCGGGGCCTGAGACAGCAGCGACCGCAAAAGTGTGAGAATATTTTCCAGATCCTGCACGGAGCAGCCCAAGAGACTTGGAGTATCAGGGAACGTGACAACGAAAGGTGATTATGAAAGGCTCAACAGCACAGTGTTTCCAGTTCGTAGCCGACTACTAGTGCCCGGCAAAAAAAAATGAAATGAAACACTCGTACTGTTGCCGTTGTAACCAATGTTGCGTTCCACTCCGCCCTAGGAGGTATGACGAAAGGAAAAAGAGTCCCACGCGGTGAGGCTGCTGTTGTCTGTTGTGCCTCCATGTAAAAAAATGTCGTGGTGCTTCTCGACAATTCGCCACGCGGCAACCCAACGAGATTGTTGTGTTGACCAAGGTTCTTGATATCTTTCCAGCCACGCTGCCTGACGAGCGACCTCAGGACAGAGGTTCTTATCATACTGGCTCATGGGTCCACGTTCCTTGCCTACCGGGAGATTACCTCCCAGTAACTGGAAATTTCTCTGCCCCTGAGGGTAGTGGCTGTCCCTCTCCCATTCAAGTCGCCCCTGTGTGCCATACCGGTCACCACGAAGCGGCAACCCTGTCTACCAAGCACCCTTGAACCACTTTTCAGCGGCGAGGCCGGGACCGGGCAGAAATGCAAATGGCGGAAGTAGGGTGCCGTACCGTTTTCGTTTCTTTTCAGAAAGATTGGGCTCGGAGTTCCCCACGACCACCATCCACGCAGGGTAGACCATGACTGGCTAAAAAGCTTAGGCAAGCACGGGGAGGAGAAGAAGTGATCGGAAAACAGCACTGCGAGAGTGAACCAAAACGGACGCGAAGCTAGCCAACACCTTTCGGTGCAGGCCCTTTCCACGTGTATTCAGTTAGGGTTAAGCAACGGTAAGTCCCGCTAAACTTTGGGGGTGGCAATACGATGGGTGACAGATCAGGTCTCTTTGGGCGGGCGAAAATCGGTTGTGATGGCTTTCGTTCTGTGTTGACGAGCAGAAATTGTCCAGGTCGGAGGACCCTGTACTTATCGAGGGCACATTGCTCTCCCTGGGCCCGGGCATCGGAGGAGATTAGACTGTCGTAGTAGTCTGGCGAGGTTTTTGTCTGATGATGGGGAGGAAGGAATAAAAGGAAAAGGATACATAAGAAGGAGAGCTGGTGAGGAAAGCAATTGTGGTTAGTGTTTACTTACGAGACGCGTAGCCAATCACGCGTCGAGGTTGGGACAGCTCCAATGCTGTCGCTTTCCTCGTTTAGAGAGGTAGGGTCACGTGAATTGATTGCTCTAGTATTGTCACTATACTTTACAATAAAATTGAGCAGCACCTCTCATCTCTGAATATCTCTTGCGGTGTATTTTAAGACGACTTTAAATAATGTATTGATCTTTTCATTTAATATGCTAGATAGCAATAAAAGCCGCGACGTTGAAGGAAGAGCACTTTGGCAAGTCCATAGTACGCCAAAATGCCAGAGAAGCATTATGCAGATCCACTTGTAACACGTGATCGACAGAATGGACCAATTATATGGCGCTATCTCCTCTCTTCCTGTGCCTCTACTTGTATGGATTCCAGGCAACGCCTACGAGCGTTCAGCCGGCCACCTCCGAAACGTCATCGCCTCCTCGCGAGATTCCACTTTTGACCGTTCGTTGTTCGACATTCGTTATTCACCGTCTGCTGTTTACACCGTCCCAACGACCGTCCATCTTTCGCGCAGCGCAAACTCTCCCCTCTTCCTTCGATAACGTTTTCGAACATTGTATCCAGCAATCGGCAACCACGACAAATATCTCACTCCAATCCCCCAAATGTCGTTTGATCAGCTCTCTTCGATGGAGGCCGGCCGCCGGCGCGGCGGTGGCGGCAGCGGCGGACAGTACTCGGACGACCCAGACTTTCAGAAACTCGCGCAGCAGCTGAGCAACAAGCTGTTTAAGCTGCAGGGGAACATTGCCAACCTGAGCCGCGATATTGGCCATCTGGGCACCCGGCAGGATAACGCGCGCGTGCGCGAGCGGGTCAACGACGTTCTTGAAGAGTCGCGCGAGATGTTTAAGGAAGTTGGCGAGGGCGTCAAGAAGGTGCAGGGCTGGGAGGATGTGACGGTAGGTTCGACCACTGTGTGTTACACGAAATCTTTCAAGACAAGAACAAACTGCTAACAATCTAGCCCACACAACGGTACCAGCAGCAGAAGCTGTCCCGCGAGTTCCAGGGCGCCCTGTCCGAGTTCCAGACCCTGCAGCGGCAGGCACTAGAGAAGGAGAAGGCGTCCGTGTCGGCAGCGCGGGCAGCTGCCGATGAGGGCGGCGATGCATCTGGCGGCACGACTGGCGCTGGCGGCCAGCCGCTCCAACAGCAGCAGCTGGAGCAGCAGCAGGAGCTGGCACGGCTGGCGCCTCAGGACGAGGTTGACTTCCAGGAGGCTCTTATCATTGAGCGGGAAGACGAAATCCGTAACATCGAGCAGGGCGTGGGCGATCTCAACGTGCTGTTTACGCAAGTGGCCACGATGGTGCACGAGCAGGGCGAACAGCTTGACAACATTGCGGACAACGTTGAGAATGTGCGGTCGGACACACGTGGTGCGGACTACGAGCTGCGGTCGGCGGCGCGGTACCAGCGCAACGCCCGTAGCAAGGCATGCTGCCTTCTGCTGGTGCTCTCGGTCATCCTGACTATTGTTCTGCTCGCCGTCTTCCTCGGGTAAGAGAGGCCCTACACCAAACGTCTCTTGTCCTTGTCTCTCGGCTTCCTGCCCCCTCATTTACACTTCTTGGGTCGGCATGGCGTTATATGGTCTGCTTCAACTGTTTCTCTGCCTCTGCTCTTGTCCCCCCGGCGTTGTTGGCTTCTATTATATTCCTAGCCTCTATTCCATTTCCTTACTGCGTCTGATACACCGTGACTCTACCCATTTTACAGACATCACAAAGATTTTGTTATTCACAACACACGCCAAGCTTGTCTCAATATTATCATTTTTTTTTTGTTCCAAATCTCATTTTCTCCTTTGATGTATTTTGTTGTACATATCGCATATGACAAGATAATGAAACAGTCTGTCTTTACGCGAAGGTCTCTGCACAGATTGCGTTTCATGCCTCCAATAGATATGATGTTCTTGATCGTAGGATGACAATTCACTGCTTCTCAGAAGGCCTGCTTGCCGATGTCCGAGGCCTGATCCAGGGCATGTCTTGGCTGAGAGCCGGCTTGCTCGTGCCGCTGCGCAATGGCCGGAGCAGACGGACATACCGCGTGATGATATATGTGGCTACAGCAGACGACAGCCAGTAGAGATGGATGGCAGCCGGGAAGTGCAGCGTCAGAGGCCCAACGCAGAGCGACAAGAGGAGCAAGGCGCGCAGCATAGCTTGTGCACCTTTGGACTCTGTTGCAACGGCACCGCTAGAGCTTACTGCCGGCTTAAGTCCAAAGAGCGCCCGGCGAGCGGCGTCCGTCTTCGGAACGATGTTGACAACCAATGCAGCCGACAGCGCAAATGGAAGAACATAGTAAGGATCGGCCACGGTAAGATCAGGGAACCACAAACAGCCACCCGTAGCAAAAGTAGGGTCCACTAGCGACGAGACGCTCTCGGTCACGGTCGACGATGGCGACGCTGCACTTGCCATGGACGCAATGTCCACGTTCTCTGCCGACGCCGAGGCGGCCGCAGCAGCTGTTGCGAAGGCGTTTGTCTCTGCGGCACCAGCAGCACCTGTCCCGCCGCTACGGAACAGCAGGCCCAGCAGACCCGTTGGTGCACCGCACATTCGCCGGATGGCCTCTATCACGACAAGCCATGGCGGCAGCGACAGGATGTTGCCGTATAATTTCCACTGCTGCAAGCCAAAGGCCCCGAATACACGGTTGGCGGTTTTTCTGTACCGTTTCATCACCTCCACATGAGTTTTCGGCG
The DNA here is from genome assembly GCA_001630435.1 of Sporothrix globosa. Taxonomy (NCBI): domain Eukaryota; kingdom Fungi; phylum Ascomycota; class Sordariomycetes; order Ophiostomatales; family Ophiostomataceae; genus Sporothrix; species Sporothrix globosa. Next base: position 4,668,485 of record LVYW01000001.1, read on the forward strand.
GTGGCAACCCCTGTCGTGACCGCATCTTCTGCTCGTTGATAATCTCCTTGCCGTGTAGAGTGGTCCAGGCCTGAAGCAGCGGCGCAAGGCGTTCGCGCCTGATCACAAGATTGCGGGCGTGCAGTGTGAAGGGCAGGCGGAACACGAGGTTGACACCCAGCGCGACGAGCGGGATGGTGACGTACCACGGCGTGTGGGAGACGGCGTGCAGCTGAGCAATGGCAGCCTCGGTGGCATCGACTGTGGCATTCGCGATTGACGCAAAGTGAAACGACCGGCGTGCGTTTGCTGTCTGGAGCTGCAGCTGGCGGTGGGGGCACAATCGCTGGCCGGACATCAAAGACTGTCTTGGCCGTGTCCGCTGGGCTGAGAGACCGTGTGGTACCGGAGTTGGCGGCAGCGGTCTTGATGAGAATGACCGATGTTGAGTCTGCGATGGTTGCTGGCCCGAGACGGGAGCCGAGGACGGTAATGTCGCAGCGGCAGCCCGCAGAGCACGCAAGCCGCGCGCTGATGGCTGCGCTATGTTCATTGTCAGAAAATCGTGTGCAGTGCGGTCTGCTGTCTTGTTGTGGACTGTTCGCTCGTTTGTAGTTCGAGAAGGCTGTGAGAACCAAGCGTGGACATACTGACGACATGAAGCTCTGCACTTTCTGCGTCTCATTCGCCAGAGGCCTTCCAGCGGGCTTGCCGTTTTGGGCAGAGGGGCTCCCAACAGTCGGGCTAGGGCGGCACAGGTGCCACACTTCCCCCCTGTAGACACATGTTAGAAGGCTTGGCTGTCGCTCGTTTAAGCCTCTCCCTGCTGCTGTAGAACGGTGGATGCGCTGGTGGTATTAAATTTACGCGGGCGCGCGGGACTACTTTGGGTGTGGCGTGGGTCCTGGAAAGGGACAGCTCGCTTTTTGGGATGTTGCACCGCTATTTCGACGCCACGCATAGCTTCCTGCGTTCCTTGTCTCTTGTTACAACTGGAAAGGAGCAACAGTCTCATTCGTTGTCCGTCGCCCTCGTTCGCCCCCTCTGATATTTCTCGTTCACCGACATCCAACAAACTCAGAGGTCAGAGCATGGTTCCCGCTGCACTTTCACGACGCCTTTGAGGGCCTTCGATTTGACGACGGCGACTCTCCACCCCTTTATCCTTTCCGCCAACTGCCTCTACGATATTCACATCGACTCGACGTCTTGACCGCGATGGATGGTGGAAGCTGTTCCGCGCAATCGCGCTGCAATGCCAGCAACGGACATGGTAGCGGCGGCAGCACGTATGCTGTGGCCGCATTCATCACGGCTGTTGTGCTGACGGGCGCACTGCTGCCCTCTATCTGGCGCCTCGCCGGCTCGACGCTGGGCTGGTATCTGCGGAAGCGCACCGAGAGCCAGCGGCAGTTTTTGTTGGACACGATGGCCGCCGATGAGAAGCGGTTCCAAGAGGCGAAAACGCAGCAGCAGCAGCAGCAGCAGCAGCAGACGACCAAGAAAAACGACAGCAGCGACGATGACTGGGAGAACGTTGAGGCGGAAAAGGCCGCGTCGGCTGGCAACGGCGAGAAAAGCGCGTCCGACTGGGACGGCATCGTCGGCTTCTTCCACCCATTCTGGTGGGTCTTGTCCCCTATGGAACGCCAAAGGCTCAAATGGTGCCATATGCTCAAAATGCCAAAATACTGACCGAATAGTAACGCTGGTGGCGGCGGCGAACGCGTGTTATGGGCTGCCATTCGCGCTACACAACAACGCTGGCCAAAGGCCAAGTGCGTCGTCTATACTGGCGATCATGATGTGCACAAAGATGCCATCTTGGCGCGTGTGCGGGTGAGTGACTTTCTTTCTACTCTTTCCTCGCGTCAGCCTTTGTTAACCGCAGCCTCTTCGTAGGACCGCTTCAATATCCACCTCCACCCGCCGACCGTCGCGTTCCTCTACCTCTCTACGCGCCGCTGGGTTCTCGCATCAACCTGGCCACATTTTACGCTGGCTGGTCAGTCGTTTGGCTCAATCATTATGGCCTGGGACGCTCTGTCACTACTCGTTCCCGACATCTTTGTCGACACTATGGGTTATGCCTTCGCGCTTGGTTTCTCTAAGCTGCTGTTCCGTACCATCCCGACCGGTGCCTACGTCCACTATCCTACAATCTCGACCGACATGCTGTCCTCGCTTGACCCCCAGTCGACCGTGGGCAGCCAGGGTGTGAATGCTGGCCAGGGCGTGGGTATGCGTGGCCGTGTCAAGCGCGCCTACTGGAAAGCGTTTGCGTGGCTGTATGCATCTGTGGGCTCGTCCATTGATGTCGTCATGACCAACTCGAGCTGGACGCAGGGGCACATTCAGGCCATCTGGGGCCCCCTGCGTGCCAAAAAGGGCAAATCCTCGTCCTCCCAAACGACCGGCGGCTCCGATATTGCCGTCGTCTACCCGCCAGTCGCCGTCAGCGAGCTCGAGCACGAGGTCGATGCGTCCGCCGCGAGTGAAGCGACCCGTGAAAAGGTTCTGTTGTACATCGCGCAGTTCCGCCCGGAGAAGAACCACCACCTGATCCTGCAGGCTTTTGCTGCCTTTCTGAAGAAGCAGCGGCGGCAGCAGCAGAACCGAACAACAAAGTCTGGTGCCAAACCCGCAGACACCCCCAAGCTCGTCCTCGTCGGCAGCGTCCGCGACGACTCCGATTCCAAGCGCGTCTATCAGTTGCGCCTGTTGGCCAACGAGCTCAATATCCGTGACGATGTCGAGTTCCAACTGGATGCACCCTGGCCTGCTATCCTCGAGTGGCTGCGCCGCGCGTCCGTCGGCGTCAACTGCATGTGGAATGAACATTTCGGCATTGGTGTTGTTGAGTACCAGGCAGCGGGCCTGATTTCTGTCGTCCATAACAGCGGCGGCCCCAAGTTGGATATTGTTACCGACATTGACGGGCTACCCACTGGCTTCCACGCTACTACGGCCGATGAGTTCGCCGCCGGATTTGAACAGGCCCTTGCCCTGCCCGACCCGCTGGCCTGGCGTGAACGGGCGCGGCAGTCGGCCAAGCGCTTTACCGAGGAGGAGTTTGAGCGGAAATGGCTTGAGCAGATGGACAAGCTAGTGGCCCTGCTCAAGTAGGCGTCGCATGGAATAGTGCGGCGCATCTCCCTTCTATATCTACGAGACCGTTTCTTTTTTACAAAGAGCCTTGGTCTTCGCCACACTTTATATTTCGTTTTCACACTACTTATTGACGGATACCCATTCCTTATTTCATCACGCAGTTATCTTTTCATAGAGCATATATGGTCTAAGTGGGTGAATAAAATATCAAAATAATTCAGAAATGCTAGCTATGCAATGTATGGCTTGACAAGAAATGAAGAACTTAAACCACATACACGACGTCGTACGTCGTACCTCACGCTTTGCCGTCTATACAACAGCCCTCGGTTCCTATCCTTAGATCTTAGAAAATGTGACCGCCGCTGTTCAGCTGCCGTGGCTCGCCCGCCGCTTCAAACACGCCGTCCGGCAGCACACGGATCCCCTGCGCAGAGCTCACATAGTTGCTCATGCTCGTCACGTTGTGCCCACGCTCCACCATGCTCGCAATCGTACTCTTGTCGAATAGGGCCTCAAACGCCACTAGGTTGGGCACCAGCTGGTCGTGCAGACGCGGCTCTGCCAACGCCTCGTGCATCGTCAACCCCTGTTCGAGAACACGCCATGCCACCTGCGCGGTGGCGGAGATAATACGGCTGCCGCCAGCCGCTCCCGTAACCAGGTACAGACGCCCCGGTTTTCCCGTCTCGACGCCGGCGGCGTCCACATCCACGTCCTCGGCTATAATGGGCGTGATCGAGCTCAGGGGACGCTTGCCTCCACGAATAAAGTTGGCCGGGCTCGGCGGGTAGCCAAACTCATTGTCAGAGTGGGGAATTGAAAAGTCGTTCATCTGGTTGTTGAGAATAATGCCGCTGTCGGGCGTCATGAGCAGCGAGCCAAAGAGCGTATTGATGGTCGTTGTGCTGCTGACGGCCATGCCCGACCGGTCAGTCGCAACAACATGACTTGTGCCGTGGCCTGGTTGGGCATAGCTACCCGCGGGATTGTAGTCCTTGACGGGTAGTGTCGTGTCGTCGCGGATCTTGTGTCGCAGGGTTTTAGCGTGCTGGTCCGAGAGTAGGTCGGCCTCGCGGGCAGCGACGCCGTCGACGTAAGCTGGGTCACCCAAATGCGAGCGCGCACCATAGGCAAAACGCATGGCCTCGTCGAAGCGGTGCGTGCTCAGGTTGACGTTGTTCCGCTCGCTCTCACTGCTTCCCGGGGGACCAGACGCCGGGAATTGCTCCATCGTCTTCAGGATGGACAGTGCGACAGCACCCGAGGAGGGAGCGCTCGTGGAGAATAGACGACGGCCGCGGAACAAGGTGCTCACGGCAGGTTTTCTAATGATCTCATAGTTCTTGAAATCGTCCAGCGTCAGGGATCCGTTGTTTTCTCGGATCAGCTTGATCATATCCTTGGCTATTGTCTTTGTTAGCTTCTGTAAAAGCTATAGCCCATTGTCGTTCACAACTCACCCATGGGGCCTGTATAAAAGGTCTCGATTCCCTCCTTGGCGAGGGTCTCGAGAGTGTTGGCGTAACGCTTGCGCGTGATGGTATCGCCCAGCTGCAGGAGCGTGCCGTTGGGCGCAAAGTCCTCTGCCCAGATCGGGTCATCAGTGAGAAAAGGCCCCCCGGTCTCTGTGGCCGACTCCATGTAGCGGACAAGGTCGTGTGATACTGTCAAAATTAGCTAGAGCCGACATGTCAAACAAGGCAGACTCCCGACTGGGTATCCTACCTGGAAATCCGTTTCTGGCCACCTGCACAGCCGGCATGACCACCGTCTCCCATGGTAGTACCTGTGATCCGTTAGTTATGATCAAATCTACGACATACACTCAAATAAGACGACGTAAGCATACCCCGTGTTTGCTGTGTAGGTATTCCAACCCGCGCAGTTCACTGGGAACGGCGACAGCAAGGCCCCCAAAGACACTACCCAGAACATTGCCGTCATACATGTTCTCAAACGCTGCTGCTGGCGCCGTTTCTCGGTAGTCAACGCCCTCGTAGCTGCCGTCGGATCCGCGTATTAGCAAGAAACCGCCGCCCCCGATGCCCGAGTGGTACATGCCGATGACGCCCACGCAGAGCGTCGCACCAACCAAGGCGTCTGCAGCGGTACCCTGCCGGTGTCAGTGAATATTCTCAGTTCATGAAGTAGAGATTAGTATAACACATCAGTGCTGACATACTCCCTTGCGCATCAGGTCAACACCGATCTCGGAGCAGATGGCGCTCTCACAGGCGACAGCGCCGTGCGTTCCATACTGGGACGAAGCACCATCGTGATCGAAGTGGCCGTCGTGTAGTGGCTTTTGCAATGGCGGCAGTGCTGCCGTCAGCTGTACTTTCGAGGCCAGCAACAGCAGAGCCCATCCCGAGAGCACCGTGCGGCAATCTTGACGGTACAAACGACGGTTAGCGATGATGTGTGAAACCGATGAAAAATAGCAAAGAAGGCCATTGTGATTTAAAATGCGACAGTGAGCAGATAGCACGTACGCATTTCTGAGGTGTAATGGAACTGTCAGCTGTTCGCGGTTCGAAATAAGTAATCAAACGCGCACAAAGGAAGCAAACCGACGCCTGCGCCCAAAAGAAGATCGCAAACAACTCGAGAGTGAAAGCAGAAACGAGATGCGAACAATGCCGGGACAAGACAAAATAGTAAAATACTAAGAAGTCTGGGAGGTCGAAAACGGGGGCATCGTCACGGTAAAGACGGTGTTTGTTTTGTCCTAACATTTAGAAGGTGCGGGACAGGCACACACTGGAACCAGCGTGACGGGTGCCGATAAGAGCGGCAGGCAGGAAGGAGCACATGCGCACTTTCTCGCTACAACTGTCGCATTCCCAAAACGGCAGTTGCGGAGTGCCGCAAGTTGGGGCGAGAAGCGCGCCTTTCGGCGGTGGATATTAGCGGCTGTCGGTCTGTGTTGCGGGTAGCCGATCGCTGGGGCAGCTTTACTGGAAAGCGGCCAGGCCCGGTCTCGCCGCTTACGTACTGCAAAGGGCCTCGACGACCAGCAACCGTGCCGTGTAATAAAGGCGCTGTAGGGACAGGCTACAGAGGGTTTGGCATTGCCATCAGGGCCAATCAGCGCAGTGTTGTTGCAAAAGGAAGGAGGGCTTCAAAGCTTAGTCATCTACGAGCTTTTGAGCTTCTATGAAAATTGAGACTTGATGTCGCTGGTTTTAACGTAAAGCTCTAAAACAGGTGAATACTACTCGCAATTTTGGGGTACCTTGGTATTTTTTTTCAACAAAAGTCTTCATGCTGTCCACCCTCAGCAAAAGGGTGACCTTGTCTACACGAACGCTGTCACTGCACCGCAGCTTGAGTTTACAACCATTGTCTCATTTGACGCAACATTCTACTCCGATCACGACATTCTCGTCTGCATATCTAGCATATCCTGCACTCCGGACGTCTGTATCGTTTGCAACAATGGCGGAACCTGCGAACATCCAGGTACCGTCCACTTCGCAGCCATACGTGGCAACCCCTGCAAAGTCAACCGCTGCAAAACGGCCGCACCCGGACGGCAGCCCAGTCCAGGCAGGTCGTGAGCTCCCGGCACAAAACGGTGGCAAAGGTGACAACAATGGAAACAATGCCAATGGAGGTGCTGGTGGTGCCAACAAAAGCAGGAGGCAGCAGCAGCAGCGGCCACCCAAGAAGAAGCTCAAGGGCGGCAAGCGGCTGAAGGCCGTAACAGACGGCTCGTCTGAGGAGGTGCTTCTGGCAGACGTGCGGGACTTGCAGAAGGCATTGAAACACCGGCAGGACCGCGAGAAGAGGGACGCTGAGCCAGTTCTCTTTCACGGAGCGCACGGCGAAGAGGTCAAGGCCACAGCCGCTGAAACTACGGATGAGATCAAAATCACGGAAGAGGACGGCGGGGAGGATCCCGAGGAAGAGTTGCCCGAGCCTGGCTCGGAGATTGAGCTCGACATTGTCGGCCTGTCGTCGACGGGTGAGGGTCTGGCCGTCCAGCGCAAGCTGCACGAGCTCAGCGACGGGCCCCTGCTGCGGCGGCGAACGCGCATCTATGTCGTGTCCTTTTCGGTGCCGGGCGATATTGTGCGTGCCAAGGTGTACCGCCACCTGCCACAGCCCAAGGCCGGACCGGGTGACGACGAGCTACCACCGACATACTCGGTGGCCGACTTCCTGGAAGTGGTCAGGCCGTCACCCGAGCTGCGCGATCCACAGGGCGACAGGAACCGGGTGCGCTGTCAATACTTTGGCCGCTGCTCGGGCTGCCAGTACCAGATGCTTGACTACGGCGAGCAGCTACACATCAAGCGCCGCGTGGTTGAGCGTGCCTACCGCCACTTTTCCCAGCTGCCGCCCGAGCGTGTTCCTGCTGTTCTCGACACCATGCCGAGCCCGTTACAGTACGGCTATCGCACGAAGCTGACACCGCACTTTGACGGCCCGCCCGGATTCCGGCGCAAGAACAAGGCCGCGCACCGACTGACAGCGGTCCCCGAGATTGGATTTATGGCGAAGGCGGGTGCAGGCGGGGCGCGCGCGACGCTGGACATTGAGAGTTGCCCCATTGGCACGCCGGCTGTGGGCAAGGGCATGGCGCGGGAGCGCGCACGCGTGGCCCGCGACTTTGCCAACTACTCCAAAGGCGCCACAATCCTGCTGCGAGAAAACACCGTGCGGTGTCCCAAGGGCAGCGAGATGAGCGAGCAGCAGAAGGAGGTGGCAGACAATGCCGACACCGTGACCGTCGAGACCGAGGCGTACACGGACCTCAAGACGTGCATCACCGACAACAACGCCACGTCCACCGAGTACATTGACGACTATATCTTCACGAACCCGGCCGGCAGCTTCTTCCAGAACAACAACTCCATCCTGCCGCCGCTGACCGCCTACGTGCGCGAGAACGTGGTGCGCCCCAAGAGTGCACACAAGGGCAAGGAGCTGCGCTACCTCATCGACGCATACTCCGGCTCGGGCCTTTTTACCATCACGCTGGCGTCGACGCTACCCGGTGGCTCCATCGGCATCGACATTGCCGAACAGTCCATTTCGTACGCGCGCACCAACGCGCAACTCAACCACCTGCCGCCCGACCGCTGCCAGTTTTTGGCCGCTGACGCGGCGCAGCTGTTCCAGAGCGTCATCGAGTACGACCCGGACGAGACGGTCGTGGTGCTGGACCCACCGCGCAAGGGCTGTGACGGACCGTTTTTGCGGCAGCTGCTGGCCTTTGCGCCGGCACGCATCGTGTATGTCAGCTGCAACGTGCACACGCAGGCGCGCGATGTGGGCATGCTGGTGCAGGGCCACGTGGACTTTGGCGACGGCGCGGGCGACAAGGCCACAGTCGAGACCAGGGACGGCAAGGCCCCGGCGCGTTACGAGATTGAGAGCCTGCGCGGTTTCGATTTCTTCCCGCAGACGGCACACGTTGAGGGCATTGCGGTTCTCAACCGTATTGACCTGGTATAGATAAACAATGTGTAAAAAAAAAGAGTAGAAAAACTTGCATAGACATCGACGTCAGTCCTAAAAATGATCGTAAATGATTGACCATGTCCTGTGTGCTCGCAAATTGTTGGTGCAAATTCATGTTACCGGTGCATACAACATCACCATTACAGTCGCTATTCCTCCTTTACCAGCTCCTTTAATGCAAACACTGTCACCTCGACCACTTCGGCGCGCCGGCTCGCCTTGGCGCACCCTGTCAAGATGGACACGCCGCTGGCCGCCTTGATAGCTGCCCTCGCCCTTTTCCCCGTCTCGCCGTCACACATAACCATGCTGTAAATGGCCACAGCGCCACGGTGCCGCAGGTCCTCGCTCTCGGACGCATTGCACAGTCCCAGGATGATCGCGACGCCGCGGTCTCGCGCCAGGATACCCTCGACAACGACCTCGTATGCCAGCAGGGACGCCAGCGCGCCGCCGGCGGCATTTCGCGTGCCGGCGTCCTCGGCATCGGCCAGGGCCACCAAAATGTTGAGCCGGTTCCGGGCCGCGGGACTGCCGTCTACGTACATGAGAATGCCCTCGGGCGCCTGCACCAGGTTGCAGACGAGCTCAACGGCGGCGCGCGTGATGCGCTCGTTGTTGGAGAGGATCTGCTCCTCGACGTCGGGCCAGGCGGCGCGCAAGATGCCGCCGCGAGTGTCGTCGTCCGTGGATGCCAGGTTGGTCAGCGCCATGAGCGATTCAAAAGCGGGCAACAGGTCGTACGAGTCGTCGTCCTTTTTGAGGAGAGATGCCAGTGGGCGGATGGCGGCATGGATGGGCACTGGGCGCGTGCCGCCAAAGACGTGTGCAGGGTTGGTCGAGATGAGAATGCGCGCCAGCGCTTGGGCAGCCGTCCGTCGTGCCAGAGACGTATCGGCGCTGCTGCTCGCACCATCAACGGCACCCAGGGCATTCCACGCGTCAATGAGCAGCCGCACGGCACCCTGTTGTGCCAGCTGGCCGCGCAGGCTCTGCGTCATGGACAGCGCATGGATGATGCCGATAATCAAAGAGAGTGAGGCGGCCGACCCGTTCTTGCTGTGCGAGACCAGAATCGGCGTCACGCCCGCGGCAAAGACCTTCTGACACCGCTTCGCCACATGCTCGTCGTCTTCAAGCGGATCGGGCTTGGCCCCCGATTTACCGGCCGCGTTGGCGTACGCCTTGAGCTGACCCAGCCGCCTCTGCTCCTCAGATTGTGGTGGCTGATACCGCGTCAGGTTGGAGAAGATGCTCAACGCACCGTACGTCATTGGCGATCGCGGTGGTGCGGTTTTGAGTGTCTTGACGAGGTTGGAGAGGAACGTGCTGTCGTCTGCCAGCGCTTGCTTGACTTTGGGCTGCAAGGATGCGTACGCCAAGCCTTCAACGGCATTGGAGCTGTCCTGATCGGGATTGCTCGCCAGCAGGCCCGTAAACATCTTGCTCAAGTCCTCGATACTTGTTGTTGCCGTTTCGATACGGCCGTCGTCCTTCAGTTCCTCGACTCTGGCGGTCGGTTGTGGTGGTAGCGTTGCCTTAGGTCTGGAGTTAGTTAGATTTGAAGCCAAGGAGCATGCGGCAACGTATGAGACGATTCATAGAAGGAAAACGAAATGATACCTTGAGCTTCGCGAGAATCACAGCCGCCAGATTCTGCACCTGGCGCGAGTGGCGGCGCATGGAAATCGAGCCTTCGCCCAGACTGCCGTCGGGATTGGCCGCGAACATATCCTTAACCACATCGTCGGGGTCCTGGTCGACAATCTCCTCGAGCCATTCGACGCAGTACTTTTGCACCGCTTCGCGGCACGCGGCGTTCATACACGCCACATTGAGCATGTCGAGGCAGGCTGTCTCGACCTTGCGGCTCTTCCACTTGCGGCGCATCAGCGGGCCGAGGCTGGGCAGAAAGCCCTCGCCCAAAAACATCTGGGCCGTCAGGTCTGGCACAATGGGGAACACGGCGGCGGCGACGCAAAAGGCCACAATGTAGTCGTCATAGGTGCCGCGCTTGACCCGATCATAAAAGAACTCGGTCAGCTTCTGAGCACCGTCGTCGCCAGCCGCCTTGAGATAGGACGAGGTGGTCAGGGTGGCGTGGCCGCGCACAACATCAGGCTGGCGCATGTCGAGGTAGCTGAGCAGCGTGTCGGCGCAGTCAGAGTCAATGAGCTTGCAAATGGATGCCTCGCCATTTTTGGTGGCCTCCACATCGTCGTTGAGCACCTTGGTCAGGCGGTCGAGGTCGCGGATGGTCTCGTCGTCCTCCTTGCCGCCCTCCATGAGCCCGGCAAAGAGGAGCAGCGTCTGGTCTTCGCGGGACAGCTCGGACTTTTGGGTCGGCGAAGAAGCCCTGCCCGTGGCAGCAGCCGCATCTGTGCTAGGAGCAGCAGCCATCGTGGTTGGGGGATGCTGGAGCTTGTCTCAATCGGGGGCGAATGCGAGGTCTTGGCCGATTTGTAAGACCTTTCTAGCAACAAAGTGCAGTTCCCAATGCGAACGACAGTGGCGATGTGATTGACAGCGAGATCAAAGCGAAATGTAGAACAAGGATGACTGGGTAAATGAAATTGAAGATGAAAAAGAGAACAGGAAATATTGAGAAATTGACAACAGAAAATGGAAGAAAAGCCTTTCGAGGCGAGGCGATACAGTCATATCACCAATGACGCTGCTTGTGTGGGCCGTCGAGTAGATAGAGCTTTCTCTAGCGCCCCTCCAATGTCCCGTCGACCAAACGATTAGCAGGGCGCATTGTCGCGTCAGGACTGGCGTGGTGATGCTGTGCATTGGTGGCGTCTCTTATCGAGATACAAAGAAGCTGGATTGGAGGTGGAGGGGCCAAAGCTACATGGTAGCTTCACACCAAAGAAGTCAACTGCATGGGGCAATCACGTGGGGATAGGTGGTTGGTCAACAGTAGGCAGGCAGCTGGCGAACTTGGGAGCCCTTGGATCCACTGTCGTTTTTAGTGCTTCAGCGCATCGCCTGGTTGATATCATCATTGTAGTCAACGATCATTTTTGTCTCGCCGCCTGCGTCTCTCAGCGGCCACTTGTATCTCGAACGCAGCTGCTTGTGGCCCTTGGTCTGACTCCTATACCTTTTTGACGTTTTCTTCCCCAGTGGCCACATAAGCGACTGCCCGTCGACTCGTGTCCCCAGATGATGAGAATTCATATTCTGAGGCTCGACAAATAGACGACACAGAGTGGCCAGCCGCCCGCCATGGACGCCGTCGATGCGTCGGCCCACTACGAGGTCTCTGCGTCGGCCGAGACCCCGGCCCTGCTGACCATCGTCCTCGACACGAACCCGCGCGCCTGGGCCGCGCTGGCCAACACTCTGCCACTCAGCAAGGCCATCGCCAACATCCTCGTCTTTGCCAACTCACATTTGGCCCTTGGAAGCGCCAACCAAGTCGCCGTCATTGCCTCGCATAGCAACAGGGCCATATGGCTGTATCCGTCGCCCAAGGAAGTAGCGGCAACGGCGGCCGCAGCCGCGGCAACCACGAAAGCACGACGAGCTGCGGCGGCAGCAGCCAACGGTGGTGACGGCGACGATGTGCCCATGACCGACTCCGACAGCAATGGCCACTCGCATGCCAATGGCAATGGCAACGGTAACAGCAGCAACATACCACAGGCTGTGCCTTCCTCTGCCAACAAGTTCCCCCAGTTCCGTGAGATCGAGACCACCCTCCTCAAATCCGTTCACGACCTCGTCACCAGCACCACCGAGCGCGACCTCGAAGAGACTACCACCCTGCTATCAGGTGCCCTGACACTCGCCCTCGCACACATCAACAAGACCGCCATCCTGATCCCGGCAGCGGCAGCAGCGGCGGACGGCAAGGGAAGGCCGTCTGGCCAACAGGGCAGCAGTAGTGGTAGTGCCGGAAAGGGTGTGGGAGGCGGCCCGGGAGGTGCGACCGGCAGCGACGGAAAGACAAAGGGCGACGGCAGCGCCGCGTCAGACGATGTTGGCCTGCATGCGCGCATCCTCGTCATCTCCGTGTCGGACTCGTCCCCGGCGCAGTACATTCCAACAATGAACGCCGTCTTTGCCGCCGCCCACGCCGGTGTCGCCATTGACGTTCTGGCCCTGCGCGGCGCAGCCACCTTCCTACAGCAGGCCGCCTTCATCACTCGCGGCACATTCCTGGCGCCGCCAGCGCCCAGCGACGGCGCCAACGGCCACAACCTCCACACACAGGGCCTGCTGGCATACTTGATGCTGGGGTTCAGCGCAGCCTCGGCGCGCGACGTGGCCAACGCGCTCGTGCCCCCGAGTGCTGATGCGGTCGACTTCCGCGCCGCGTGCTTCTGCCACCGGCGTGTTGTCGACACGGGGTTCGTGTGCAGCATCTGCCTAAGCATCTTTTGCGAAGTCCCGGAAGCACCCGCCGGCGACGAGACGACCGGCGGTCCACCGACAACCGAGTGCCTGACGTGTGGGTCACGGCTGCGACTCGGTGCCTACGGTGCAAAACCGGCCGTGGTGCCGCGTCCGAAGAAGAAGAAGAAGAAGCGGCTGGGTGGCGCGGCCGGTGGCCGCGAAGAGACTGGCAGCACAGTCGGAACACCCATGACCTCGTGATAGGCCTTTCGCCTAGTGTACATGTGTACAATAGCCTGACTTACTGTTTACTTTTAATTCCTCCCATGGGTCGGTTGGTTCCGGTTATTACGAAATTACTATCTGGCGTTTGGGTATTTTCAGATTTACAATATAATGCATTGCTGGGACTGGTTATATGAAACTGAGTCCAAAGCTGTATGACTTCGCGATGCTTAGTTTTAGTTCATTTTTACTGCGTACGTGTGTTTGGTTTTTCAGTCTTTACTGTTTTTGTTTTTTTTTCAAAAAAAAACGCCATGTTTTATGGGACGTCGCGGTTTGGGTTTATAAATGACCATATCTTTTACCAATAACTCTTATTCATTTGAACAGTTAAAACGCAACGCTACGTAAGGATATCTAGGGTCTAGGTGAAGAGAAGGAGGACAGTAAAACAGTAGAATGTAGCAAAACAGAAAGGGGAACAACAACCCGACTGTCCCGGGAAGCCTACTGGTCTTTCGGCCTATGCCAAATCACATAGTCGCCTATCGTCGCACGAACGCAAAGGGCCAATATAATGCCAAGTATACACAGCCCATTCCCCCCACGTCTTGGGCAGCACGACTCTCAGTTGCGTTTGATCTTGCGACCGCCCCTAGCGACGCTTTCCCGTGGACCCAGCCGAGAGATGACCACCAGAGGGTCGTCCTCGTTTGACGACAAAGAAGCCAAGGCAAACGAGTCTGTGTTGTGCGCGAAGTAGAAATAGACGCCTCTGTTGGTCTTCTTCGCCGCCATGACACCAATGGCGCCGCCAGAAATTTGGTTGCGAACGCCCGGGTGGTTCATAAAGTCGTCTGTCACAAACGACTTCATGATCGCATCATCGTCGTACTCAGTATCAAACGAACCGCCGTCGGTCCGGCGGTTGCCGTGGTAGAGGCGTTGGGCACAGGTGTGTGACGCCATCGTGGTGGCCATGTGCTCGCCCGTCCCGCTGGTGACGGCTGCCACGGAGGTACCGCGGCTGTCCTTGGGATCTGCGGGAATTACGGCCGTGCCAATGCCTACTAATGCCGCGGGTCCGATGCGGCCCGAGTGTTTCATGCCGATGCCACCCGACGACGAGCCAGCCGCGATGTTGCCGCGGAGATCAATCGCAATAGCACCGATAGTGTCAGTGATTATGTCCGTGTCGTTGTCGTAGAGTCCGATCTCGGCATATCGAGATGGGTTGCCGGCCGCGTACTCGTCCGCTGCGGTCCCTTCGGCAAAATGGTCAAGGGGATGGGACATAACACCCGAGATCGACGGGAACTTGTGTCCTGACTCGTCCGCGAAGCTTCCGTCTCCGCTGCTACTGCTTCTTCTTTTTCTGCGGGTGGCAGCCTCATCATTGCTGAATAGGTCATAGTCACCCAGACGGACTCGTTTGTGATTGGGTTTCGGGTTCCGACCTGGCCGCGCTTCTACCTGCCCAGCCGCAGTGGACGATGGAGTTTCTATTTTGACAGTCGTGGTTCCCAGCGACGCTTGGGAATATTTGCCAGAGACAGGCAGGTGTTCAACTGGTCGAGCTTCGTCAGGTGGTTGAGAGCTACCTCTCGCAATCGAGGTGGTGACGGTAGCCCCCGACACTGCGATTTGTTGTGCGTCTTGTGCTGACTTCATGCCAGGATAGGCACCTGGGGGACCGCCTGGAACAGATTGTGGATCGACTCGAGACTTTGAAGCAGCGCCAGAAGCCAGGCTGCGCCGGATAGCTGTCTCTTCAGCATTGATTAGATCATGGCGCCAGCGATAGAAACGGTCCTGGGCGCCCTTGGAGATGAGCTGCTGGTGCGGAATAAGACGCATGCCGTGCTCCTGTGCAAATTGAGCCGCACCATGGCCGACGAGGATATTGGGCGGTATACGCCTCAGCGACAAGGGGATATTGCTTCGGTCGTAGATCAGACGGGCCAGCGAGATTGGATTCTTGATCACTAGAGAAGGCAAGGGAAAGGGTTAGCAAGATGACGAGAGCCGTGAGAAAGGAAATGTCCTAGAAACACATACTTTGGGCTGATCCACAAGCACCGCTGCGGCCAAGATGGTCGACAATAGTTGCATCACCCTCCACAATACCGTCAATGGAGAGGTTGCTTCCGTAGCCGGCATTGGTGATCTCCTTGTCTTCCAGGCACTTGATTGCTGCTTCAACCGCGTCAACAGCGGTGCCTCCCGCCTTGAGAAATTTCATGGCCAGGCGGGCAGCTCTAACGACAGTCAGTGTGAGTGAGACAGGGTTGATGAAAATGTATATCTGGATTAAATCGGGAGATGAACGTACTCGCTGCACGCTTCTAGATGCACGTGCTCATTGGTGGTGCTGTGGAAGCCGGCGCCGGCATGGATAAAAATTGCCGCAATGGGACCCTTTGTCTTGGAACGGAACAAACGCTCCGTGAGCCCGTCTGTTGCTGAAGCCAAGACGGCTGCGTCCGGACTTGGCAATTTGTTGGATGGCAGCGGTCCATCTGTCGAAGAGGAGGCAAGCCCAGGATCGAATCTTAGATTTGCCGTCACAGCGCTGTGACGACGATCCTCTGTTACGCTAACGACGTCAAAACCCGGCTCTGACAAGAGCTCGTCTCTGTCACAACTGCTTTCCGGAGAAGGACTGAGGCTTGGAAATGGGCTAGAGGAAGGAGTCATGATGTCGATGTGGTGTTCGGCTGGGGGGTCGGTCTGGGGTTGTTGATTGTCGACGGAGGGCGCTGGTCTGCCATGTCCCGTTGCAATTGCTTGCGGATGCATCTACACAAACAGTAGACAAGGAGGAACAGAGTAGAAGTCCTAGCAGGTGACGTAGAGCGATATCTTGTGTGGCGCTGTAGGCAGAGGGCAGGCTGCGAGAAGGTCCTCAGAGGAGAGTGACTGGTGAGTCGTTGGGGATGTATCCAGCAAAACAGGAGCCTCGTAGGAGTAGCGTTGACTTAGGGAAAAAGAAACGAGAATATAAAAATGACCAATAAAGCTTTTGCAAAAAGCAACGAAGTTGAGCCAATACTGAGGGAATGGTGTAGATAGACCTCAATCTAATGAGATCTAGGGATGAACGAATAACCAAGAAAGCGTGAACAGACAAAACGACGAAAGGCCGCCAGGGAGAAAGACCAATCTAGAAAAGAGACGAAGCACGACGTGGCGTGGACAAGATGAAGTGGGAGTAGGAGTGGAAGGTATCGTTGGCAGGAGGATGGTGACTGAGACGCACGCCGTCTCGCTCGTATGTCGAAGTCTGGTCACGGCTGACGCGTGATTGCCTTGTCTACCCAAACGCTGTGACGAACGACGAAGAGAAGGCGCGACGACCGGGCAGGAAAGAGCGGTCAGTAGATTATGTGTAGATCCGTGGTAGGAAGGAAGTCACGGCGGAGAATGATGAGCTTTGTTTGTCGCATTTGAGACAGACCTCACCGATGTGGTTTCCTGGAGCAATCTCTACGGGCGGAAAAGAGGAAGGAACGAACGTATAGATCTCCCCTACCACAATGGCCTCATTTAACACCACATGTCTCCATGGAGATCTATGCCAATTCTGTCTCTCTTTCAAATATTCTCCCCCAGCCTGTCCCTGAGCCCCAATGTACGCTCTAGTCGAGTCTGTTTTCGAGAAAGTGTTGCCGACGTTGAGATCGTTCTGTGAGATTATGTAAGTGGAGAAAATGGAGATGCCTGCAACCAACAACACGCACGTGACCATATTAGTGCTCTTTGACACGGCGTTAGCAGGCGTAAGCTGCCCAGTTTAAGCAGGAGGCACCAGCGAGCAGGAGCGCCCCTCACCCCCGCCAACCACCTGCCACAGCCACACGGTCGACAGGTCGCCGCAGACGCTCCCAACTTCCCACATCGTCACCACCTCTCCTCTCCACCTCTTTTCCCGACAAACCTGCACATCGTCGCAAGGAGAGCTGCTGACCTGCGGCCCTTCTGTTCGTCTTTCAACCCGCAACAATGGCAAACCAAACGCCGGCCGTTGTCATGGACAAGTATGCGCCAATCCCTCTCCAGCCCCCCGCCCGCTGCTCCGGCATGGTCGGTCGTCCCCTTGTTCAGCTCAACGGCACGAGCGACTTCCGATCGGCTTCTATAGCATTGGCTCCGAGAATCTTCCAATTCCAGCCGTGACTGTCTTCTTTAATTGTTTACGTTGCTAACTCGTCTTCTCCGATCTGCAGCGGCACCGGTTTCTCGAAGCTTGGTAGGTTCCTCTTTACATCGCTATGCTCCTCGAGCTGCTGCCTAGCTGCCTCACGCAGCGATCAGCAGCGGTTTTCCGGCCCATGAATCGCTAACGACGATGTCTCCGCTCAGGTTTCGCCGGTAACGACTCTCCGTCTTTTGTGTTCCCGACGGCGATTGCAACAAAGTCCGGTGCAGGCAGCGCCGGTACCGGTGCTGGCCGGCCGTCTGTCGCGAACAAGCCTTCCTTCCTGACCGGCGGCGCCGGCCCTGGCGGTCACCTGCAGGCGAAGCGGGGTACGGAAGACCTGGACTACTTCATCGGCGACGAGGCGATTTCGGCGTCGTCCGGGCCTGGCTATGGCCTCCACTACCCTATCCGGCACGGTCAGATAGAAAACTGGGTAAGGAATGGGGGCGGCGGATGCTGCGCGCTGGAGAAGAGATGTAGGGAGAACGTTGGCTGACGAAATCAAACAGGATCACATGGAGCGCTTCTGGTCCAACTCCATTTTCAAGTACCTGCGCGTCGAGCCTGAGGACCATTACTTCCTTCTCACCGAGCCGGTATGTACCTTCCTGCCTCCATGGCACATATGACCATCCCATATATGAACGATTTGCTCCATGTGTTTCTTTGCACGTATTAGATGTGCCATTTTCTGACCCCCGCAGCCCTTAAATCCGCCCGAGAACCGCGAAAACACGGCCGAGATCTTCTTCGAGTCGTTCAACTGTGCCGGCCTCTACATTGCTGTGCAGGCCGTGCTTGCACTGGCGGCCTCGTGGACGTCGTCCAAGGTGACCGACCGGTCGCTTACAGGTACCGTCATCGATTCGGGTGACGGTGTCACGCACGTCATCCCCGTCGCCGAGGGCTACGTCATCGGCTCGTCGATCAAGTCGATTCCCATTGCCGGTCGCGACATTACATACTTTGTGCAGTCCCTGCTGCGCGACCGCGGCGAGCCGGACTCGTCTCTCAAGACGGCCCAGGAGATCAAGGAGGAGTACTGCTACGTGTGCCCGGACATTGTCAAGGAGTTTGCGCGCTACGACCGGGACTCGTCGCGCTTCGCCAAGCATACCGCTGTGTTCGCGGGCGGCCGCAAGGTCTCGGTAGACGTTGGGTACGAGCGCTTCCTGGCGCCTGAGATTTTCTTCAACCCAGAGATCTACAGCTCCGATTTCCTCACCCCCCTACCCGTGGTGGTGGACGGGGTGATCCAGTCGTCGCCCATCGACGTGCGGCGTGGTTTGTACAAGAACATCGTGCTGTCCGGTGGCAGCACGCTGTACAAGGACTTTGGTCGGCGGCTGCAGCGCGATATCAAGCAGCTCGTCGATGCACGCATCCGGGCGAGTGAGGTGCGCAGCCACGGCGCCAAGAGCGGTGGTCTGGAGGTCCAGGTTATTACGCACAAGCGGCAGCGGCACGGCCCCTGGTTCGGTGGCAGTCTGCTCGGCCAGACCCCCGAGTTCCGGTCGTATTGCCACACGAAGGCTGAAGTAAGTTTGTCCCATATTCTCCTGTCGAGCCCCTGTTGTCCGTCATATTGCCATTTCTTCCTGGTTTTTTTTGGTGGGTGGGGGGGGGTTTGGCTCGACATCGGTTTGGTCTCGTGCAACCGTGTGTCGATTGTTTCTTGTGTCTAGGATCTCAGCTAACCTCACCAACAGTACGAGGAGTACGGACCCAGCATTGTCCGGAGGTTTGCTCTTTTGGGTGGTCCCGGCGGGTCATAAATGTGAGAAGGAGGTGAAGCGTTTGTCGATCCGAAAAGGATCGTCAAGGGAGATGAAGGGTCCCCGGTATGCGGCAGCGGAAGCGTCCAAACGGATACGAAGTGGTCTTGGTTGAAGGAATGGCCCAGGAGAAGTGGAGAATAGCAATCAACGACAGCTACAATGAGAAAAGGTTGAAGAAAACATCAAGTGCGCTAGCAAATAGGAGAAAAGACACGAGGAAAGGGTCGGAGATGCCCTTTCCCGTGCCAGTGCTCAGCCCCGCAGCCCGATCTGACACCATCCGACCAAGCTATGCCTCCTCTTTCTACCGTTTGCATTTTCTTTTGAGATTGTGTGCCGTCGGTTGATTGGTGCGGCCACCTTTTGGTGGTAGCCTTCTGCAATGCTCGTAAAGTGCATGGATTGTGTCGTTAAAAAATTCTGGTGTAAGTCAGCTTGTCGGCCAACCCCTGTGGGCCGCACTTTCCCAGTAAAGAATCATCGCCACGTCACTCTGGGGAAAGGTCAAGGGTACGTACTAACCTCGATCTCAAGACTCTTTTATTGTCGCTGGGAAACCAGTTCTCGTTGTTTACGAGACGTCAGTTTTTCTTTTTCAGATTTCAGGCATGCTATTTTGCGGAATCTTGTATCCGCATTTTCTCGAATCCCCTCATCTCCAGCTTCCGTCCCCTTACTCCGTCCTGTGGTTGTATTGCCCCGTGATGGGTGTAATGTGTCGTATGGAGCAGGTGTTATGCTTATGCCTGCGTTTATCTTGGGTCGTTGGCTTGGAACGGATCCGCAAGGTCGGGCGGAACAAGAGATTTGCGGGGAGGAAGGAGGGAAGAGGCGACCACAAGGAAACAATGGGGGGAAAAGACACAAAGGAAAGCAAACTAAAGCACCACGTATGGAAAGGCGCTTATCAGAGTGTCAGAGCAAACATATTGATATGCCCAAGGTATAGGTAGTCCGGGGAAAGGAGCCCTCCAGAGAATTAATCTTTATCACAAGTGACCGTGGGGCAACGTGGACAGGAACGAGGGAAGTACGGAGCACATCGTACGGCGCTAGCTCTCCCGTACGATGTATTATTCCTCTTACATTTCCCGTACGATAGACAGCTGGTATAGTGGGAAAGCTGTGTATTTCTGGAAATTGCTTGTAGGGACATTAGAACTGAGGTTTAAATTATTAAGCGAGTATGACGGACGTCAGTCTGGCGCCGAAACAAGAGCGGAGTCTGGGCTTCGAACGACATTTGCGCTGCCCAGTTCGTGCTGCCCAGTTCCCTCAGACCAGACGTCGGTTCTTTCTGTCCTTCTTTCGGGATCAGACAGCACTCACCAAAATGTCTTGCCACGTCTTTCCACGTATCTTCTATGTGATCTTCAGTTCTTTTTCAACTTGGCCAGTTATGTCACTTGCAGCTTCCCCGTTACACCTGAGGGGCTTTTGTGGCGGACTCGTGGGTTCGTCCCTGAGGAAAGCGCTAACATTTCTCCAATTTTTTTTGAGGCGATGATCACCAGACGGGGCCGCGGGTTGCGGGGGGCATGTTTGGGCCTGGGGAGGAGTTGTGTGAGCGGAACCGCAATGTTGGAGAAGACATAGAGCAGCAAATACAACGCTTTCTCCCACGTTGTGATCTCGAATGAGTGATGGACGAAGAAGTATCAGGCAAGCTGACATACTAGGGTGGAAATTCTGAAATTTTATTATTTATTTATTATTATTTTGGACATGATTTAATACAGGCTGGTCCTATGAGCACATGCATTGATCCATCGTGCGCTATGAGTTTGGCGTATCTTGAAATCAAGACGTACGATATTTGGTCAAGGTAGAGCGCATAGTAACGGCCCGTAGAGTTGGCCGTTGAGACCAGGCAGCTGCCCCTCTCCTAATAGTTCCCGTTTTGCATGCTATCCCAAGATGTGACACGGCATGACGAGCATTTCCATCGTTACTACTTGTTGAACGTCCATGCTCCACATCTCCAGCCCCGGTGGTGGCGGAACCGACATGTAAGAGGGTTGACGGGGAGTCCCGGCCGTTGATGGGGCCGATGGACTGATGAAAGCATATGTACAAGCAAGGTGTGGCCCAGGGACGAGTATGGCAGAAAAGGTGGGGAGATTCGAGGCACCAGAAAACACACCACACCAGGATCAGCTGTTAGTTAGCTGAGTCTGTGGGTGGTGTTGAGAGGTAGCATTATAACAGTAATTGCAGTGTCGCTTTTTGCAAGCGGCCTGGCCTTATATTTCCCTCCTTTCTTTTCAGTTAGGGATACCCAATGTAACCCGTCATAGCGCCTGCCGAGAAGCTTGCCTCTTACAACACTAGCCTAGCGCGATCAGCACTCCTTCCCTTTCTCCCTTACCTGTACGACAAACCGACCGCAGACCATAGCTCGACGTCCATCGCCGTCATACGTTCCGCAGTTTGTCTGTGTGCGCTCCCGTAACCTCCAGCTCTTCAGACGCCCGTTCGACCGTCCTCTCCCCAATTGGAGGCTGTATCTGCGAGAGCTCACTCTTTGTATTTCCTTTTTCATTTATCCTTCATTCTGGTTTCCCCTCATCATGAGGTACTTGCTGACTCCACTCCATCCCTACCTCCGTTTCTCCTTTGCGCCTTCCCTCCCCCAGCACGTGTTGGCTACGCCTGCCGACTCTCCCTGTTCAGGAAACAACTTTTGGACAGTAATGCAAGTCACGGTCGCTCCTTCACTGTTTCGCCCTTCTGTAGCTCCTCTATTCTGCGTAGTGGGCGTTCGTAGTTCGTAGTCGTAGCTTCCCAACGTAGTCGTAGCTTCCCACACTCGCACGGAAACACGGAGAGGCGTCTTAAACGCGCTCCTGCTCCCAAGTATATATAGTCAGGTCGTGCCTCGCCGCCGCTTGAAGGAGGTTCTACTTCTTTGTTATACAGACCCAAACACTCTCATCACCTCTGCACCACCATCGGCCAGCTACCAAGCCCAAGCTAGCTTCACGTACCAACGCCCTCTCCTCGAAAGTACCTTGCCTCTAACACCAAACCACCACAATGTCTATCCCGGCTGAGCAATGGGCGCAAGTTGTCGAGAAAACCGGCAAGAGTGAGTCTAGCCTCCTTTCTGCACCTCACCAGCGCTTTGTCTTCCCACAGGGAGCTCCAATTCAGCTTCAAAAATGAAGCTTGTTCACTAACCCACGTCGACAGACCCCGTCTACAAGAAGATCCCCGTTGGCAAGCCCGGCCCCAATGAGGTCCTGGTCAACATCAAGTACTCCGGCGTGTGCCACACCGATCTGCACGCCATGCTGGGTGACTGGCCCCTGCCCACCAAGCTGCCCTTGGTCGGTGGTCACGAGGGAGCCGGCGTCGTCGTTGCCCGCGGTGAGCTGGTCAAGGATGTCGCAATTGGCGACCACGTCGGTGTGAAGTGGATCAACGGCTCGTGTCTGTCGTGCTCGTTCTGTCGCCAGATGGACGAGCCCCTCTGCGAGAAGGCCACGCTCTCCGGCTACACCGTCGACGGCTCGTTTCAGCAGTACGCCGTTGCCAACGCCGACCACGTTGCCCGCATCCCCAAGGACGTCGACCTCGAGGCCGTTGCTCCCGTCCTGTGTGCCGGTATCACCGTCTACAAGGGCCTAAAGGAGTCAGGCGCTCGTCCCGGCCAGTACGTCGCCATTGTCGGTGCCGGTGGCGGTCTCGGCAACATGGCCATCCAGTACGCCAAGGCCATGGGCCTGCATGTCATTGCCATTGACGGCGGCGACGAGAAGCGCGACAACACGCTCTCTCTGGGCGCCCAGACCTTTGTCGACTTCACCACGAGCAAGGACGTTGTCGCCGACGTCAAGGCCGCTACCCCCGACGGCCACGGGCCCCAGGCCGTCATCCTCCTGGCCGTTACTGAGAAGCCCTTCCAGCAAGCGACCCAGTACGTCCGCCCCCACGGCACCGTCGTCTGCATTGGTCTGCCGCCCAACGCCTACATCAAGGCCGCCGTCTTCGAGACCGTCATCCGCATGGTCACAATCAAGGGCAGCTATGTCGGAAACCGCCAGGACACCGCCGAGGCCATTGACTTCTTTGCCCGTGGCCTGATCAAGGCTCCCTACAAGACCGTCGGCCTCAGCGAGCTGTCCAAGGTCTACGAGCTCATGCACGCTGGCAAGGTCGTCGGCCGTTACGTCGTCGACACCAGCAAATAATTATTTCTTTTGCTTCTCTTGGAATTGAGTTGGGAGTTGAATGAGCGTGGGTTTGCATAGATGGTTGCTGGTAAGAAAACAAGTAGGAAAACAAAATTGGGCTTGGTTTATTTTTGTGATGATTGGGATTTATGACATGTTTGGTCGGGGCGCAAAAGTGACCAATGATTGTATTTTTTTATGATGAGTGACGAGCACTAGAGGAGCGAGGAAGTTCTTTGACAGACGGCATTTTTCAGGCAACCTTTGAAAAGACCTGAAATAAAACTTAATTGCTTGAGAAACTACCCTTTCCAACTGATAAAAGCTGCAATCGAGAAACGAAGCACAATACGGGGTGATGAAGTAACAGCAAATCGAATTCCAAGCTCTTTAGCGCAAAGTGGTGTAAGTGAAGCTGACTCATCTCCACTGCAGATCATTCAGCCTCGCACAAACGAACAGGGCCCCCATCTAATAATGTTGGCAGGGCGGAGTAGGAACAAGCGGAATTTATACAACACGAGAGGGAAACAGGCGAAAACACAGAAGGAGAGCGGCTGTGCGCACAAAGAGAAGCAAAAAAAAAAGTGGATGCTCGTGATATGATAAAGAAATAAGGATGCTGGTACTTGGTATTTTGTCAATCATCCAAGAAGAATGGGCGGATGAGGGCAAAGACATAATAACAGCAATAGCTCACAGAGAAGAAGACGAATTAATCAGATGGCCGGTTAATTAAAGGGGTGTGACAGCGACGATAAAGAGAACGTGACATCATGACAGTATGACAGAAGTCGTGGTAACTAGAACGGACAAAATAAAGGAAGAGCGAGAAATGGAATAAAGCATGGCCTAATACTTTTAATCATGGGGTCCAAAGTGCTAAGCAACCGATTTGAAGACATCATTTTTGAAGATTCATAGCGAAACTTGGCGGGAAGAAAGACAAGAGGCAGATACAGAAACTCAATGAAAAAGAAGACTAGAAGAGGAAAGCAGAAAAAAAAATAGAAAAGCATAAGAAGAGATCCATAGTGGCTTCATGGGCCGGCCTGCGGAAGGCTGCCGCGAAGGGAATCCGATAACATTTTTGTGATTGAACAAGAAAAGAACATGGAAGTAGCAGGTAATAAAAAAGACGAAGGCAAGACAATGTAACGAAAACAAATAATGAGAAGACAGACGACATCGTGAGAGAAAGCAGAGGGGGACGCAACAATACAGCCTAATTTTATCCCTACTCCTGAAGAAGACGGTCCTAATGAAGGGAGACAAAAAGCAGCGTAAGGTATCAAGCCAAACACCAAAATCAAGCGGAATTTTTCTCTTGATAAGCAACATCGGCGTCAACATGTAGCTCTTCCCAGGAGAAAAGAAGGTACTTAAAGAGCGACCTGGCCGCTGGACTGCTAACTGAGATCGATCGCCCAGGCTTGATTTGATTTCAGCACAACTGTGAACGTTACAAGCGCTTCGCCGAATTCTATTGGCGACCGCCGCCACCGTTGTGTCTCATGCCGCCGTACTGGGGAAAGTATTGCGTCGGCGTGCCGGGGTAGGGACCAGGGCCCTGGGTGTTCTGGGGGCTGAACGCCTGCTGCTGCTGCTGGCCCTGCGAAGGATCAAATCCACCCTGAGCATTGGGAGTCTTGTCCTTACCCCACTAATTGATACATGTTAGCCAACCATCACACTGTCAACGTCTTAGTCTCCAAGTAAACTTACGCTGCACTTCAGGGGACGGCCGTTGACGTTGTAGCCGCTGAGCTGGCAGATGGCCATGGCGGCGTTCTCGTGAGTGTCGAGCTTGATGAAAGCAAAACCACGGTCGGACTGGAACCGGGACTCCACCACATAGCCGAAGTTCTGGAACAGTGGCACCAGGTCGTTCTGGGTCGTGTAAGGTGTCAGGTTGCCAACATAGCACGTCGTCTGCCACGCCGGGGTCTGGTTCACCACCATGTCATAGCTATTGACACCGTGGGTTGGGAAATGGTGATGGCCGAAAGGCGTGGTGGGGGTCATGCCCATCTGTTGCATGGCCTGCTGTTGGGCCATGGACGGCTGGCCCTTCTGGTTGGCCCAGTTGCAGCGGATGGCGCGAGAGCCGAGCCACTCGCCGTCCATGCTGCTCAGAGCCTTCTCGGCCTCCGGGCGATCGCGGAAGGCAACAAAACCGTAGCCACGCGACCGGCCGGTCTTCATGTCCCACATAACACGTGCCTCTGAAACAGAGCCGAACTGGGCGAAAGCCTGCGTAAGGATCTCGTCGTTGACTTCGTTGGACAGGTCGCCGACAAAAATGTGGAAGTGGCTCGAGGTATCCTCCTTGCCCGTCGAGTTGGCCTGGTACGCCCAGTTCACCCGGATCTCCTACACATCGAACCGAGGTCAGTTCCGAACAAGCACACCTGCACACTCATTTCCATTTTCTGTTTTCGCATTTCTATATGCCGTCTCGCACGTACCGACTGGTGGACTCTGCGGCCATTCAGGGTCTGCATAGCGCGCTCAGCTGCGCCGGGGTCGTCGTACTCGATGAAACCGTAGTTGAAGCCCTTGGCCTGGCTATTGTTAGCAAACGAATCCCCCGTTCTCCACGAAGAAGATCGGGTTGCCTCACGTTCTTGTCCGGAATGATCTTGACGTTTTGGACATGGCCAGTTGTCTCGAAGATCTGGCGGAGGACATCCTCAGTCACCCGCTGGTCGAGACCGCCGACATAGAGCGCCCGCTTGTTGGGTTCAGGGGCCGAGCGGCGGGTAAAAGCGCTGGCGCTGGTGGGGGACATCATGCCACTCTTGTCGCCACCAATGGGCGAGGTGATGGCGGTGGGAATAGGGTTGTTGTTCTGAGGAATGTGGAGCGGCGCGGGGGCCATGTGGCCCTGGTTGGAGCCATTCTGGCCGTTGTTCTGCTGAGAGGGAGCGGTGTCGGCCATCATGAACGGGTATGAATTGACAAATGCAAGTCGTTAAAGTACGGGTTCGTAAAATTCGTGAGATAGTAGATGAGAACAAAAGCTCGACAGTCGACGTAAATCGTGAAGGAAGCAAAGATGAAAGATCCGTTCGAAAAAGCGACAAGGCTGAAAAGAGGAGCTGGGGTATAAGACACGAAGCCTCTGAGACCGACAAGGAAACTGAAACAAACTGACGTTGGTTAGCCAAAGAAGCACTCGAGGTCGCGTGGGAATGCAAGACAACAAGGAAAGTAGTGAGAAATGGGAGGTCGGATGTGATAAGCGTTGAGGCGCGAAAAGCTCTGACAACGTTGACGTCCATGTCGTCATCAGGTGTACACTTACGATAACCGAACAGTCTGGATGAAGGGAATAGCAACAAAGGAAAGCTTGTATCTTGGAGCCGGAAGCTTGAAGTCGAGGTATCACGGGCACTAGGGAGCTAGTGCGAGAAGACGAACGCCGACGCCGACAAAGCAAGAAGAGTGATGCACTGGAAGAGAAAGAGGAGACGGCAACTGCAGAGCCAACAGACGCAATGGACAGGCGATGTGTAAAGACAATCAGCAGCTGAATGGACCAGGACAGAAAAACCTGGAAGCGGTGCGAAGAGGGGATGGGAGAAAGGTCAGACAAGACAAGCGGCGACAGACAAGTACGAATTCGTCAGAGGAAGAAAAGAAGGAAACAGCATAGACGAAACAAGGAGGGGACAGCAAAATGAAAAGGGGTGCGCGAGTCCGCTGGAGAGGAAACCGAAGCAGCAGGGCCGGACAAAACAAAAATGAAGACGTGGATTTCGTTGCTTGGAAAGGAGGAAGGAAAAGGCGGAGGAGGGAAACGAAGAAGATGCGAGAGGAGAATGAGGGTGGGGAGCGAGAGAAAAGAAAGGTAGGAGCAAGGGACAGTGATTTTCGGCTGAAATCCTTATAAAAGGTGTAAGACCCAACAAGAGGTGGGCAAGGGCCAGCAAGCACTGGGTTTGGATGATGCTGGGCGGAGGGAAGGCGAGGGGAGGTCCTACCAGTGTGTACTCCGTTACAGGGATTTCATTGCGTGTGTGCGCAAAATGAGAGCAGAGCAAAGGGTCCTAGTCTAACGGTTTGCCGGCTGGCAGGTGTTGGTGTCAGGGGCAAATGAGTAGCAAAAGGGAAAAAAGGAACGCCCCCTGTAATGGTGCCGGGCGGGACGTTGTTAGCGTGCTTCGCGCTGGTGCTAGTGGTGGGGAGTTGAGGAGTTAGTAGGAGCAGGATGTCTGTGGAGCTTCTAGCGGCGCTGGAAGCTGACTTGCTGTGGCGACCGTTGAAGACAGCTGGCCCTGACGACACTTGGTTTTGACGTATGCACACGAGCGCCCGCCGTAAAGATGCAAATAATATACAACATATAGGGCACGCAGAAGGATGCATGGGGTATTACGGAGTATTTCTGTGCATGGAACGACTCGAGCAACGAAGCTGGCGCCTTCCCAAGGCGCGGATATGCATCTAAGCACACTTGCTTCAGAATACATGTTATGCAGACATGTCAAAGGTCAGGCAACAAGGCAACAACAGAGCGACAGCAGGAAGGAGTTTGGACGACAAGCCTGTTTTGCGCCGTGCCAAAGGAATCCCGGTCCAGGTTAGCCAATCTCTCGTGTGCTTCGTTCCATGGTTGCCGTCTCTTTCTTTTTCTTTTTCTGCACCCCTCACGTTTTTTTCTGGCCCTTCTGTGCATGCCAGATATAGGGTGGGAGGCCTTATGTATCTTACCCTTATTCTCCCACAGAGTGGCCTGCATCTACCCCCCCACTTTCTTAGATACTGTGCTGTGACTGCTTGGTGTCTCATTTTTAGCTAGTTTAGACTTGACTGCCAACGTAAGGGCTCAAACCTCCACAGGGTCAGACGGCCGTTGTCCGTTATCCGTCCCGTTAGCGCCCAAAGTTGTCAACTTGCTTTTTCGGCGGCCGGGTCTTGCCTTGCTGTCCCTGGAAGGAGGCAAAGTGCATGTGTAATCTTACAAAGGAAGAGGACTCCAGGGATTAGATGTGGTATGTGGCCTTGAAGACCAGCCAAGGAAGGGCACATAAACATAGAATAGGGGCAGGGGAAAATGGAAAAGAAATGGAAACTCAGGGGATGCGCCCAGGACCCCCGAGACGGTATGCGGGCCATGTTCATCTGGTCTGATGCGTTGGATGATCCCAACAGATAAACACACTGGTCACGTCATGGGCACCTTCCGTCATCAGCCCCGGCCACGCACGTTCCGATTGCGAGACGATTGTGTAGGAAGGCACGACTAGCTTGACTGTATCGTGTTGTGGGCAAGAATTTTATTGTGTCCACCTCACTCCCACCTTGAGGTACTTGCCGCCTGACCCCCATTTATCTGCTTCTCTGGAGTCGTCTTTATTGCCAAGAACGGGACTTCTCGAGACGAGAGTGCCGCCGTCGGTGTTTGGGTCTTATCATAAAACGCAAGTTGCAGGCTGAATGGCTTGTAGAACGGCGTGGAGTGGGCCTGCCCTGTTATTATTGTTGGCCTGGCCAATAGTGATATAATAGAGGTTGGATATCCTAGCTGTTAGAGCCTCTGGCTGCTAGCGAGCATTCTAGGGGACGGAAACTACCGGTGGATCTGAGCCCACTCGTTAAAACAGTGCGTGATATCTCACACTGTATTTACACTGTATTTCCACTGACCTCCCATGCTACACAGCACACGTGCTAAGCCGCTTGGGACTCCGCATGGGGAAGGAGCTACTGGCGGCTCCTTGCAACAGGCGCGCCAAATGGATCAGCCGCAAAATCCATTGTGCATCACGACTCCGTTAATCGATTGCGCTGTCCTTGTACCAACCCCGACGACACACGACGGCCCCGTCCGCACAATACGACCCCCAATTGACTCGCCATCTTCCTCGATTCGTTGTCTAGATACGCCATCGACTGCAGTAGCCGACATTGCCTGCTGTAATGGCGGCCCAACAAGGGCCGCGCAGCCAGGGGGCGCTCGATATGCTGGAGCAGACGATTGGCGAAGTGGTGCGGCAATGCGTCCTTTTCTCTTCCTCCGTCTTTTATGCGATACATGGCTGACTCTTTTCGTTGGTTTTATCTGGTTGCAGCTTATCCACGCGGGCAAAGCCATCCGCGCACAGGCTAAGAACGGGCGCAAGGTAGTGGGCGCGCTCAACGCCACGAAGATTAGCGATGCGAACACGCAGTTCAATTCGACTCTCGACAGCATAGAGACAGACATTGTGCGTACAGAGCAGGACTGTAATACCTTTGGATTACTCTTTCGTGGGATCGCCGCTAACCTTGTACCAGCTCCGCGCAAAAGCCACGCTGCGCCGCGACCTGGACCTCCTCCGCGCACAGAAGGGCGCTGCAGCCGCCGCCGCCGCCGCCGCCGCCAACCCGAAGAAGGAATCGTCGTCAAGTGGAACGCCCACTTCCCTTCAACAAGCACCCGCAGCTGCGATGGATGTCGACTTGGAGGAAACAAAACCGGCCGCCGTCAAAATAAAGTCCGAACCGGCCACGGATGCATCCAATGCCAACGGCAGCACGCCTGCCAGCAACACCATGGCGCCCTTCCCGAATATGGATTTGGACTCGCCTGTAGTCACCGCATCCCCGGCAACAATAGGGGCCGTGTCTATGCAGGTGTCTACCTCGAATAAATCGACAGCACCGACACCGCAGGCACCGTCCAACAAATCACCCGCCGTCAAGAAAGAGACCCTTGTCCGGCCTTCACAATTTGCTGGTAAAGCAGGCTCAACACCAGGCAGCACAGCGGGGACTTCTCCTGCGGCTACTTCTACCGCTTCCGCGACAGCAGTAACAGCAGCAAGCAAGGCACCGGCTAGAAAGCGGACTGTATCGCCCGCTGCCATGAGAGTGTCTTCGCCGGCTGCGTCTAGATCGACTGCCTCGCCGGCGGCAGCGAAGGTGCCGTCGCCTGTTCTGGTCAAGTCGGTGGCAGGTTCGCCAGCCGTCACAAAGGTATCGACTTCGCAACCACCAACGCCAACACCGGCAGCTGGCGTCACGGCCGGCGGCGCCAGCAAGGCCATCTCGCTTTCGTCGTCGTCGTCCTCACCGTCTGTTACGGCTACATCGCCTGTCTTGACCAAGAAATCAGCTGCTGCGGCTGCGGCTGCTAGGTCAACACCTCCCTTAAAGTCGACGACGCCCGTACCGGCGCCACAGATTCCGACCCCAATAACCGCCCCGCCCGTGAAGCCCACTCTAGCGACGACTGCACCACCAGTTGCCGCCCCAGCTGCTCCCGTGCCTGCAATGGAGTCTTCGTCAAATGACATCAATATGGACGACTTTTTCGATCTTACGGGGCCTTCCGGTGACGATCCGTCTAACGCTGATCTTAGGTTTACAAATATGCAATTCTCTCTCGTTCCTGCTGGACCAGAAGAGGAGGCAAAGCCGGCGCAACCGCCACCGCCACCGCAGCCGCAGCCGCAGCCAACACTGCAAGCACCAGCACAACAAACGCCGGTGCAAACTGCTATACCGGTACCCCAGATACCTACAACTGCACCCCAACCCTCCCAACCCTCCCAGCCGCCCCAACAACAACAAGTCGACGACTCCGACTTTGACGTGGAAAAGTTTGCTGCAGACGCAGCCCAGAACCTCATGATGGACACGGACCTGTCGACAGCAACACCCTCCCAGCAACAATTCCAACTCCAGAAGCAGATTCAGCTACAGCAGCAGCAACAGCAACAGCAGCAACAACAATCTCAACCGCCGCAGCAAAACCCCAGTGACATTCTCATGCCAGATTCCGGAGCATCAGGGGCTGATGGTACTGGTGCGGTGGACAACAGCGACGACCTCTTCAGCTTCATCAACGATGGAATGGAAGGTCTCGTGGATGATCCGACGACCAATTTTGACGAGCTGTACATGGGTGGCGGCGACTCGATTGATATTGACGACTACTTTGATACAGCCTAAAGCGGCGTTTTATTTTCTGTGACAGAGAGCTAGAGTACACCGATGAACAGATTCGGGGACAGAGGTTGCAAGTGATGCATCGGTTTATTGTCATTATGCGTAGTGTGCCATAACTCATGTTGGGGGCTATGTTTT
This sequence comes from Sporothrix globosa, assembly GCA_001630435.1. NCBI lineage: Eukaryota > Fungi > Ascomycota > Sordariomycetes > Ophiostomatales > Ophiostomataceae > Sporothrix > Sporothrix globosa. The sequence goes on from LVYW01000001.1 coordinate 4,699,846, forward strand.
TTATATCTCTTGTTATATTTTTTTTGTTTATGCCTTACATATTTTGAGGCTCATCGGCGTTCCAAAAACCTGAAAGGTGTCCTGGGGGAAATATGTTACAATGGTTATTGCCCGATGGTATTATCTGGTAGCTTTGATGGTCATACAGTTGTGTGTACGGACTGATTTAAAATACTCATATAGAGGAACATTATATATGGTAACACAATCATCGTCCAAATAGGCCATATACATCAAGTTCCACAAACGTCCCATCGTCTACGGTCCCTGCGTCATGTTCCACATGCCTCCCAGAAGACCGGGGAACTGCGGATTGCGCAGCGCCGACCAGTCGTGGTTGAGCAGACCCCATGTCTCGTCATAGTCGGTCTGACCGCCTCGCACATAGTAGCTGCCCTGCAATGCCCATACCACCCAATCACTGTCGTTACTCTCCATGTACTCAGTCAGGCACGACAGGTACGTGCTGTCGTCTGACGACAGGCCGCCGTCAATGGTCCCGCCAGTCTGGCTCACACCAAACTCGGACAGCAGCAACGGGCCCGTATAAGCCTTGCCCTGCGTCAACACGAACCCCGCAAACCCGCCATAGAGGTCTTTGAGGAGGGAGCACGGGAGGATGCGCGGGAACGTAACCGTAAACGAGTACGAGTGCCATTCCCAGACGTGCTTGCCCAGCCACGCGGTCGTGTTGAGCATGCGGCTGATACGGACGCTCGATAAGTCTGTGGCTGACGAAATACCGCCGACGACCACGAGCACATTGGGGTTGGCCTGGTGGACGAGCGAACCGGCCTCGGATACCAGGTCATACCAGTCGTCGCCGTTGTTGGTATCCTGGAAGAGCAGCTGGCGCAGCTCGTTGCGCAGCGACATGGCGACGACGCCCGGGTGGTTTGCGTAGGCCCACGACGCCATAGCTTGCAGCCCCTGGAGCCACTCGGCCGTGTGGAAATACTGAGAGTTGGCTGCAATATAGCCAAAGGCGGTGTCCCACCAGCCGTTGCCATCAGTCAGATCACAGCACCAGCTGGCCTTGCTGACATGGTTGTCTAGGAGCGTCATGACGCCGCGTTCCCAAAGGGCATCAATAATGGCACCATAAACGTCTCGTGTTGTCGTTGTGGCCTCCCCCATGAACGGGTTTAACGCAACGGCGTCATTGTATATAGCCGTCATATGTGTCAGAGGCACGCCGGCTGCTGTAGCGGCATTTATAAAGGCATCCGACACCAACGTGTCTGGGTTCAGCGCATGGTCGATGGAGTAGGTAAGGCGGACGCAGTTGAAGCCCTGATCACGAATCCAGTCCGCGAGAAACGAGATCGGCTGCTTATGGAGGCCTTCTGGGAGGTTAGCTTCCATATGTCCGGCCCAGTTGATGCAGCGGAGCTTGACACGGTTGTTGTTGGAGTCGAGAATCCACCGACTGGACGAGTGCAGTGGAATGGCGATCTGGGCTGCAGATAGCCCTGCAAGGCTGAGAGCAGTCAAGAGAACCCGAGACAATTTCATTTTGGCCGCCTATGCCCAGGAAGGGAAAATGAGTTTGAAAAACTGCAGGGAACGAATGGCAGACCGGTCTCAAAAACTTGACGGCGCGATATAGTCATGTTGATGACTGGAACAAAAGGAACCGGGCCAAGTATGAATAAACAAACTACAAGTAATGGAATGCGGTCGGGGACGGAGGGACGGGTCAAGCCGACCTCTATACAGGAACGCCAGGCAACGTGTCTTCGGAATCCATTGTCAAGACTACCTCTCAGTAGGTGCGTGATCAAGTGGAGGTCCTCGAGTAAGGAAAAGGGACCGGGGCTGAGAGACAAAAGAAGAAGTCCCTCGGCGCCACAATATTGCTTATACTTGCGCATCTTTTAAAGCTTGCGGCACTGAGGCGCGTCGAAGACGTCACATAAAGATGGCTTCTCGACAAGGATAAGCCAGCAGTGCCGAAATCATGGTGGCCACCTAGACACGTAAACGGTGAATAGTGATATCGAATAAAGGAACAAAACGAAATAACTCGATATGCTTTTCAGATGAGTTAATAGAATACGGGGTCCGTACCAAAAGCCAGCACTTACACGACGGAATTAGTTAGAGGACGGAACTTCGTATTTAACGGAATGGAGGCAGTATGCAAAGGAGGCATGGTGGCGATGTAAAGGGGAGTGCAAATACTACTCCATGAAGACATTCAGACGAGACTGATATCGAGAGGGGCCGGACAAGTGACCAAGAATGGAAGGCCGATTCGATCTAAAAAGTAGCATCGACAAAATGAGGGGGAAGCCGGGTGACCGATATTTGCGCACATGGGCAAGGAACCAGGAAAAAGGCACATGCTGATCATCTTGGCCTCTACACTCCCGCCCCTCGTCCTTTGACGAGGGAGATGGGAAATGGGTCGTAGGGTCATCTCGATGGGCAACCAAACAGCCACTAGAGTATTTTCATTGGCAGTCTTGGAGTCTACGTATTGCTCTCTCACAGACATTTCTGCTCGCCGTCTGCCGGCATATTTGGGATGTTGCAACGATTTTTGAGGCGTCTCGCCTGAGGGTCTCGAATTTTTCCTCGAATTTTCCGGTAATTGATGAGGTGTCCAGTGTTTTGGGTCCCGAGATAGTCGGGTGACAGATGAAATACGCCATGGGATTCTAGTCGAAGATTGGACGAAATCGATACCTAGGTCAAAGGAATCAGTTGCTTGCTAGCATTCGAATGGCTGCGGTCCAAATTAAGCAATTCGCTGGGCTTGGGGACTCTTTTGGGAGCATTTTCCGTTGTGCAGCCATTGGCAGGATGGGGAAGCAAGGGCATTTTGTCGGGCAAGTGACCCTAGACACGGCACGGAAATCGAGGCTGGGGTTGGAGTTTTTGAGACATTTTGATTTTGGTGACGTGATCTTTTGAAAGAGCAAATAAAGATGGAACGGGGGTAAACAAAAAAAAGATGGGATCCAAATAGGGGCAAAAGAGTAGTATATTGTGGCTCACACTAATCCTACGGAAGGCGCAAACAACAAAAATCAAAAGTACGATATGCTGTATCTGGGGAAGTCGCAAGCAACGAATCGAGCATGAGAACGAGTCATACCTTCTCTTTGTGGAAATTGTATGTCGGGCGACTCGCTGGAAACTCCGCAACAGCCTTCTTCTCGTGTATTTTCGAGCTGTACAAAGCACAACGAAAACGGAAAGACCACAGTATCAAACACGCCCTAGCTCTTGCCCAATCGCGGTAGCCTTTGCTGGCAGACGCAAGGAATTAAGGCAGTGTCGCAATGACTGGTTATGGTAAGGAGAGCGGGCTGCCTTCTGTGTTGGGCTTCGATAATTGGCATAAAAGGAGAGCCTCGCATGGATCATTCATGTTTATTATTCGTCAAAATGCCGTATTACATAAAATAAGCCTGTGCTTTGTATGTCTGAGCTTTCTTCATTCCACAGCCGTGTCCTTACATATCTCTCGCAACAACTGTCCTCTTCCAATTCGTTTCATAAAATAATAAGTAATAAGTCATGCCTTCATAAAAATTGTCGTCATTAAACCATAAAATGGTTTTAGGGGGGTAGATGCCCTTGTGCAAGAAACGTCATGTGCTGAAAAGAGTATTGCGTGCCGCTAGAAAATGAAATGCAAATGCGGGTATTATCCAAAGCAGGTCGTTTCGTCATGTTGAAATAGGCACAGGCGCTGGTGTCGTGAGCGACGGAATATGCGATATCGAAGTAAAGGGCCCGGCGCCGCTGGGAGACGAAGATAAGGAGCCTGCAGGGAGGACGACCGGGCCCGAGGGAGAGACAGCTGCCGCCGCCGCTGCAGCAGCACGGATCTCCAGTCCACGCCGCTTGGTTAGCAGGCTCTTGAAGGCACCAAGACAACGCACCAACGTGTCCTCGTCGTGTGCCGAAAACCGGAAGTTCTTCTCCTCCGTAATGATCTCTAGGCAGTGCTTCTTGGTCCGGCTGAGGGGGTCGCGCTCAACCACGTTCACAATCGAAGACAGCGGGAGGATCAGCTGCGCAGCATACTCGGTCTCGTCCTTGTACAGAATAAGATTCCGTGGCCGCAGCACAGCCCACGAGTCCTTCCATTGACGGACGCCACCCTTACTGCGCAGGAGCCACAGCCAGCCTTGCCAGATGACACGATCAGGATCCGTCTCCAACGTGCCTAGGCCGCTTGACTGGCTGGCATTGCGGATGTCGGTCTGTGACTGCCGGGGCTCGTTGATGGGGTGCATGGGTTGCATGGAGGACGGCGGCGACTGCGCTGTGAGACTGTCGGACGACATGCCAGGCAGCTTGTTTTGTACGTCACCATCCGAGTAGTCGGAAAGGCCCATCTCGTTACCGGACCAAGCCAGGGACTCGGGCTGGTTGTACGGGTGCTGCTGTGGCCGTGGCTGCTGCTGTTGCTGTATTTGCTGAGCTGAGAGGCGCCGTGGTGCGACCATTTGTGGCTCGGGGGAGCTAGACACGATACGACGCTCGTGTTCAGCGACAGCGTCTGGGTGGTTGTTCATGTGTGCCGGGTTGTACGGACTCAGTTCATTGCCGGCGGCATGGAATAGGTTCGTAAAGCCATAGGACTGGCGTCGTACAAGAGGGCTGGCCAGAAACATCTCCTCCTCCTCCTCTTCAATGCGTGCCTCGCTGCGAATTGCCTCGACCCATTCTTGGGCGTCTTTGGCAGAGCTGGCTTGGAAGTAGTAGTTTCGGGAGGGCGAGTAGAGGCCGAACAGGTGGTCGCGTTTGTGTTTTGGGTCACGCAGGAAGGAAACGGCTGTCAGTTCGGACAAAAAGATCTTATGTCGGAGTTTATCCTCCTTGTCGGTTTTGTAAATGGACAGGATATTCGGCCGGAGAACAAGAAAGATGCTCCTCCATGTCTGGCAAAGAGTGTTAGATCACAAGCTCTCTGGAAACAAAAATCGACACGACGTCACCGTCGTCCCATTCCTACGCACCTTGGTCTTTTGTGTGCGGCGCTGAACGTAGCCAGTCTTGATAACACGGTCGAACTCAAAGGAGCCGTTCTGGTTGACGGGCGAGACGTAGGTATCGAGAGTAAGAGGTTGTGATCGTTGCGCGGGCGCTTGAGGAATAGGCATGGCCTGCGAGGAGGATGGAATGGCCTGTGCTGGCTCAGACAACGGTGGGAGTGAAGGCTTTGTGCTGGCTTGTGGCGCCACGGGCGCATGTGTTTGCATCTCGACCATGATGCCACGGTATGCGACGAAAGGAAGTCAAACGGCAGCTGAGGGACGTACGGAGGACGTTGTAAGCGTGTTTCCCAACGGGTTGTAAGAAGACGAAAGTAGGGAGCTTCTGCAATTAAATGTGAAAGTCCAAAGTGTGCTGATGCAATTTCATTCGTCGGCGTTCTGAGACAGACCGGAATGCAGTTCACTCGCCAAGGGGACCAGACCACAAGTCGAAAAACACAAGGTGGTGTCGCTTGCTTGAGGACGATGACGATCCGCTAGAGAAGACATGCAGGGAGGCGTAAAGGACGCAACAGGTGCTGCAATGGACAAGAGAAGACGAAAAGATGAAAACGACAACACGAAAAGGTGAACAGAAAAGCGAGGAGAAAGAGACCAAGACGCGGGAAGAAAGTGGTCGAGGGAATATTTCGACAGAAACCAAGACTCAGCAGAAGCGCGACTGCATTAAAATGAGGAGGTTGATAATAGTGAAATACGGATGGCTGTACGGAGTACAGACAGGCCTGCGATTGGCGGCAGTTCCCTGGGTCCTTCCCCCAAACAAAATATGAAGGTTCACCCGGCACTGCTTTCACCAGCAATACAACGTCGCAAAGGGTAAGCGCGATGGAGAAAGGCCAGACCTGCCCCCTGGTCCCGCTGTAATAGAGATGAGCGAAAAATAGCTGATCAAGTTGCTGTCAATTGTTGCGATTGTGGGGTCCCGCTCCGCTCTTTCCCTTTCGCGGTGCCTATGCTCGAAGGAAGTGGGGGAGAAAAGAGCGCCAGGAGAGTACAACATACACGGAAAGGCAGGCACCAGCTATAAAAAAGCTGGTGGCTATTGTGGCGGCCAGGCTAGCAGCCACTCAAAGTGGACGGACCCCTGCAGCTGCTCCGTTAAACGGCCGCCTAGAACCAAAGGCTAAACGAACCTGAAGCCCTCCTGCAGCAGATCTTTGCAAGCAACTTGTTGAAACGGGGAAAAGACGGCACAAACAGAATGCGAAGAAGCATAAAGCGGGAAAGATGACTGCTTTGAGACGAGGAAATCGAGGAAAGAGCGTGGCCCAGGTTGGAAGAAAATGGGAAGGAAGGGGCAACGGGCCGTGGACGTTATCACAAAAGGACGTGCAAGGCTTTTTAATTGAAATCGTTCTTGAGGCGGCCGCTAAGAGCGCGACATGGTCCGACGCAAATGCTATACCTCCACCGGCAACGAGCCGCGGTGAGAGTTTAGGCAGTGGCATCACACCTTGCGGGGCAGGCCATCTCTTACGTAGCCATCACCACGAAGTTGCCACCCTAAAAGGTGGTCATGAGCAGGTGTTCCGTGACTCCCAAAGGCCCAGAATTACTGAAAGAAATGAAAGAACGCCTTAAAAAAGGACAAGAAGCCGCCCGAAGGCTACAAGCAGGGCGCTAACACGAAACGGTATGAAAGACTTCGAGACGGCACTTTCCCTCTTCCCGAGTCATCCGCAGAGCGCGTTGTGACTGTAGCAGATGCATTTGAAATGCAGTTTTGTCTTACTGGACTGCTGAGCCCGAGAAAGAACAAGAGTCGAGGCGGCCTCGTTTATGGCCAGGGACAGCTGCTCCGTAGACCGGTGTCATTAAGAATGAATGGTAGAGGCTGCCTCACACCTCAAACCGGGCTGATGGGTGCGTATCGCCAGCCCAGCAGTTGTTGGCCGCTGTTTCAGCGTGCGTGCTCCATGCGCCTGTCGCTGCCAGCAGCTGCATGCCCATGCCTGTCAGACCTGGGCCAAAACAGGGAAGGACCATCACCGCGTGGCTGTGCCCGTATGTCAGACACGACACACACATCTGGATTGCGAATGAGCATTCCCCATTATTGGATGGCACAGCTGCAGTAAGGAACGGCATTGGCCATTCTTTGGAGGGAGGGAGCTCTGGGGAGACTGTTGAGGAGTGGGGCGCTCTCGCCTCACACCACAGCCTGGTGCGAATTCTGACTCTGTGAATCACCGCAGCCAGTGGACGTTCTTCGCCGGAACGAGGGAACCGATGCCCCATTAATTGGGATAAAAATAAAGACATAAGTCAATTGCAGAAGAGGCAGCCTGTGATAATGTTTTCGTTGGGCTTGATATGCAAGACAAGCCAACCAAAACAAGAACCAGACATCAGTCGAGACTAGTTGAAGAGCCGGGCAAGATTCGAAACGCAAGCTGTCATCCGGAGAGAGAAACAAAGTGTCACGTTGCTCGTTTCCTTGTCTACCGGCGGGCTGGCGACCATGATATGTCATGGGACATTTCTAAGTTTAGAAGCAATCAGATCAGACTGGACACTTGTGTCGGCGTCATATGTGCCTTTCCTGGTTAGCTTTTGCAGACATATACTCTTTTTGAATCTCATTTTCGACAATAGTATCAAAACTCATTAATAACGATCGTTTACATGAGACCGGGAGTCGCGATGATTGCGAGATTTGAAATGGTCAAGTATGTTAGTGTCACGTGATCGACGCTTATGGCTGTTTTTACTGCTTTTGGCGAAATTTTAGCCAAAAAAAATCTAGATGACCATCGATCGAACCTACAACCCGATTGCAACTTTATGTCATGAGCATAAATATCAACAAAAATAAACAGACTGCAGCTATCCCGGAATATTGTGGCGCTGGTATACGTACTCCAGCAGGCTCAGCCAGGAAAGCACCCTGCTTTTGATCCCCCTTCGTTCCTTCCATCCTCTGTTTTCGAGCTACCATGACGCAAGCGGTGCCAGACATTCAGTGTCGGCGGTGCAGAGAGCAGGAGGCCGTGCACACAATACGAGCCGATCCAATCTGCAAGTAAGTCAATATGTTGAGGCTGCTTCAGATGCAGCTCGGAGAATTTTGTTTCTTTTTGAAAAAATAAAAACAAAAAACATGAACAAGTAGGGAAAAAAAGGGAGAAGAAAGTATGCCATGACTAACTCACACAGTGCCTGCTTCTCCCACTTTGTGAAAACCAAAGCCGTAAAGCGCCTTGAAGTGCTGAACCGCGAGACCAAGAGCTCACACACTGGCCGGCCCGGCGGTGGTGCCCCCAGCAGCAACGTCCGGAAGTTCTATGCGGGCCTGTCGTTTGGACCCTCGTCGTCTGCGCTCGTGGACATTTGCGAGCAGATCATTGTCGGCCGGCTGTCCCGGGGCAGGGATGCCGCCTTCGACCTCCATGTTGTTCATGTCGATACAGATGTAGAGGGGGTGAATCCAGATGCGGACACACCGTCACCGGCAGAGCAGCGCCTTCAACGGTGGCGGGCGCGGTATCCCCGCTTCACCTTTGGACGCGTACCTCTGACGGACGTTCTGGCGCTCGATACGATCGACTGGGCAGCACTGCTGCCACCACCGCCCTCAAGAACAGAACAAGACACGAAACAGACACGACACCCGTCAACATCGGCGGAGCTACGCGCAAGCCTCTCGAACCTTCCGTCGGCGACGTCCCGGCGAGACGTGCTGGATGTTCTTGTGCGGCGGCTGTTGATATCAAAGGCTGCGTCGCCAGCAGAGACTGTTCCGTATGATGCCCTGCTCCTTGGTTGCAGCACCACGGCTCTGGCAGAGAGGACACTCGCTGAGACGGCCAAGGGCCGTGGGTTCTCGTTGCCGTGGCTGATCAACGATGGCGCCGTGGAGGACGGCGCAGGGCACAAGATCGCCCTCTACTACCCTGTGCGGGAACTGTTCCGCAATGAACTGGCTCTCTACCTAAACGAAGTGGCCCAGCCGCCACTGACAGAGGGCGACTTTGTCCTCATGCCGGCACCGGCTTCATCTGCGGGGGCGGTTGTCTCCCACAAGGACCTCAGCATTGAGGAGGTCATGGCACGTTATTTCACCGAGGTGGAGGCCAACTACCCGTCGATTGTCGCCAACGTCGTGCGGACAACAGCTAAACTAGAGCGCCGGGGGCCCAGCCAACATCATCCCCACGACAGTGACGACGGAGCACCAGCCGGTTGTCGGGTCTGTAACATGCCGCTCGATGAGGCCGGCAACGAACGGTGGAGGGGCGAGATTGGTCATCTTGACGGCCCCGAGGGCGACCCGAGACTACGTGTGGACCGGCTCTGTTATGGGTGTGAACGGTCAATTCACGGGTAACCGAGCGACCGATGGCGTTCTCAAAATTGGAGCATCGTTTTCTTTTATTTTTACTTCTTCCCTTGAAGCATAGCGTTACGTTAATAGAGATATCACAGCAAATCTACGTTTTCACTCATACTAGGATGGCTTCGTGGTTTGAGATACTCGAATCAAGAGTCAAACTACACATGCGTCCCCTAACAACCGACTAGAATACGACTCGGAAATTTCCAGCCCTCTGTCTCCGGTGCGGCTAAGGTCAAGGCCGAGAAGGGCCGTGGCATGCAATCCGTCTACTTAATGCGGCGAAGACGGAAGTACATGAAGATGGGGAACTCGGTAAAGTTCTTGGACGACTCGATCTTGTCGCCTAGTGTGCGGTCGGCCGCCACCTCCTCGGGCGTAAAGGCCGGCTCTTCAATGCCGTCCAGCGCCAGATGCCCCGACTTGAGGAACGTGCCGAAGAGCTCGTGCAGTGGGCGGTGGAAGTAGAACTGGGCGCGCGACTGGTTGGGCCAGGCATACCCACGCCAGGGCGCCACGTGGAGGTAACGGTCCAGCTTGACGCTGCGAAGCACGCCCCGCGTCGTCATGGCGCCTCGACCATCGCCACCGTCGTCGTCGTAGTCGTCCACCAGCTCAATGTGCCGGCGCGTGCGCGGTGTGATGAACACGGGATGCAAGAGCGAGCCGACAAAGCTAGGTCACAACCGAGGATGAAGGGACAGTATGAGCGAAAGATCAATCTTGTTTGATGCCTCCTCTCACGTAGTCTCTCCGCTCCTCTATCCTCCCCTTTTTTGATTTCAAAATTCACCGGGATGTATACTTACACGCCCCCAACAGCAAGCATGTGTGGCAGCGCAGCAGCCAGCGGCTCCAGCGTCGGTACGTCCATGATGGCCATGTTCATCAGGATAACGTCAAAAGGCTTGTTGGCAGGCGGTGACGCGTAAAACGGCTTGAAGTCGTCGGGCTGCGTCGCATCCAGCTTTTCGAACCGGATGTTGCGCTGCTGCGGCGTCACGTCGGCGTTGTCTGCCGCCCAGGACCGCGCACGCGACAGCATCACGTCGCTACCGTCTGTGCCCGTGACATCCACAGGACCGTGGGCCTCGGCTGCGATAGTGTCACCTCCATACTCTCCGCTCCCGCCCAAATACGACACCAGCCAGCGCGCCGTCAGACCATTTCCGGTCGAAATGTCAAGCGCCCGAACACCTTCGCCGTCCTTGGTCGCCTTCTTTTCAGCGAGGAACCGCTCCAGGACGGGCTTCTCCAGCCGTTGCCAGAAGACGTTTCCGTCACGACCCATGCCGGCGTCCCACTCGGGCGCGAGCGTGGACCAGACGTCCAGTGCATTGGCGTTGATCGACATGATGGCAATGGCTCTGCGGTACTAAGGGAGAGATGGGGAGAAAAGGACGATGATGGGGAGAATAGCAAGAGGACGAAAGTAAATCAAAGAAAGAAGAAGGAAGAGCGAACATGCCGTATAAAAGGCATTTCACTCTCCTCTGTTATGTCGCCATTGTCTCCTTCCCGTTTCTGCATCTTGCTCCACTAGTCAAATTAGGCAGCCACGGCCGGCAACACAACGTGAGACGGAGTTTCTCTTGCCGTCTTGACCCATGTCTGCACATTTCACGTGATTAAATATGCCGCCGGTCGTGAGACTCCGGAAGAAGCCAACGGAGCGGCGGCGAAATGTCAATGTCCGTCCCCCGGGCCGGCTCCCCAAATAGGAATGACGGGATTCCAGAAAACGAAACGGCCATGAGCAACAGGATGCACAAGGCTATTGACGCAGCCTTGCGATGCTAAATCATGGCTGGCGGACCGGATTGCCAAGATTTCTATTTCGTTGAGCATTGTGTGGGGACCTGGCACATACTTTGTTTTAGTGATGGGCTGGCCACTGTTTGCGGTTGCCCGTCGCATTCGGGTTTTGGCAGGCGATCAAAAAGAGTGCTTATCCGCGAGGATTTTGGCTTTGTCTCACGTTCATTTATTTCCATTCGGCTTTTCCGAAAGGGTGGTCTTTTCTGTGGCGAACGACACGTTTCGGACGTTCGCGGCTTACTATTCTTACCCTTCCACCGTCCCGGTTCGTTTGCAATTTGGTGATTTCTTTCAGATCCAGCTATTTTTATTCCAATCGTTCACCCCTACCTTTCTCGTTTTCTACACTTTTGTCCCGTTTGGTTTTCAGCCATCACTATCTATTAGAGTGTACAATCAGGGAACGCTTTTATCATCTGCAGAGGTTTCAAAAAGAGTGCTGGAGGACACGACCTATGAAGCCAAAAGTGGACAATTGGCGCATCCCGTTCCAAGGAAATCCAAGTATATCCAGAAACAAGCGCTGATCTCCAAACTAAAGAGATGCTGTTGGAGCTAATGGAGGGCAGGTTTGGGACTGTCAGATACAGACTCCGGACAACCGAGACATTCAACTGCCAGCTACCCTGACAGTCGTTCAATACTGAAGCTCTAAATGAATCAAGTCCATGTGTGTTCTGCGAGTGTTAATTACATTTTCCGTCCAAACATCTCAATTCGCATCTTCACCGCTAGTTTTTATAGGGGACATTATTAGTACAGCCAAGCGTCTGATCAACATATGTAGGACCGTTGAGAGGGTCTGTACTGCACCTAACGAGGAAACAGCGACCCATTGCAGTAGCCCATGCATGCGAGGCAAAAGATCGAGTGAGCACATGTCCGGAGCGGGAGGGAACAAACGAGTTGCGTTCCTTTGCAAGCAATGGAGGAAAGTGGCCTTGTATGTCGTAGATTCCTTACCAGTACCGGATCTAACTGTCTCCTGTCCCACCATGAACTAATGAGGCCTGGACCACAGGACCGGACGAAGCTCAGACGGAATAGGATTTAGAGACAGGGGAAGTCGACCGACTAGAGCTCACTTCAAAGTACGCTTTTTGGGCCTAAGCCACAAATTCCACGCCAGCCCCTGGGCTGTAATAACCTTGCGTGTGTAATACTTTTTACGACGTCATGCCCTTTCTGTTGGCCCCTGCACCTTCCCTTGCGCTCCCTACAACTGTCCACCCTGTGCTTTTCCATCTGGGCTGTTTTTCGACTTGTTTTGTGCTCGCTCCTGCCCTTACCGCCTCCTTTATTGGCTTTGGTGGCCTCAACGCACCCGCTGCTTCTGACCCTACCCTGTTTCACCAACTGGCCGACTTCCCACCAACTGTCAGCTAACTTCCCCATCTTGCCTTTGGCTTGACTGGTATCAACTTCTCTCTTTTCAACTGCGTCGCACCTTCTCCGTATGAAGACTCGCTGCTACCCTCACCTGGTGGTCGAATCATTACGAAAGCGGGGGGGAAGAACGACTGGATGCAAAACGCTAAAGCCGCCCACCAAAGACCAGAATATCCACAACACCAGCCCACTTACGGTGTACAAATCCACATCGCAGCCCCAGGAGAGCTTGCACTGGATATATGACCACCTTTCCTCCCACCCCCCTCCCTCCCCTCGGATCACGTCTCGCTCGCCACTCTACCGTCCGTCTTACCTGCGGAGAACTTTGCAAAGTCCAAACGCCCGATCGATAAGGTCACAGCTCGACGACGCCTTGCTTCGCCCGCTCGGAACGGACGGGCCTCGCCTTCGGACGCTGAAGCCCTCCAGCCATTGAGCCATTGGCGTCACTGTCACATAGCTCCCATCTAACCACCCCTGTCGCTCGACTGCATCCCTCCTCGTCTTATCTAAGACTCCCTCGCACGGCTTCGACGGCGCGCCGTATCCGTCACCATGTCGGAAGCCGGTGACAGGTGAGCCTACCTTGTGTTCGAACAGCCCACCAATCCACACTCTTTTGCCCTGCCTGTCTCAACCCATCCCCTGTCTCTTCTCGTTCCTCCCCGTTTCCTCAGCATGCTGGATGGCTTACTGGTTCGAGCACCACTGCTCACTTCTCGTGACTCGCCGCTAATCTCCTCCTTTCCCCCGTCCCGTAGCACACACAAGCGAACAAAGAGTGCCGCCCTCTCTATTCTCCGGCGGAAGGACCGAAACACCGCAGCTAGCACTGCCAGCGGCACCGGCACGGGCGACGAGGATGCCACCTCCGAGGACGGCTCCGTGAATGCACCCCTCTCCCACTCCAACTCCGGCCGCGACCTGCCCGCCATGGCCTACCAGCAACAGAGCCAATCCTCTACCTCTACCCCTATGCACTTCAAGGGCCACGTCTCGCGTGTCTCGGGCGCTGGAGGCTCGCTGACCGGCCGGAGTCCTTCGTCCACCCACGGTGCCTCTTCACGACCTGGTGTTGCCCACGCCAGCAGCTCAAATGCCCCTCCTGCAATCACTCCCGCCTCAGGATCCTCTCCGTCGTCCACGCTTGAGCAGTCTGTACGCAAGTTCCGCATCGTGGAGGCCCTTCGCAGCGGCGACACCGCCTATATCACCAAAGCCATCCGCGAAACATCCGATACTACAGGTGCCCGCGCGAGCATATCCTCCTTTGCTACCACATCCGCAGCTGGTGCGGCGGCTGGCGGTGGCCTGGACGACACCACTGTGTTGCACCTGGGCATCCAGTGCGCCGAGTTTGCCGTCGTCGAGTACGTGCTGTCGGACGGCGCAGGCCTTATCGACATCAACGCCCGCGACAAGGACGGCAACACGGCTCTGCACCTCGCAGCGGCCCAGGGACGCACTCAGGTCGTGCGCCTACTGCTGGAGCAGAAGGACATCAATGACTCCCTGCCCAACGGCCAGGGCCGTCTGCCGCTCGATCTCGCCCGCAACCCCGAAATCTTCCAGCTCCTGCAGCTCTCCCGGTCGCTCTTCACGGAACGCAAGATCAACGAGATTCAGGACCTGATTGCCCGTGGCGAGTACCACACCCTTGCCCACGTGCTGGAGGAGCCGCGGCTCAAGACCGTGCTCGACATCAACAGTACCGAATTCGTCTCCGACCCCGTCACCAGCCAGGCCGGCGGCACCCTTCTGCACGAAGCAGCCCGCCGCAAAAACTCGCAGCTCATCCAAGTCCTGCTGCTGCACGGTGCCGACCCGTTCCGCCGCGACCGCAAGGGCAAGCTTCCTCAGGACGTTACCAAGGACGACGTGACGCGTGCCATGCTGAAGAAGTCGCCTGCGGCCGTCGCTGCCCAGCGCGGCATCCAAGAAAAGGCGGTTCTCGGTGCCGCCGCCCAAGGTGGTCTTGGCTACGGTAGCAACCTCGGCGGCGGCGGTGCCTCGAGCTCCGCCCTGGGCGGTGGTGCTGCCGGTGGTGCCGGTGGTAGTGCCAGCGGTGCCGGTAGCACAGCTGGCAGTGGTGCGGGTGGCCCACCGGATCCGCTCGCTGGTCGCGAGGCCCGCGAGATGAAGGGCTACCTGAAGAAGTGGACCAATTACCGCAAGGGTTACCAACTGCGCTGGTTTGTGCTTGAAGATGGAGTTCTCAGTTACTACAAGCACCAGGATGACGCCGGGTCTGCCTGTCGCGGCGCCATCAACATGCGCATTGCGCGCCTCAACATGAGCGCCGACGAAAAGACCAAGTTTGAAATTATTGGCAAGTCATCCGTCAAGTATACGCTCAAGGCCAACCACGAGGTCGAGGCCAAGCGCTGGTTCTGGGCGCTCAACAACTCCATCCAGTGGACCAAGGACCAGGCCAAGGAAGAGGAACGCCAGCGCGCCCGCAGTGCCGAGCTGTTGCGCCAGGCTAAGGCCGACCACAGTTTGCAGCCACAGGCCTCGCACCAGTCCCACCTTTCCCTTTCGCAGACGACGTCCATCAACAACGATGCGGAGAGTGCCAGCGCCAGTCCCGCCGCCGCCGCCGCCTCCGGCATTCACGGTGACTCAGGTCGCCGCAACAGCGCACAACTTTCCCGGATTCAGTCCGCCGCACAGCGGTCCGTGTCCCACAAGGCCATGGTCACGGCCGGTGGTGTCGGCGCCAGTACCGCTGGCAGCATCGACGATGACACGGGCACCGGTCTGGGTGTCAACGATTATGCTGATGCGGTTGAGGGAAAGGGCCGTGGTGCTAATTACGACAATGGTGGCGATGACGACGATCTTGGTGATGACGACGACCTCGATGCGTCCAGTGGCCACGACCGTGACGCACCATCTGCCACACGCGACGCACTCAACATCACCGCACAGTCCGCACGCCTCCAACTCGAGACCATGGCACAGGTCAACCAGGCACTCGTCGCCGAGGTCTCACGCAACCCGGCATTGACTTTGGCCGATACCAAGACGACCGCCGCACTCTCTACCTATGATGCCGCCATTCGCTCGCTGACGGGCCTTATTGGCGACTTGATGCGCATATCGCGTGACCGTGACGCATTTTGGCAGTACCGCTTGGACCGTGAGGTCGAGATGCGCCGCATGTGGGAGGAGAGCATGGCACAAGTTGCGCGGGAGCAGGAAGCGCTGGAGGCGCGCGTTGGCGAGGCCGAAGAGAAGAAGAAGTCTGCCAGACGCATCCTCAAGGAGGTTATAAACAACGGCATGCTCGACGAACAGCCGGCGAGCAGCGCTGCCGCATCCCCGCACCTAGGCAGCAGCGGCATTCTAGCCGGTCCCACTGCAGCAGCTGCAGTTGCTGCAGCTGGTGTGGTGGTTGTCGACAAAACAACGGCAGCTACGGTGGTGGCCGGCGCCGACAGCCATCATGATCTCATCATCCCAACCAGTACTGGTGCCAAGTCGCCCTCAATCTTTACGACAAACACATCAAGACGGCAGACCGTGTTGGAGCAGGTGGCCGCGGCGGGCCTGTCCGACTCAGACGACGACGACGACGACGAATTCTTTGATGCGGTTGATGCTGGGGAGGTGGTTGTTGAGTCAAGATTGCCGTCCGAGACCAACACCGCTACACTGAGCAGCGCAAAAGCAAAGGCTGCTGCTGATGAGACAGCTGAGGACGCTGCCAGCTCGACAGTCGAAAAGGAAGCGACCACTGTTGGCGGCGGTAGTGGCGGTGAAATTGTCGTGTCGTCTGGCGTCGATATCAGCAAGTCCTTCAAAGGTTACGAGAACGGCATCCGCCACCGGCTGAAGATTGACGCTGATAACCGGCCAAAACTGTCACTCTGGGTGAGTTTCCTGCTGCATTTACAAATTTTCCCATCTTCCGTTGTCGCGCGACATTACTGACCCACGACAATAGAGCATTTTGAAATCCATGGTGGGCAAGGACATGACCAAGATGACGCTGCCTGTCACGTTCAACGAGCCAACGTCGCTGCTGTACCGTTGCGGCGAGGACATGGAATACGCCGACCTGCTGGACCGTGCCGTTGAGCGCTCCGACTCCATCGAGCGTCTCATCTACGTGGCAGCCTTTGCAGCCAGCGAGTACGCGTCTACGATTGGTCGTGTCGCCAAGCCCTTCAATCCGCTTTTGGGCGAGACGTTCGAGTACGTGCGGCCAGACAAGAACTACCGTTTCTTCATTGAGCAGGTCAGCCACCACCCACCTGTTGGTGCCGCGTGGGCTGAATCGCCGCACTGGACCTACTACGGCGAGTCGGCCGTGAAATCTAAGTTTTATGGCAAGTCCTTTGACATCAACCCGCTGGGCACCTGGTTCTTGAAGCTGCGGCCGAAGCATGGCGGCAAGGAAGACTTCTTCACGTGGAAGAAGGTCACCTCGTCCGTCATTGGCATCATCACGGGTAGCCCTACGGTCGACAACTACGGCGTCATGGAGATTAAGAACTGGACAACAGGCGAGATTGCGTATGTCGACTTCAAGCCGCGCGGCTGGACGGCCGCGTCGGCCTACGTCATCTCGGGCAAGATTGTGGATGCCACGGGCCGCGTCCGCGTCTCACTCGGCGGCCGCTGGAACTCCAAGATGTACGCGCGCATGACCCCTGGCTACCAGGCGAGCGTCACGGAGCTCACTGGCAAGAGCTCGCCCACCGGCAACGGCACGAGCGACATTGACGCGGCCACGGGCCAGATCAGCGGGCCGATGGCAGACCCCAACCGCGTGTACTTGATCTGGCAGGCCAACGAGCGGCCCAAGGGCATTCCGTTCAACCTCACGCCGTTTGTGCTCACGTTCAACGACATCAACGAACAACTGCGGCCCTGGATCGCGCCCACCGACTCGCGGCTGCGGCCGGACCAGCGCGCTATGGAGGAGGGCAACTACGAATTTGCGGCCACGGAGAAGAACCGACTCGAGAACGAGCAGCGGTCGCGGCGCCGCGACCGCGAGACGTTGGGCGAGGAGTTTGTGCCGGCATGGTTCGAAAAGGCCAAGTGCCAAATCACGGGCGAGGCGTACTGGCAGTTCAACGGCAAATACTGGGACATGCGGGACCGGGCCGGCCGGGGCGACCGCAGCGTGTGGGACCATTTGGAGCCCATCTTTGTGGAACCGAATTAGTAGAGACTTATGCTGTCTTTGGGATGGTGGTAAGAAGGCTTTGCTAACATTTACGAAGCTATGTCGTTATTACTCTCAGTTGTTTAATTTCGAGTCCACCATTCTTGACGTTGACATCTTGCCATTCTTTGCTTTTTTGTTCACACTTTAACAACCTGTTTTCTTTACTAGCTTTTCTCGTTCCCGTTTTGTTACGTTTTGTACCATAAGGACTAGAGGTGTACAGGAGACTGAAAACCCATCATATACATACTGCATTTTCCACTGTTAACTATATACACCTGCCGCGCGCACAGGTGTAAACCCACCATCTGTCCCAGTGCAAGGCTTGTCTAAAGCCTTGGCAACTGTCGGCATACTGTTCCAGTAAAAAAAGCAAGCAATTCCTTTATGTTGATTTTCCTGTCAATAATATCCACCAATCCACGAAACCTAGGCGTAGAATTTATTTTCCTTGTTCTTTTTGTTAACAAGATTAAAATAAAATACAATAAAATATTCAGTAACCATGGAAGCATCGAAATTTAGCTCAGCCTTATACCGCGTAGCATTTCTCCTTTTACTTTCCCCAGCCTTGTCCGTGGCCATACTGTTGGGTCACGGTGCCGAGGTTAGTGGAGAATTGGTTTCGTCTCGTCGTTATCGCTTTCATTGTTCCTTTCCTCTGCAATACTTGCCCGGAACGCGGCCAACTCCCGCTGGTCAATAGGCCTGGTAATCTCTCCCTCTCCCAGCACTTTAGCGCCTTCAGAACCAAAAGTTCAGTTCCTGCCGTTCCTATCGCGTCGCCTTGGGATGCACCTGCCAATTCTCAATTTCCCCATTTGGTATCCTTTCCTTTTATCAAAAATTGCGCTACGCCCTTAAATTACAGTGGGCTTTTACTAGTAAGACGTATTGTGTAGCCTTTCTTGTAATTACAGGCCGTGGCACGCGCGCTTGCCATTTAAGGTAGATACCTCGGTCCTGCACGCATTACGTGCCGGTCCCAGTAATTAACCTTTTTCATTTATATGGTTTCGGACCCGTCCACATTTTCCTTTTCCTTTTACCACTCTTATCGCCATCCGACGTCAACGCATACACACATATCCAGCAAATCTCAAATATGCCTCAGTCGCATCCTACCATTCTCCGGCCGCCGCCGCCGAACGCGGCGTTGTCGGCGCTGGAAAACGACCTCGACGTCACGGCTCTCGGCGTTTTGGGCGAGGTAAGAACCCACGAAGTCAAGGAATAATGCAATTCGTCCTTCCATAGCCTGTTTCCCATTCTCCCCGTCCATGCGCCTCTAACATACCAGGACATCTTTACAAATACCCGTCCGCCGTGGCACCCGCCAGGCGCCCGCGGTATCTATGGCGGCTCTGTCGTCGGCATGTGCCTTGCCGCCGGCCAGCGGACTGTGTCGCCTGAATTCGCGCTGCACAGCTGCCACTGCTACTTTTTGCTCGCCGGCAATGCCGACGTGCCCATCCTGTTCCATGTCGAGCGGGTGCGCGACGGCCGCTCGTTCGTGACGCGCACCGTGCAGGCGCGCCAGCGCGGGCGCTGCATCTTCACGGTGACCATGTCCTTTACCATTCTCCCCAACACATCCACGGCCGCTACGGCGACCGCCAGCCTGACGCCACCGCCGTCCCGGCGCTTGCCCGCGCGGATCGCCGGCGTAGGCCACCACGCGGCCGCCTTACCGGACGTGCGCCCACCGGTCCCGCCGCCCGGCTACGAAGACCACGATGCTGTTGACAGCGTCTACATTCGCTTGGGCCGGGCCTTTGGCAGCCCGAAATCCGCACTGCAGCCGATTCTGTCGGGTCCGATGATGATCACGGGCTCCGATGACGCGCCGCACCTCAAGCAGACGATGCACTGGGTGCGCGTGCGCGGCAGCATCTCCAAAGAGGGCGGGCGCGCGGCGCACCTCAATGCGCTGAGCTACGTGACGGACAACTACTTCATCGGCACGATTACGCGGATCCACCGGATGTGGCGGTTCCCTATCTCGGTGGCGGGTTTGCTCGGCCACGACGGCGACAACATGTTTGCGCCGGAGCAGGTGCAGGCGATGCGGGACCTGGTGGCCTTTGAGACGGGCGGCGCCACGCTCGAGTCGTTCCTGGGCCAGCCCGAGGTTGGCATGGTGGTGAGCCTGGACCACACCATCTACTTCCACGAGCCGGATCTGGTGCGGGCGGACGAGTGGATGCTGGCGGTGATGGACAGCCCATGGGCGGGCGAGGGCCGCGGCGTGGTGACGCAGCGCATCTTTAGCAAGGACGGCACCCTGCTGGTGACTTGCATCCAAGAAGTGAGTTTCCCTTTTCTTTTCTCTTTTCTCTTTTCTCTTTTCTCTTTTCTCTTTTCTCTTTTCTCTTTTCTCTTTTCTCTTTTCCCTTTTCTCCTTTCCCCTTCTCCCCGTCTCCTCTTTCCCTGTTTTGCTCCGCGGTTGTCGCCAACTACTTTGCTAACTCGTTCTCAACAGGGCATTTTGCGGTTAAAGGACGATGGGCATAAGGGAACCCCTAAGGCCAGAATATAATGCGTGCGTATAACGTAGCTGTATAACCTAGATGTATTAGACAGGATAGTACCTGGATGTTTATATTTTTTGACACTTTTCTTTACTGAATCGTAAACCTGAGACGGATATCCCCAATGGGACGCCATGACTATCAAGCTTGACATTCGATTACAGTTCTGACGTATTTGGGTCGATCGTCCAGAGCACCAGAAGATTTGGCCGTCCATGTAACACTGACACAGTCAGCTCACTGAGGTTTGACTCTTGCTCGGCACAGCTCCAGTAGTGGGCGCTCGAGGCGACTGTGGAGACCTGTTGTGGGGCTTTCCTGTTGGCCGGAATCGCACGTGATAGACCCAACTACCGATAATCCAACAGCCGATAACGGTGGCTCAGTTCGCTCTTGCCCATACTAAACTGCTAACCGTTTGTGCCGAGCTCTTTCCCAACGTCACTGGCTGAGCCGCGCTTCACCTCCGCTTCCCATTGAGCAGCATTTGAGTCAACATCACCACTCTGACCAACATCGCTACGGTCCCCTTTTGACCAGCCAACGATCACTACATAGTCCCGACCATGGTTCTGCGGATACCGGCCGGCGTAGCTCCACGCTCGGCCGCGCCAATGGCATCGGCAGCCTGTCCCCTCGCTGCTCTAGCAAGAGCCCGTGCCACCGTCCGCGCTCGCAACCACCGGCCTCTCCTCGCAAACAACGGCCGCCTCTACTCGACAGGCCCATCCTATGATCGTTTTGGCCAACCGCTGTCGCAACAGCAGCTCCAACAACAGTCGCAGGATCCCCTGCCGCAATACTTTCCCCGGCAGCAACCACCTTCACCGCACAAGTCGAAATTCCGTATCCGCCGCTCGACCTATGCCTTTCTGGCCTTTGGTGGCTTTCTCGGTTGTTACACTGCCTTCTTCGTCTACGCAAAGCCTAGCCCGCCAAGGGGTCAGTTTGTCCGCGGCTCCGAGGCCGAGCGCAGGGCCAAAGAAGACTTTGGCCGCGTGGCCGACGAGGCGATTCCGTTGGTGAAGCGGCTGCAGGAAGACCCAGACTGGGACGAATGGGATGTCGGCCAGCGATGGCGGGAGATTGAGGCCGCCGAAGCTAGGGAAGCCGCCGAAGCCGCCGCAGCCGAGGCGCAGAAGACGCGCGGCGCACCGCCCAACAATGACGTGCCCGGTGGGGAGGTCGTGGATGTGGCCGATGTCTCGGCCGACGTGACGCCTCTGTCGTCGTCGCTGCAGTTGCCACAGAAGGTGTCCCTCTCGAATCATGGTGACAACGGCAACAGCAGCGGCAACGCCATCCCGGCCCCGACGCCCCAGCGTACGCGCCTGACCACGGGCGCACTGGGTGGCCTCCGCGGCATAGGTGCCTACCACCGCATCTTCCACAACCCCAGCACGGGCCAGATCATTAGCATCCTGCGCATCGGCGACGCCCTGGCTGGCTGGCCCAGGGTTGTGCACGGCGGCGCCATTGCCACCATTTTGGATGAGGCGCTCGGCCGCTGTGCCATCCTGTCGTTCCCCGCCCGGACCGGCGTGACGGCTCGCCTCGAGCTGCAGTACCGCAAGCCCGTCACCGTAAACAACTTTTACATTGTGACCTGCAATCCGCTGGTCCCCGACGAGTACAAGAACAACAAGGACGGCGTCGACAGCAACGGCAAAGAGCTGCGCAAGCTGTGGTGCGAGGCGGCGCTGGACACGCTGGATGGCCAGCGGTGCGTCGAGGCTCGCGGCCTGTTTGTGGTGCCGCGCACGTACAAGCTGGGAAAGGTGGAGGACAAGTTTTAAAAGTGGCCTGGGACGAGACACGCGCTAGTTCGTGGTAGAGTCTAGAGGACACGATGGCATTCAAATAACGATCCGGCACTCTAGACAACTAAATAGAGGACATGCAATGTGCAAGGCTTCCTTGGCCTTGTCGTCACGGCTCACACCTCGCAAATTGTAATTTGCCCCAACACATTAGATCGCATTTGGCACTGTCATAGGTACGATTGAGCTCCTACCATTTGAAACACCGTCGCAGTGATATACAAAGATAAATGAATTCTCTCAGTTGTAGAGTGTATTGGCTATTCTATAATTTCCCTTCTTGGCAACCTTGCTGGCGGTCCTATCAGATACTCATCCATCCAGCTTCTCTTCCGTCGTAAATCTTGCAAGTCTGTCTTCAGTCTGAAGACATTGTTCTGTACCGAAACAACAACATCGACAATGCCCTTGCCAAACTAAGCAGAATCAAAAAGAACAACAAAAAAGTCCTAGACAGGATAAATGGATGCACATATTCAGGCAAGGCGTCGTGGCAACAACAATCCATCCGCCATTTCGTCCCGCAAGCGGCCATGTTCTAATGGCAAAAATCTCGTCTCAGCCAACAAATGTCCGTATCACGGCCTTTTATTTGTGTAGCAACTTCAGTGGCACACTGGCTGGAACAAGCCAAGTTGTTGGGCATAGAGTAAAAAAGTCCAAGTCACCAAGTGATCAGGTGACAAAGTGAACGGGGTGCGTTGTGGTGCTACTACCACACGATGTTGTCGTAGTTGACAGGCAACTCGCAGGCAAGGTCGAACTTGAGTCCGTCAACCACAACAGTGGTCGACTCCTGCCTCAGCGACGCCTGCGAATTGGCGGCCGAAGAATGTGTGTACCCAAAGTGCGGTGTCTTGGGCATCTCATTGCCATCCTCCTCAGGCTCGATGTCGGACAGAACTAGGACTGGAGCGTCAAAGTCCTGCACAGGCAGCTCCTCGCCAGGTTGTTCCATCACAGCATCGTCCTGAGCGTTCTTTTCCTTGAAGATCTCGTCCTTGGTCGGCGTATCCTTGACAGTCTCTTCCTTGACCAGCACCGTCTGAGGCACATCATGCACAATTGCAGTCGGCTGAGCGCCCCAGGTGATATTGGCGACGCGCCCTTCGCCCAGGCCATCGAGCCCTTTCTCGCAAGCGCTGTACAGCTTGCGAAGATAGTTTGTCTTCTGGAATGTCTCGGCCTTTGGCATATTAGGATGCATAAGGTGCCATTCGCCCTGGCGCGCGCGAGTCAAGCCAACATTGAAGCGGTACATGCCGTCCATGAAGCCAGTTGGGTACTCGCGGACATAGTCGATGGCGACTATGTCGGCCTCGTGGCCCTGAGAGCTGTCCCATGTGCGGGCTTCAACACGCTGGGGAATGCGATGATTCGGGTGGGACTTGGCGAGCGCTTCAAGAGCTTCTTGGTACTTTGTGACTGCAGCCTTGTATGGGGCGAGGAGCAGGATAGTACCCTTATTGGCTTCGTTCTCTGCGCTGCGGAAACGGGGGTTGTTGATGAGCTCCCACACGCGCTCCATGGTCCACTGCATGTGTTGTTGGTGGTACCAGCTTGTTCCAACCTTCGTGGGACGGCCAACACCATTGAGGTGCACAATAAGACGAGGGGTGCTACAGCGAAGACCAGCGAGGCCATCAAGGTAGCTGCGGACAAACTTCGCCCACCGGGGAAAGCGGGCCATGTGCGGGATTCCAGATACCATCTTGCCGTCGTAGATGAGCTTCGATGGCAGGCGCTCAAGTCGTCCGAATGCGCGGTGATTGATGAGCAGTTGGTGATCCAACACACTAGCGAGGTACGCACGCTCCATGGCCGAGGTCGCAAGCTGCCGGCCATGGGGATTTGTGTTGTTGCTTTTCACGGTCGGCTGAGTCTGACGGTGATCGCCAATGAAAATCCAACCAGCCTTGGGGCAGAAATTGGCAATAGAAATCAGCGTGGACAACTCGCGCGCGTGGGCCGCCTCATCAAAAACAACCAGGTCGGGAATAAACATGCGACTGAAGGCGGATCCAGCAACGCAAGGAGTGGTGGCGATGAAATCTGCCAGGCGGAGAACAGCCGAGTATAGGACGTAAATTTCGCGCCGAAGTTGGCGGTTCTGGAGCGGACTACCATTGCAGGTCTCAGTGGCATCGGTGAGCGTCTCAAATTCGTCCCGGTGCTTATCGTAATGTTCCCAGGCTGCTTCGTCGAGGGTCGGGAGAATGTGCTGGTGGCGGGTCCGTGTTGGATCTGGTGCCGTACCCGCCGCATGTTGAGTGTACAGGCTTAGGAAGTTTCTCGAGAAGTCCACCTCTGGTTCTTCGCTGCCTTTGGTACGTGTATCCAAGGCTCCAACGCGAACACTGCGCTTGAACTCGGTGCCGAAATTTTTCATCCGAATCGCTCGCTTCGGGAGCCCAGCGTTCTGCATCAGCCAGATGTATTTTGCGGTTGCATCGTCCAGTGGGCCATTGATATCAAGGAGGTAAAGGACCTTGGCACGGGACTTGCTCTGCATCAAGCCAATGACAGTCATGACCCAGTCTGTCTTGCCGCCACCGGGGCCACCAGGAAGCATTGCGATGCCATAGGGCATCTTAGAAAGCAGGCCACTGTATGCGTTCCGTTGATGCTCGTTCATTCGAGCATATTTCTTGAGAACGGCCGAAGGAATGCCCGAGCCAGGCCGGTTGGGCTCGAGCATATGAGGGTAAATTTCAAAGATATTGACAAAGGACTCGGGCTCGTGGAAGTCCAGGAGGTACTTGAACGCTTCAACTTGCTGCGCCTGGACTGCGCGAGGATTGATCGGCTTCTTGATGATAATTGGTTTTTTCTCGGGAAGGAGCTCGGGGGCCAAGTCCAGCCAGTCACCAACCTTTGTGACCTGCACGGACTCTGCGTCACGATTGATTGTGGCCAGTGGGGTGACGGGAGGAATGTTCGACGCCTTGACAAGCTTGCTCAAAGATTTCATTTCGGCCTCGAATGTGGCGTCCGACTTGGTGAAGAACAGGCCAACACTGACTGCGTTGTCCTTGGTAAGTTCCAGCTTTTCGAGATTTTCATGTTGTTTGCCGTCACTGGGAATCAGAGCGTGAATGACGCAGTTGGACTCGTCCTCTGACTTGACAAGCCTGACGTTGAAGACAATGAGCTTGGACCAGGACTCTTTGTTCTTGCTGACCTCGGCAAAGTTGTTGTGAGCTCGCCGCGCGTTCCACCAGGCCGAGACACCTTCATCCGAATTTGGGTTGACAAGACGGAGCAAACAGCTCTCTCCGACATTGGGAATGCGGGCCTCAATGATCTGTCTCGGTTCAACCAGAATCATCCATGTCGTGATGTCATCGCCTTCGGGGACGGAAATAAGGGGCCAAGCCTTGAAGGAGTTGCCTTCCTTGTTGAAATCATCGACATCCTTCGTCTCAAGGGCATCCTCATACTCAGAGGCCTGCTTGTGGATCGTTTTGAACTGCTCGATGGATTTGAACCGCACAATGACGTCTGATTTGGGGGGGTTGTCTTGCTGGAGGAGGCGCAGGGGTATCTGGGAGACGTTGTGATTGTGCTCGTCTGGCTCAAACTGCGAGAAAAGAGAAGACGTCAGCTGGGGGGCTTTAAACTAATCAGGGTCCAAAATGTTTGTTACTTACTTGGAACCTACCGCCAACAGAGTTCTTAGCCAGGAATGCTTCCATAGCAGAGAAAATCTGATCGATATTGTTCGGATCATCAATATCATGAGAGCCCCAGGCCGGCTCATTGTCAAGGCGGGTGACGGAGGTGTTGTCCACAGGAGCCATGGTGAAAAGTACAAAACAATGAGCGAAAGGAAAGACAAGAATGAGAAAAAACTGGCCAAGGCAAAAAAGATGGTGTGAAAAGAAGGAAGAAGCGACAACGACAACAACGAGAACCTGCCACCACCAGAGAAAACAAGGCAGAAAGAGAATGGAAGATCTGAGGAAGCTCAAAACATGTCTCGAGTATCGACAGTGTTGAGAGACGTCAAAAAAGACGAGCGTGTGTTGTCGAGCTAAGCAAAGTGTGAAAATCGAAAAGAGAAGAGGTGAAATGGAGAGGAGGATGCAGAATGCAAGAGGTTAATGGGAGAAAAAAGGCAGGGGCCGCCAAATGGCAACGTGAGAAAGTAAGAAAGAATAGTGAAGGTCAGATCTTTCCACTCTTGACGCACTGCAGCAAAACACGGAAGGGAGATGGTGATGGTTGCTTGAGAGACGAGAAAAGAGGAAAGGAGGGGAGAAATGTTTGGCAACCAAAGAGCCGATCGAAATTCATTCATTCATACTGGGCTATACGCAAAGTTTTCAAAACGGCAAGAGGAGGTTGGTGTATATTTCCAACGAAGGAAAGAACGACCTCGTGGTATTACGCGTGCCTTCCCTTTCTGGCGATATCAGGACAAACGGCAAGGTAAGCTTCCACTCCGAGCACGGAAATTAGGCCGACGCGTCAGTTTCTTGTCACCGCTTCGAAGGAGAGACAATTTGCTAGCGTCGAGAGGGGCACTCTTTTGTTGCCGTGGAGTTATTGTTCGCTTCGTGGATTGGGAGTTGGTGATCGAAGACGCATATCGCACACGGGGCAGGTAATGGAGAGCAGGACGATGAATGGGACCCACAGGCGACGATTCGCTCCTTCCCGAACCGCAAGTGAATGCACAGAAAGCAAAGAGAGACGTTGCTTGGCCGAGTGGACGGGAGGCTTCTGGATATCAATGGCATCAGTCACGGACAGTCGAGTTGATTAAGAAAGAGGATATCAGATTAAGAACGGGCGTCCCTAGCTAGAGTACGATACGTGCAAATGACGGCACCCGGTAGCATACTTTTGGCATGAAATCGCAAAGCAAGACGCGACAACGCGGTAAATGAGAAGGGCAAAATGAAGGAGAAGAAGAACAAGAACAAAAACGTAAAGCAGAAACAATAGTAATACAAATCCAGTTTGCTTGATTGCATGGATGGGAGGCGTGGGGAGAAACAAACGCATTAAATCTTAAATCCATCATAAAATGGTCGAGCAAGCACAGCACATCCATGTGCGGGCGCTCCCTCTTCCCTATCTAATCCTCATCAAAGATCTGGTACGTGTTCTGCAGGATGGTGTCGATGACCCGCACATGCCACCGCGCCTTCTCCGGATCGCCCATGCCGGCACCCATCAGCGTTGGGCCAAACACAATGGCCAGGTTCTGCGACGTCATGCGGGTCACTGGGGCGTTCTCGACGACCCGGTTCAGGTGCAGGATGAGTGCGCGCAGCGTGGCGTAGTTGGGGTCGGGCAGGTCGTTGATAACGGCGTGCAGCGAGTCACGGCGCACCGTGTCGTCTTCGTGCTGGGCGGCCTCGATCAGGCGGTCGTACTGCTGGCGGGTGAGCAGCGGGTCTGGCAGATCGCGGAAGAACTGCTTGAGCAGGCCAGCCACGCTATTGACGTCGTGGAAGAAGTTCTCGGGGTTGCGGAAGTCGAGTTTAGGCGAGGACGAGTCGGTGTCGAACATGGACTTGAGCTTGTTCACATGGGGCAGCGAGCCCGACAGGCGGTAGATGCCCTCGACCGTCAGGCCGAATAGATCCACGGCCTGGATGCACTGGTACACCACCAAGGGAACGGCCACACTATCGCGCTCGTACAGGGTATCCAGCGAAACGCCAAACATGGGCCGCGACGGTTGGCCCTGACTGACCATGGAGCCAGCCCCTGGAGCACCGCCGGGAACCGCGGCTACAGTGTTGCTCGCTGGCGGGTGCTGCATCAGCGGGTTCGGTGGACCATTAGCCCCCTGGGACATGTGCTGGTGCTGCTGTTGTGAAGGGAGGCTGACCGTGGCGTCGGACGATGCCACGCTGGGACCAGTCTGGAAAGGTAGCGCGCCGAGCTGTGGTGGGCCTTGGGACGCTGGTGCCCCGCCGCCATAGGGGGGATTGGAAGCAGTTGGAGGTGTGTAGAACCGAGAGGACGGAACACCGGCACCAGCCGAAGCCGGCGAGTACGGGGCAACATTTTCGCTGCCAGGAGGAGGGGCAACGCCACCAGTGTTGGCGACAGAGTTGCGGACCTGCAGAGGTTGCTGCGGCGTCTCGAGTGCTGCCTGGCCGCCGAGCTGGGGAGCACCGTTGTTGGGGCCATAGCCACTGCTGTAACTAAAGCTGCGCTCGTGGCTGGAACCCGGTACCGGTCCTGCGCTGGCGCGGAAGCCCGACTGGCCGACCGAGCCGTACATCTGGCTGTTGGCTGTTGCTGGGGCTTGCGGCGAGTGCAGCGAGTCGGAATAGGCCGGTTGTTGCGCTCCAGCGGTGGCAGGTTGCGAGACAGACTGCGAGAACGTGTGTGTCCTTGCTGACAATGTGGGGACCTGCGATGCTGTCGATGCGGAGCCGCCCAGCACCGCGTGCCGCTCGTACTTGGGCTCGCCCGTCTTTGCGGGTACCTTAGATTGGAAGCCGCTGAGGTAGTTGTTGAGGTCGCGCTCGGTGTCGATCGAGGTGACCACTTCACGCAGGCTGCGGGCGTCGGGTTTTTGGACGGACTTGATCGGGCTGATACTCAAGCCATTGCTAAGAAGAAGCTTCTCGCTGAAGGACGCTGTAGACAAGAGGGGAAATGGTTAGTTTTGAAAGGCACCGTCAGAGAATGCAGAGAGGAGCGACAAAGGTCAGCTTACCGTATTTTTGAACCTGCAGAACCATGCCGCCATCACACTCACGCACGAGGTCCTGCAGCGCCTTGATAATCTCCGGGCGGCCGGTTGCCAGAAGCTCGGCACGCTCACGCGACAGCGTATCTACACGGCTGTGGTAGTCCTCGTCAGAGGCCTGCACTTTGCGCAAGAGGTCCTCTTCCAGCTGGGCGGCAGACTTGGGGCCCTTGAAGCCGAAACCACCGCGGCGGCTGCTCGCATCGCCTGTGCGCGCGCGGTCGTACTCTTCGGCGAGGGAGTCATATTTAGCCTTGGATTTGCGGGTGGCGGTTTCGAGGTCAGCCACGCGCTGCTCAGCCGCCAGGCCAGTCTGCTTCCAGCCTTTGCGGTTCTTCTCGGCAATCGAGGCCAGCTCCAGCAGGTCCTCGTGCATCTGGTGCAGGGACATGGAGAACTGGTAGCCGTTGTCGGCCATGCGTCCGTGGATGTCCATCATCTCGCCAAAGGCGCCGCCAAAGGTGCTGCTGCTGCCCTGTCCCGGGTCGGTACGGGAGATGCCGTCCTGCGTCGAGCGGGCGAGCTTACGCATGCCGGCAGAGTAGTCTTCTTCGAGCTGGGCGCGTTTCTTGAGGAAAAGAGCAAATTCCTGTGGAGAGGGATGGCGAATTAGCACATATTCGGTTTAGCATTCCTGATCTAGCATCTCGCTTCTCGCTTACCTTTGCTGTGCCAATGCTCTGTTTCAAGCGATTGAGCATCGTCACGATACCAATCTCAGACTGCAGCACTTCCTGTACCTGTGGCGGCACCTCGTGGCCATTCGTCGCCTGTGTCGGGAGGGCAACAGGCGGCGCATCGCCGCTAACAGCCCCAGCTCCCGCAGCAGGTGCCCCGCCCACTGCGAGCGTGTCTGCTACAGACGTGCCATCGAGCTCGCCAAATGTGCCTGGCGGCATGGACGCCGTTGTCGGGGAGGTTTGGAACTGCAGGCTGCCTCGCTGGTCATCCGGGGACATGCCAGAGGCGGCGTTCGGGTAGTCCGAAGCAGCCGCCATGGGTGCGAGTGGGAACGGGAAAGGAGAAGGAAGGAAAGAGAGCTTGCGTCGTTCAAAAGACGAGAAGAGTAGTATCCGAGGTCGTAAACAACACGCTACGATCGTGATGGGGTACTGCTTTGAGGGTATCGAGACAAGAGTGAGCGAGAAAACCGGCGCGCAACGACGAAAACAGGAGCATGAAACGGTGGTCCCTTTTTCGCGGGAAGAACGGAAGGGCGCAAGCAACGACTGAGAGACAGCCCAAGAGACAAAATTTGAAGACACCAAGGGCGCAGCACAAATGTCTTGTGCTTGTGTAGCGCTGGGGGGTCAAGATGCGGTGAAAGAAAAGGAGACGAGGAGACGAGGAGACAAGGAGACAAGGAAACGAGAGAAGGCCTGTCAGCAGCGTGGGTCGAGCGGGGGAAGCTCGCAGTTTTCGTGTTTTTAATTTGTTGAGTGTCGCACAAGAGGACGGACGCGCTTCTCGTGGTCGCGGATGGGGAGAGGCGAGGGCGATGGTGAGGGAGGGTTGGAGAGTTTGGCGAGGATGACAGGAAGAGGACACACGACGTCGTGAGAACTGGCAGAACGTTAAAGTTGCCCAAAGGAAAAGAGGAGCCTGGAAAAAAGAGAGGTAAGCGCGGCGTGGCAGGGACTCTAATCCTTGACTACCAGCATGGGCAGGAGGCAAAGACCAGACAGCGAAAAGGGAAGGACCGGACGGTGGGCCTGAATCGATATGCACAAACCGAAATCAGGTAAAATAATTCAACGAGGGTAAAATAAAGCAATGACGTTCCTAAAATAAAAACGCGTGCCAATGCCTTCCTTGCTTCTTCGAGTACTTCTGTTCGGCGACGACCACTGCAGGCGGCGCGCCTTCCATTTGGCGTCGGGACGATTTTGTGCGTTGGCGCCAGTGGCTTTTGCCTGTTTTCCGGGGCGCGCTTTCCAGCCTGGATTGGGCCCCGGAACCCCTCCTTCTACCCCTTCTGTTCCTGGTTTTTTGGATGAAACATTGGCGGGATTATGCGGTGCAGAACACCATCACGCCGCGCAAGTTGCAAAGAGGTAGGGAGGGAGCGGCCACAGCGGGCCCGATGCTGAACTTGGCGTGGCGTGCACCACTGGCTCGCCCTACCGAGTGCGCTAAGCTTTGCTGCCAGCGCATTCGCCCCATCATTGCGTCAGAGCTGGCGAGTCATCGTGGCTGATGTAGGAAGACTGAAGGCCATTTGGCTTCTGCCTGAATCGACTTATTATACGGAGATGTAGTACAGTTTATCATGACTTTGTTGGCTGCCGAAGTAAACAATAGTGCGGTAACGAGACAAGGTACAATTGGCATCCTCGTATTGCTCAGTATCGTCCAAAGCTGTGGTAAGTGAGTCTCGGCTCCGTGTGGTCCTCACGCGTACCAATGGCAGGTGACAGATGGGTCTTAGAAGCCATGGCTGCCAGATTGAGCACAGACAACCTGACATGGTGTGTGGTCGTGAAGGGAGGGCTGTGGTTGCCATCCGTGATCGTGGAAACCCGAGGTGATAAACTAGCAGAAGAAATACTCGATCGCAAATCTGGTCCAAAGCTTGCTTTGTTCAAGTGGTCCCCTTGAAAACGTCTGTTCGCCATTGCGCCCTGTACCACAAATGGAAAATGATAACGCGAGGTATGTGTCAAGGGCCGATGCCAGGTTCTATTTTTATTTATCCATCAGAGAGTAAGGGACCTGGGACCTTGTCTCGCCTGTGCACTCCGTCCAAGTGGAGACCCGAAATATGTCGGAATAGGGGCGAGGTGTGCTTTGTGCGAAGGATCGGCAGTCTGGGTGTGGATCTTCACAATGACATTCCTTTTTGTCGTATTAACGTTGACAGGTATGCGGGAATGAAAAAGAAAAGCCCGGAAACACGAGACATCCGAGACGATGTGGCGGCAGGACATTACTCAAGCATTGAGAACGAAACGAAGGTCCCGAAGAAAGAATAAATGGGTTGGATCCTCGCAGTTATTATTTTACAAACGCCCGCGCTTCGTTGAAGAAAACATGTTTATTATGCGAGCAAAGCGTCGTTGATTTTCTGCATTTGTTGGTGATCCGATGATGTGAGAGGGGGCGGTTTCACAATATCCACGTGGTTCCCCAGTTTACGCGGTATGCCCAACTGAAGAAGTGAGGGGTTGTATTCCTTATTTCCTTGTTAACGAATGCAATGAAGAAACCAGACCAGGGTCGGGCCCGAACACAAAAGCAAAGCAAAACAAATCAAAAGAGTGGTATCATATCCAAGAGACCAGAACGAGACGCAACGCGTTGCTATTTCATCGTCGCCCGCATCCCCCCCCTCCCCCTATGGCTCGCCATTATACCGGCTTCATCTTGGGTGCCGGCTGGCCCCCCCAAAAGACACTCAGCAGATCCAAGAAGAAACCCGTCCAGCCGCGTATGAGCGTCAAGAGGTTGAGCAGGCGCACATAGCGGTCGACAAACACCTCACAGTTCTCGTAGTCGTGCCCATAGCACTCCCACACAGCCTGGCTTGCATCGCCCTCCCCCGCAGCCGGCTCACCAGCCACTGTGATGCTGCCGTCGGCCGCAGCAACCAGGTCCACGGTGCCGCCGACGCTTTTGCCGCCCTCTTTCAACAGCATCCGGGGACCGATTACGACAGCCCGGCCGGCAATCGACTGATCCGCCACGAAACGCGTGCCGGCCTCGACAACATCATCCACCTTGGTCTTGCCTGCTCCGGCCAAGATGGCGACGCCCGACGTCGGCAGGATGTTGGTCACGGCAAAGTAGGGACAGAGCATGTTGACACGCAAGCCGTTGTGGACGTGCGAGGTGCCGCGCAGCGCACGGAACAGGCCTGTAACGGCATGCTTGGACATGGTGTACAAAGCCTGCCCGGGCAGCGACACGAGACCGGCAATGGACGAGAGGAACAGAATGGCACGGTCCTTGCCGTCGTTGCGCGGCAGCCAGTACATGGCAAGGTGGACCGAGTACAGGACGCCCGTCACATTAATGTCCGCGACGGGCATGCGTGGGACCCTGGGACCGGCGCTCTCGTTGGCGGCGTCCAACGGGGCAGGGTTTTCAAAGCCACGCTGGTTCGCGGGCGAGTCGCGGTCGGCAACGCCCGCATTGGGCACGACGACGTGAATGGAGCCGGTGGCACTGTGTTCAACGGCGGCCTTGAAAAAGGCCGCCTGGCTGTCCCAGCTCGTGACATCGCAGTGCTGGTAAAAGTGGTACTTGCCGCCTGGGGTGGTGTCGCGCAGCTCAGCAACAATCGCCTCGCCGGCTGTGTCGTTGACATCCCCTATTGCTATGTGGGCACCGAGGCTCGCCCAGCGGCGGGCAAAGGCGGCTCCGAAGCCTGAGGCACCACCGGTGATTAAAATCGTCTTCCCGGCCATGCTGGCCGTGTCATAAGGTGCCGAGGTGTCGAGGGGCGGCGACTGGCGGACAGCCTCCCGGATGGAGTTGAACTCGCTGAAGGTCATTGTGTTGCTGTGTTGATGAGCATACAGAGAGAGGCTGGATTGTACTGATACGTCGTGCAGGGACAAGTTCAGTACCTGACAACGAAACCAGCTGGTTGGGATGGGTGAGATTGGTGAGATGTATCAGATGCTTCGAAATGGGTGAGTTGAATGTGACGTCTTGAATTGTTGGGAGGCCCAAAGACCAGCCAGAACGACTAGCGACTTGCCGAGGAACAGGTAGTTCAAATTGAGGGGGAATAGGATGTGCAGCGTAACTCGGCCGAGAGACTAAGCAACAAGCAATTGGGGTTCTAACTGTGGTTGGAGATCTGGGAGATGCTAGAGAATGTGTATTGGTTCTCGGTCTAGAACCGAAATGGACACAAGGTTAAAGGAATTGAATGACAAGAAGAAGGACAGAGTGCGGACGCCAAATTTCTTGAAGCTTTAGTAACTGTTTGGGACGGGGAGTTGAGAGGTGAAGACGATGTCGTCTCTATATGCTGCCACGCCCCAACTGTCCAGAAGGAAAGGGAAAGAAACCAGAAAAGTCGGGCCAAGATAAGCGGTGGAGGGCCTAGAATACGCCACAAGACAATTCTATAGACGGAACAGTAGACGGAAAGAGGAAGGGAGAGAATGCGAGCCAA
Source organism: Sporothrix globosa (assembly GCA_001630435.1). Classification (NCBI taxonomy): domain Eukaryota; kingdom Fungi; phylum Ascomycota; class Sordariomycetes; order Ophiostomatales; family Ophiostomataceae; genus Sporothrix; species Sporothrix globosa. The sequence continues at coordinate 4,733,786 of LVYW01000001.1, forward strand.
CAGGATGGGTAGGAGTTGACAGCAACAAAACAAACCCGACGAAGAAGAGTGCGGGCGCGTGCGAGAACGATTATAGACGAGAAGGCACGACATCGAATTTACAAGGGGGAGCTTGAGCATATAAATGCGTTTTGTCCGCTTCCCAGTCCAGGGCATTCAAATCGGCAAGCACAACGATGGGGGCACAGCGGCACAGCGGCAAGAGCGAGCGAGACAGACAGTGGCAGGCAGGACAGTGGGAGGACACGAAAGGCAAGAGCGCAAGATGCCAATGATTTGCTGGCATACTCCAGAAAGGACGTCAATGGCCAGTGCAGTAGGAGCAAACAATGAACAGCAATACTCCGTAAACGACTTCACGTCGGCAGGAGCTCTTCAAGCTTTGTTGGCAACATATACTGCGTCGCACTGTCCAGTGTTCCGCCATCAACACCGTTGAATCCACAGAGCCTCCGCTGGCAACTTGCTTGGCGCCGTGTTTCCCAAAGAGGAAACCACTATTGAAGCTTTGACCCGCACTTGGACAGGACGGCATTGCGAAGGAAAGCTGCCCGTGAGATATTATTCTTGCGGAAGAGCCCTGAGGAGCGGAAATGTTGGCTTCAATGTTGTCACGCGAACCTTGTCAGGCATGGGGCACACATTTCTCGCACAAGTTCAGAAACAAGAGAACTTCGCCAACGCTTGGGGCCCTGGGGAATTATGAGGAATCAAAATTGCTCGTCTTGGGTCCCTGCTCCAGCATGGGCCGTGCCTTCCCTGCCTCCAGGACACTCCTTGTGGGGCAGCATGTAAAGGCACATTTCGGTCAAGTCCATTTCATGCTCACCTTGTTTTCCTGGCAGGGCTGGGAGGTAAAAACGGATCCTAGCAAACTGCACGGGAGAGTCGATGTGCATCCTTTATCTTTCAACCTTCATCATTTTTGTATTGCCAGGCGTCCAATCACCCGGCTTTGCCGTTCCAGTCAATGCATCACCATGTCGGTGGACGCTCGGACGACCGGGCAACAACCGAACGGGTGCGGCGGGAAGGGCCTAAAGGTTTGCCAGCCGGATGGACAACCGTATCCGTAAGACCTGTGTCTTCCGAATAGGCTCGAATAGGCGAGATGTGTTGGCCAGTGGGAACAGGTGGGATGCTAGCCGCGATGGCCTCGAGCAGGACGTCAAAGCGATGGATGGCTGTCGCAAGTAAAGAATATGCCATGTTCTTCTAGGCTTGGTCATCAGGCTGGGTGTGGGCTTGAGGCAGCAGGGATGGCTTGCACCACCGACTGTCGTACAAACGTGCGGTTATTTCGGTCACAGTTGTCGTAGTCGGCGTACAGAGTACTAGTAGCTTGTATGATAGGGGGCCTGCTCGGCTGGTCTTTATTTTGACAGGTTTCACACATCTGTCCCACTGAGTATGAGGCGGGAACGACACAGCAGCGAAGAGACATTCTACCCATGAAGTAGCCAACGGTGGGACGGGCTGTGGTCACCGAGCTGACTGCGGAGGTGTGAGCGTGTGGATTAATGAGGAGGGAAGAGGCGGTCGAATGTCTAAGGACATGAGGCGTATGTTGTTTGTTCTTGATAATTACATATATATATGTAAAATGATAAAAATGTTGGACAAATCGAAAAGGCTGTGATTAATAATTTTGCATTCATACATATCGGAAAAGCACCAAAGCAGAAACAAATCAAAGCTGCGATGAGCAAAGTGAACATATTCACAATGGTTTCTAATGAGAATAAACAAGATGACCAAGAAATTCGAACAGCCAGCTCCATTTTGACGGTCGGTGACTGGGAAATGCCAACAGCCTTGCCGCATGGCCAGAACCACCTCCGATTGCGGGGCAAATTTCGCTTGCTTCCCCCAAATAGCTCAAATGCAGCGAAATCATGGTGGGGGTTCGAGGCTGTGACAGCCGATGGTTCGGCAGCAATTCGAGGCTCTAGCGAGAAAAAATGGAAGAAATAAAAAATAGTTGACTCACTAGAGACAGCCTCGCCCCAACTCGACAACATCACACACAAAAGGCACAACAGAACAGACCGTCGACCTCGACCTCTGCTTTCCCTTCATCCAATCGACCTTTCCCTCTCCCCAATCCCTCCCATACCCCCACCATGGCCACTCAATTCCCCACCAAGAAGTGCGGTATGTGGACATCACCATTTTCCGATGTCGCGATACTTGGATGGTTCCATCCGCGCATAACCGTTTTGCTAACTCGTCTTCCCTCCGTGCAGGCGTCCTCGGCGCAACTGGCTCGGTCGGCCAGCGCTTTATCCTGCTACTTCAGAACCACCCCTCCTTCGTCCTCCATGCCGTCGGCGCCTCTGCCCGCTCGGCCGGCAAGCCCTACCGCGAGGCCGTCCGCTGGAAGCAGGCCACGCCCATGACCAAGCGCATCGGTGACCTGGTTGTGCGCGAGTGCACGGCTGCCGAGTTTGCCGACTGCGATGTCGTCTTCAGCGGCCTCGACTCGGACGTCGCTGGCGAGATCGAGACCGCCTTCTTCGCCGCCAATATCCCCGTCTTCTCCAACGCCAAGAACCACCGCCGCGATCCTCTCGTCCCGCTTGTTGTGCCGACCGTCAACCTCGACCACCTTGCCCTCATCCCCCACCAGCGGAAAGCCCACCCCACAGCCACTTCGCTGGCCACCGCCCCGATCGACCGCGGCTTCCTGGTCTGCAACAGCAACTGCGCCGTCATCGGCCTGGTCATCCCCTTTGCCGCCATGGTCGCTGCTTTTGGCCCCATTGACGCCGTGTCCGTCGTCACCATGCAGGCCGTCTCGGGCGCCGGCTACCCGGGTGTCAGCAGCATGGACATTCTGGACAACGTCGTGCCCTTCATTGCCGGCGAGGAGGACAAGCTCGAGACCGAGGCCCGCAAGATCCTGGGCGCGCTCAACGCCGAGAGCACGGGCTTCACCGAGCGCAACGAGCTGCGCGTCTCGGCTGCCTGCAACCGCGTCTCCGTTCTCGACGGCCACACCGCCTGTGTGTCGCTGCGCTTCGTGCAGCGCCCGCCGCCATCGGCCGAGCAGGTCCGTGCGGCCCTGCGTGCCTACAAGACCGAGGCCGAGGCCCTGGGCTGCCCGAGTGCGCCGAGCCCGGCCATTGTGGTCATGGACGAGCCCGACCGCCCGCAGCCGCGCCTCGACCGCGACCTGGCTGGCGGCTATGCTGTCTCTGTGGGCCGTGTGCGTGAGGACGAGTCGGGCATCTTCGACATCAAGTACGTGGCGCTGAGCCACAACAGTACGTATCCTCTCCGTGCTTCATTCTCCTTGCCTCATTCCTTATTTCTTGCTCCTTGTTCCTTGCTCCTCGCTTTTACGTCGTCTTTGTTTCCTTCTGGCTAACGCACAACCACAGCCGTCATTGGTGCCGCTGGCTCGTCCATCCTCAACGCCGAGGCCGCTGTCCTCAAGGGTTACATCTAAACTGTCATCTCGGAACGATGGCGGAAATCAAAACAGTAAACAATAGACATGACATATGGAGTGTGAATTTGGATTATTTTTGTGCCTCCTTGGTTCGACACTTACATCAACTCTCCAGCTCTCGTCGCCCCCTGCATACCCATAGTTTTCAAAAGGCGTTTTATAGCATTCAAAAGTTTCATTTGGAACTCGACGACCTTCATATCATCTGTGCCAGGTGAGTTGTGATAACGACGTCCGCGTTTTCGACAGGATGGAGTAGGTATGATGTTCAAACGCCGTGGCCACATAAGGAGCCCGTTGATCCACGTGAGTCGGTGCTCTGTGAACTCCGACAGTACCAGTGCGATAGACACGGAAGCTCTATGATTTGTTCTTCTTCCTTGTCTGACAAAGACTCGGGTTGGGCACCCATCGAACGGCTCCACCGGATCCACGAATGACGGTGTTGTACACCAGAGAAGAGGGCGAGAGAGGAGGGAAGATGCTGTTCCTTCTTTGGTTCACAGACATTGCAGCTTTGCCTTTGCGCTGCTGCACTCCTTTCCCATCCCTTGCGCAACATCATGCATGCAGTCGAGTCTCGTCCCACCGCTCTTTTTCTGCACGTCTTTTCTGTCTCTGCTCCCTCCATCGCTCTGAAACAGACCACACTGAACAGTCTGCAATGTGCATATACTGTACTGCACTGCGGCGCACTTTCCTGTTAAGAAGCACATTTGCAGTGCATTGCATTGCATTGCAGCTTGCATATGTGCATACACACCACAGCCGACAGTGCGTATTGACTCCAGAAGCAAAGGATAAGACAGCTCGAGGCCAAAGAACATAATGTGCCTTTTTTCCACATGCAATACGAATGATTTGCCCTTCTAGTCGCTCATCGTTTGACTTTTTTGCTGGAGTTTCATTGTCCTGCCTTTGACCTGCCTCTCCCCATGTATCCATTCTCCGTGCTACCCAACTCATGCATGTGTTCTTGATAAGCAGGGCAAGGACAACAGACTCACCATTACCCGCATCGCGATTGTGGGTTCTTTCGTAAGGCAGTGCCTCTACCCCATTTTCGGCGTCCACGTGTGACCGAATACGAAAGGGGCCTCTGAAGAGGTTTAACAAGGCAGGAAAGAGATGTGGTAGGAGATGATTTTAAGGCATTGATCGGATGGGGCAGCCTGTAAAGGAGAAAGAATTAGGAAAGAAATGAAAGAAAAGAAAAGTAAAAGAAAAGAAAGAACCTAATGGTTGCGGCGATAGTCAAGGTTGGAAAGACAAATCTAACGAGGCTTGTTGAAGATGACCAAGGCTTGGCAACACCGAAACGACAAAAATGCCGTTGAGACACAGCATCGCGATGGAGAAACATAACATAGACAGTTGTAAGCACGTCACTCACTGAAACGGTGCCAAATCACACCCCCTTCGCCATGGAAAAGACGCCCGAACCAAGGGACTTCAAAGTAGGGTTGATGCGGGAAAAGTCGAAGAACACAACCCAATGTTTTTTTGGTTCATCACACATTTTGTTTCCCATTTGCCCGTCTCCTCCCCGTGCCCTTGATCTTTCCATCCATCTGTTTACCTATACGATCTTGATTTTGTGTCTTTCCTCTTTCAATCGCACGCACGTTAATGAATACTGCACGGCGACACTTGGACTTGACCGATGATTAATTCGAATTGAGCGATCAGAGAACGATGGGGACAAGGTCAGATTGGAGACGCACAGACCTTTGATTTGGACATACGTTGTAAGGCCAGGCCGGAACTTTCCATGTCCCTCTGTCTGCCGTCTTTGCAGATGTGCCGTTCCAGGATAGGATGCAGACTGACAGGCTCTCGGACAACCAGAACTGTTGGACGCATACCTTTCGGCAGCTAGGCCTGGGCCCACGGACCTTTTCTTGGGGCTTTTGGCTCTTGGCCGGGACTGCATGTGGCCCCTTCTTTTCACTGTTTCCTCCTGCTGTTTTCATTCTCACCTTTACCCGTTCTGCATATCGATTGTATCCCGGCTCGTTTCAGGGCTCTCCAACCAGAAGTGAGGAGAAGAATACAGTCGCATTGGCGCTATGCACTCAGACAAGCTGACCAACCACGAATGGAAAATCATCATACGGATGGAGGCTTGTGCTTGCATGGGAAGTTGCAGCAGATCGTCACACCTTGGCGAGGAGAAAGGTAAAAAACAAAGACTGAACTGACGCGAGAAAATCGGATATCGGGCGGACAAGTCAAAGCCGTGCACACCATCTCAATCCGTCTGGTCTTCTTATGCCTACATCACCTTATTGGCAGAGAGCCTTGAGTGGCTAGGACATGATGGTGTTGGAGTGGTAGGCACTTACAGGGGATGGTGAAGGAGCCATGCGTCGTGTGCGTATTTGTTTGCGGGCGTGGTATTTTGTCATCTCGATTTTTATTTTATTTTATTTGGGGATGACAAAAGAAAAAGTGTACAACATACTCGTGGATGCGTTGTGTCTCCGTCGTAAGGTAGGAGCTTCGCTCTGTGGACAGACAATGCTCACAATAGCATTGTAAACTGTCCACAGCCGAAAGCCCCGTTACCCGTTACAATTTCACTCCTTGTGGTAAGGCAGGAAGCCGTTTTTAGCCACTCGCCCACCCTGCTACTCGCAGGTGTGCGTGATTCGGGTTGTGTACTCCGTACATTGTACACGGGAAGACCCATCTGGAAGTTTGTGAGGTTTTGATGTGTGCTCTGTATGATGTGTCTTCCACACACACACATATTGAGATTTAGGGTTCGTTGTCGTCTTGGCATGAAGGGCAAATCCCTTCCTTTCTCTTCTCTGAACCCTTGTCGCCGTGTGATGATTGATATATTTTGTGCGTTTGCAAGGGACCGGAGGACGCTGTGCGGGACCAAGGGCGGGCAGGGATGTGACCGAGGGGGACAAAATGTGACTGCTCCCAAAGCGAGGGCGCTTGCATCGAGTGCGAAAAAGTGTTCTAGGCGCAGGAGAGCACACAAGATCGACCGGTAGAACAGGGGGCACAGAAGAACAGGAAGAGAGCGGATGCTCGGGCGCATGATACCGAATAGTCGCAGCTTGGCAGATCCTCAAAACATGATACACCAAGGCGTTTCTCACGAAAGAAGAGTCAGGACATTGGCAACATGTACAAAATAGAAGTTGAGGATATGAACGGCTAGAAAATCGATAAAGGGGGGTCGACCATGGAATGTGCTGAGGTACGGCCTGAAGACAGACGGAGAAGCACCGATACAGCATCGATGTGCCAGCTGGAGGTGCCTTCCGTCCGCAAGGCTCCCAGTGCAATTTCCTGTTTGGGACTCTATCACAGCGAAAGTACCAGAACCCAGTCTGGGAAGGGGCGACAGGTTGTAACGGCACTCCTGCAAGTAGATAGGCAAGAGGAAAATAGCTTGTCATAAACATCCCGTTCGTCGACTTTGTATTGGTGTGCAAGTCCACGCAGGACTTGGCGTATTGTTCCGTAAATGAAATGCCCACCATTGCGGTCGGTGAGGGAAGGTGCGCCCATAGAACGAGGCGTCGCGTCTGCATATTCCGTGCTGCATATGCCAGTGGGGAGCACCCGTTTCAATTGATCGCCACCCTGTTGCCATTTTTGCCGTTTCGCCTTATTTGTTGTCAACCATCTTTGTCGGCCCTTCCTAGGGGAGGTGCATTCCTTGCGTGCAGTTCGCCCTCGCAGCGCTACGATGTAGAAGAGTCGCTACGGGTCACAAGTCGCGGGTTGTAAGCCCCTTATTTGAACGTCTTGCTCACTCGAAATCCGAAGCAGCATTTTCCTCGTCAAGGGCGTTTGCCTTTCATCGCGGGTCCTTGCATAGAACGAGCGAACGAAGGACTGGCATGCTCGTAGCGTCGATGCACAATTGCCCATCGCATCCTCTCATTGGTTGCGCATATCGAAGGTGAAATCCACTAGGGGAGGCACTCCGGAAACCAGAAATGGCCGGACACGACTGAGATAAAAAGAGGGGACGAAAAAGGAGGGAGAGGCGCTAAAACTAAAGCGGGTCGTGGATATTTAAAATGGGTCCTTTGAGAGAATGTACTAAGCATGTACCTTTAAAGGGAAAGCCTTGAGTACTTAGCTTTACGCTGACTTATGGGTACTTTTAAGGTACGACGCACAGTTGTTCTCCATATGCAGCACAGTGCTAGGGCTGACTGCTGTTGATTCTGAGGACTGAAGCACTGGATGAAGCCCGGGGATATTGTCTTTTTTTGGACTCTATGCGTGTTATTAAGTTGTACCAACCGACGTACTGGCTTTCCACTCGTCATCATTATTATCATGTTATTTTCTCGTCGATTGTAGTGCGCGACAGCTGGTCGCGCCCGCGCTTTTTTCTGTAAATATCAATGCTCATCAGCGTCGCCTTTTCCTATTTTAAGTTCTATTCCCCGTTTCTGAGAGGCGATGGGTAGAAAATGTGGCCCTCCATCCATGTGTCCTGTGCGCGTCTCCATATTGTCTTACTGCGGTAGCGCAACTGACGCAACGGATGTGTCTATGGAGGACTGTTCCCTTTGTGGCCCAATTAGTGCCGTTTTTCATGATTATGGGGAAGGCGGAATGGTGTAAAGACACACCCTGATTTCGGGTTGTGTCCGAAGAAACAGGGCACTGTCCCACAGCCTTGGTGGTGGGATGGGCCTTTCGGGACCAGGCCTGGCCGGTTACCTGTGTTCTGGCCACGCAACTGGAGCGCTCCCGCGAGACCTTCGCTCAAAATGGGGCCAACTGCTGGACCAGGTCATTTTGTCCCGCGGAGAGGCAACTCAGACAAAGTTTGGGGGTGCAATTTTGGGGGCGCACTACAAAAATGTAGAGATGTCTGATTCGGGTTTCCGCGTCGTGCTTACAATGGATCCTGGGATCGACTACACGTGTTGTGCTCCCAAAGGCTACCTCTTAATTAAATATTCTTGTCAAGGCTTGGTCTTGGCCTTGTATCACCACGAGCGCATGAACTGCTGGCCATGGGGGTGTCTTAGTGATTTGTCCTTGTTAAATTCTGTCAAATGGGATTGGTGAGCAGATGACGTGACAAAAGGACGATAGGAAGTGAGAGGCGTCTGTAGTTGCAAAGAAGTCGACAGGCAGAAGATGTAACCTCTGTTTGGGGGTGGTATTCCTTCATTGACTTTCGCAGTCGCACCTTCTGTTCTGCAGGCCGATTCTCTGGCGTTGCCAACAGAGTGTCTGTTACCATGTTCACGCATGACTACGGAAGGGAGAGGGAGAGTGCGTGTTTCGAGTTTTGTTTTTCGTGTGTTTGGACGATTTTCGTGGGCATATTTAGCCAGCCATGCCTCCTTGCTGCAATACTTCACAGTATCGTTGGCCAACCCCATGCTGCAACTTTGCCAAACAAGGACTTTACTGCTCCCTCTATTTCGCTCCTTCCATGTGATCTGCTCAACTATCTGGCTGGCCTCCATATCCATCGTGCCTTCTTGGAGTCTCGCTCATAGTCTCCCTTTATAAGCAGATGGGGGTTTCTTGTACAGGGCCGCTCTTTCCGAAAGCATGGCCTGGGTTATGTTTACCCCTTTTTTTATTGGAGACTGTGACAATTTTACCCTTTTTGATAGTATGCGATGTTTACTTTTGTTTTATTTTTCTTCCTTTGCTTCACAACACACGCCGCATCATAATTTCCACCACCCACTACGAGACAGGTACAGGTGCCTATGCAAGACCCCAGGTAAGAACGTCCTACATCAACATGTTGTATTCATTTGATTTCGGATGTGGCCATGCCAACGAAGGTACAATGCGGAAACGACAGGGTAGAGCACACAGGGCAGAGCAAACAGAGCAAACAGAACAACAGAGAGCGACGCAGAGTGTCGTGCGATCGAGGAAACCAGCCTGCCGATCTCAACTGACAAAGGCCTTCTGCTTCTGGGCGACGGGTTGCCCCTACTGTCTTCTCAGTCGCCGGCCCCTGGTCACCAACTATGTTGATATTTGTTTCTATGATGGATACACTGTCCATAGAAGCCTACCTCCACTCGCAAATCATCACCAAGCTGGTCGGACTGGCCAGGCCAAGCATCGCGACGGACGTTGCCAAGACCAGCCACAAGCCCACCCAGTAGGCCATATGCCCGGCAGTGGATTCCCACTCCCTGGTCCCTCCCATGGGAGTGAGATGCATTGTGGAGCCGGTTCTCACAGCGCGGGCTTCCTGACGGTGGAGAGGCTGCCTGGTGGATTGTGCATTGCGCTAAATGGAACAGCCTGCCGTCCTTGCAGCACGCGAGTTGCACGCTAGCACGGTGAGCCGAACAATGAGATACGAGATGAGGACAGATACCAGGCCGCGTTCCGTCCTCTGCCCCATGCTCCCCCTGCCGCTTCCTTGGCCCGTGCTATCCTGGCCTCCATCATTGCTCTGTGCCGTTCTGCGTGTCCTGTGTGTTTCTGTCTTCGTCTTCGCCAACTGCGCCCGACTTGCCTCATCGCGCTAGTCGTCCTGGAGGATAGAACTAGCGCGGTTCGACACACACCAGATACCATTTGGGACAACACACCTTTGCCATCGCACACGCACTAGACCACCTCTACAAATTCCTCCCCAAACCACACTGCATTCCGGAGCCCCATGCTAACCGTTGAAAATTGACCGCCGATACCCCCAGCTTGATATGCCATACGCTCACAAATCGAGCATTGCGACTTACTTTTCACACTCAGCGCTCACCGCCTGTCGCTCGCCGTGCGATCTTCGGCCGAACACGCCGCTGTCCCGGCACATTGTCATCTTTTTCAAAGTATCTTTCTCCATTAAGCCGCGTGACGTTCAGTCATCTCTCAAGTGTATGTCGTGTTCCACGCAGCTCCGCGAAAATGCACGGCTGTCACCACATTACTAACAAAAGCTGGGTGCGGCTCATGCTGGCGCAGACATTAGAAGTACACTTGAGGGTTTGCGCAAACTGACCCCCCTGAACACGCCATTAAATAACAGTGCGAGCGCGTGTCTGTCTGCACTGTCTCGTCGCGCTCCTTTTCGCGACTGCCATTAAACACCAGTTGCACCCCCGCCCGTTAATCAGACCCTCCGGAGTACTTGTACAGGTACTTGTAAGTCCTCGACACCCTCAGTACTCTCCCTCATTCGACCCTTGGATCCATTCTTCGTTCAAGCCATTCCTCGGCACCCCCCCCTGCAACAGAGCCGTCTCATCCTTATCCCTCATTGTCTGTCTCTCTGTCACTTCTGTCTCACCACACCCTTTGGACGCTGCAAACAAGGGTAAAGCGCCAACGCCTGCATCTTACAAAACGGCAAACCTGCTGCCTACAACGTGCTGTCCAGCGACAAGTACTGGTACTTGTCTCTGCGAGGCGAGTGGCCAGAACGAAGGCCAAATCCACAAACTCCCACACCCTCCATTATTTCTCCAACAAAAACCAAACCACACCCGTCTGCAGCCCACTCCCGCTCCTCTATCTTCCCACCTATTTCCGCCGCGTCCACTCCTCCCACTCACCTTTCATCCTCCCCTCCCCCCAAATTTCCCAATTCGCGACGCAACATTTCTGAACTCTATTCCTCCCCTTCGATATCCCAACAACACAACCGCCTCTTTCAATCCGTTCTTTTCAACCATCGCCCGCGAAATATCTTTTTATTTTCGCATCTTTCTTTACCTTCCCGTCCATCGCTTGACATACCCTTTTCATCACTTCAGGTGCCCGTTTTCGCCTCGACAAACCGATCGCGTCATCTCCGTTTCTCCACTGCATTTCGCGACAGCCTCTCCGAGTCAGAAAACAGCAACAGACGAGGCGCCCGTGCATCTTCGAACGCGCGCATTCTAATCTTCGTTCTCTTGCGCATCTTTTCGACCGATTTCCGACAAAGCGCCTATATTTGGCATAGAGACACGTCGCTTTCCTTCCGCCCGTTGCCATCCCCACTCGCCAAATCGACCACGATCTTGATTGCGCCTCACCGAACTACGACTATACATTTCGAACCTTGCGACTTTGCCTGATCCTCGCGCGTCATCCGACCGAACGCGATTTCTTTCTGATGGCCGCATTTGGCAATCAAATGAGCGGGCGCACGCCTTCGATTTCCGGCCTTGCGTACACTACATCACCGCCGTTGAAACGAGGCGAGTCGTTCACAAACGTCGCGTCACAAAACGGAACAATGTCGTCCGGCTTCCTCTCGAACCCGCAGCCTATTAGGCCTCCAGGTGCCAATGGCGGCGCGTTTCCTCTCCCCATCGGCACTGCGCCATCGACAAACGGCTTCAATAGAGACCCCCTTTCAACCTCCAGCAATTCGGTGACGGCCTTGTCGTCTGCGACCGCCTCTCCGAAGCCTTCGGTGCTTATTCGCCGCCTGTCTCTAGATACCACAGTTGACATCATTCGCGCAATGCTTTCTTTCTCAAACGACTACACCGGCATTGAACTCCTGTCACCCGATGGCTCCGAAGACCCCAGCCACCGCTCTGCGATCGTTTCGTTCTCTTCTCCGGACGGCGCGCTCGAGGCGCAGAAGAATCTGGATGGCAGAAACAACCTGAACCAGGACTCAAAGATGATTGTCGAAATCATAAATGGAGGCTTGCGCCGGCCCGCCGTCGACATGGCCTCCAACGCGACACCTGCTTCATCAGTGTCATCGTCCAGGGGTTCGGTGCGCATGCCTTTCCAGCCTTACGACAGCATGGGAACGTCGTCCGCCGGCGGTTTTTTCGGAGCTGGTGCTGGTTTAAGCCTGGCCGCCGCATCAGACTTGGCCAATTCAGAGCCTATTGGCCCTACGAATCAGTTCCAAGCGTTTTCGACACAGTCGCCGATTGGAGTTCACCGTAGCCGCCCAGCGAACAAGGAACTACTGGAGGATGATGTCGTGTATCCAAGCGACGCTCGGAATATGCCGATGCCATACGATAGTATCTCCAACCTGACCGCCGCCATCAGAGATGTCCGCTCGACTGGTTCCAACCCAGCCGCCATGCCCCCGCCGAACCAACCCTCTCAAGCCTCGATCGCCCAGCGCCTTGCCAGTCTCAGTTTAAATACTGCGGACGTCTTTAACGACGGTATGAACGGCCACGTGAACAGTCCTATGAACGGCTCCAGAAGTGCTTCCATGAGTGGTCCCACAGGTAATTCCATGAGCAATTCCATGAGCAATTCTATCAGCAGCTCGGCATACGGCTCGTACGCAAGTACACCGCTATCGGCACAGTCCATGGGCATGCCATCCATGGAGCTCAGCGGCATGCTGCCACACTTTGGAAGTGCGACGGGCGGACCAGGCGGATACCGCGCCAAATTGCCACCCATCAACCTCGCGGACCAGAATCCCCCTTGCAACACACTTTACGTTGGCAACCTTCCAGCAGGTGCTGCAGAAGAGGAGCTCAAGGCCATGTTCTCCAGGCAGCGTGGTTACAAGAGAATGTGCTTCCGTAACAAGCCGAATGGCCCGATGTGTTTTGTCGAGTTTGAAAACATCACGACAGCGACTAAGGCGTTGTTGGACCTATATGGCCGGCCTCTGCACAACAGTGTCAAGGGCGGTATTCGTCTGAGCTTTTCAAAGAACCCTCTGGGGGTTAGAAGTCAGCCGAACCCGAATCCCCTGACACAGCGCAATAATGTTTCACACATGACCAGTCCCAATGCGTTTGGCCCGTCTCCGACAGTGGTCTCTCCTCCTCCTGGTCTTTCCAGTATCCACACAAACCACGGAAACGGCCTGGGGCTTTCTCACCCTGGAAGCCAGCAGCACAACTACTTCGCTGAACATCCTGCCAGCAATGCGTGGGCGAACACACCGCAGCATCAGGCTTCTTTCAATGGGAACCATAATGGTTTACACTCGTGGTCAACGAGCCCATATGCAGCTGCTGCACAATCTTCCATGATGGGCAATTAGGTTTTTCATTCCTACTGCCAATGAGTCTCTCTATTTTTGGGGTCGACTCTGTTTGCCCTGCCTTTACTACTACCCCTTACCTTTAGATTCCCCAATCACGTTTCTTCTGTTTGGTTTTTTTTTTTGGTTATGAGTATTTTCTTTTTCATTTCATATTCTGTTTTTCTCTCCCTACACTAGCCGCCACCCTTGTTATATTTTGTACACACATCGGTTTTCGGTAGAAGGGTCTTTATATCTTGTTTCGCTTTTGCTATATGAGCATGCTGGGGCTGGGTTTACTTTTTTCATGTGGCGCAATGATTCGGTGGCGTTGGCTTCAACGTTCTGGCGTCTGTTTAAATACCCTTCTGCGCCCATCTCCATTTATGTTTACTGGCTGTCTCTTTCAGAAAGTTTTGTTTAGAGCGAAGGCAGTTCACTTTCCCGTCTACAGCAGTACATGAGACCATAACTCTGCGACCTTTTTTCAAGACCGTCTGTACAATGGTTCATACTTGCTATTTTGTCATTTCGTTTCTTTTTTTGGGATTCACATACACTTGGGAAGGAAACCTAGCCTTTGTTTGTTCTTGAGTCTATCATGTTCTTTACCCCGTTGCTCTCCTCCTTGCCCGTTTTTCAGGTTTCAGTTTGCAGTTTACTTTGACCCCTACCATTATTTCCTTGTTCTTTTTTTTGTTCTCACATTTCCCGGAGGAGCGTTTTGCTGTGTGGGGGATTTCTCCGTCGTTGCATTTACCTTGGTGTCACTGCTGTCACTCTGGGTTGAATGGATCTGTCCTATCTGGCATTTTTGCGACGGCATGAGCATGCAACAGCGACTGTCTTGTCACATTATGGGCATCTCCGTTCTTTCACCTTGTTCTTCAAGGGTCACTGCGCTATTTTCTTATTTTCATGTCGAGGTGGTCTATTTGTTTCGGCCCCTTTATATTACTTTGCACTTCTCGGGTCGCATTGCATTGGGGGATACCTTTTGTTTACCGTTTGTTCACCCATTTTTGGCTCAATTATTTTGGCTTCTTTTTTTTTCCTCATAGTTTTTGGCCTGGGGGGTTTTTTGGAAGTTATCTCATCATTGGCTGGGTTTCTCACTTTGTCTCACATGTTCCACTTTTTTGTTTGGCAAAAGGCTGTCATCTCTTAACCACCTCACCGTGGGGCGAGAGCGGGATGCATTATTTGGCGGGATTTCAGTTTTTAAAACGGTTGCTGCAGGGAAAAGGGCGTTTTGTTCTTGTCCTGCATTTTTGCTGGCCGTAGAATGGCTGTGGATCACGGGTTACAGCGACCATCCGCTCTTGTGGTTTATTTTATTTTTATTTTTATTTTATTTTTGTTTTTGATTCTTTGGTATTGGTATTGATATTGGTATTGGATTCCTGTTCATTTATTTTCTGGCAGCTCTGATGTCACGTCTTTCGAGGGGGCATTATCCTGAATTGACCACTGTTTTGCTTATTGTATCTTGTTCCATCACTTGCCACTTGGGAATTGAACGGAAGATGTTGTAGAGCTGTCAACGCTTTAATAACAGAGTCGCGGATCGTAGGCATGTCAGACTGTGACACAAAATACAGTGTAATATTTCATACCAATGTGATAAACATCAAGCGGAATATGCAAATACGTAGAAATCCAGACCATACAAAAAAGAAATAGGAAAGGAAAATAATAAATGAAACCAGCCAGTCTAGTACGACACTGTTCCTGTGACGATGCTGGCAGAAAAAGAAAAACCCGAAACTCAAATTCCTAACCCCAGCCAATCCCTTTTCCGTTGTTTGTTCGTTCACTGCAGACTCAAGAACAACTTCTCCATGGCAGGGTAGTTGGGCGTGCCGAGGCCGGTCAGCGGGTCCCAGCCAGGCACAGCCGTGAATCCGTTGGTACCGCATCCCGGGTTGTTGCCCGAGGTGATGTCGTTGAGGACACCGGGGTTGGCATACAGCGCCGGGTTGACGAAGCCGACCGGGCCCTTGCCGGCCTCGATGCGCCTCTCGTTGATGAGGTTGATGATGGCGGCAAAGACGGGCGCCGAGGCGGAGGTGCCAAAGGACAGCGTAAAGTTGCCGTTGACGGCGGTGACGTAGTTGGCGCCGTTGGCCGAGACATCGGGATAGCCGCGGACGTTGCCCGAGTTGTTGAAGCGGTTGGCGCCGTAGGGCGGGGCCGAGTTGGTCATGTAGCTCTGGACGGCCTTTTGCTGGTACGAGGGCATGCCAAAGATGTTGGAGAAGCCGCCGCCCGAAAAGATGACCTTTTGGCAGGCGGACTCGGCGCCGCGCACCGACGTGCCGTTGACGAGCTCGGTGGCGCCGACGGACGTGACGTAGGGGCAGGTGCCCGGGAAGGACGGGTTGAAGAGGCCCGAGGTGCCGTTGTTGTAGGCGCCGGTGGTGGCGTCGATGCACGCGTCGCCGTTGCCGGCCACGCCAAAGTCGCCCGACGAGTAGATCACAGTCACGCCCTGCAGGCCCAGCTTCATGTACTCGTTGCACTGGCGCTGCTCGTAGGCCGCGGTCAGGTCGCCCTCGTTGTACGAGTAGCTCGTCGAAATGACGTTGGTGGGTGCGGCGGTGCCGCAGTTGACCTCGGCGCTGTACTGGCCGTCGATGTTGGCGTTGGTGCTGCCGCCGCCCTCAAATGAGCAGTAGCTGCCGTCGAGCGAGTCCAGCAGGTTGTTGAAGCTGCCGCCCTGCACGAGGTCGCCGACCTGGAAGAGCGTGGCCCGCTGCGGGAAAATGAGTGCCATGGCGAACTCGAGGTCGAGCGCCGACTCGCCATTGAAGCTGAAGCTCTGGTTGGTGGTCTGGACGACGGCATTGTCGAGCAGCTTGATGATGGGGCTTGTGCCCTGCAGCTTGGGCTGGAACTGCGAGAAGTAGAGGTCGAGGTCCGACTGCAGGATGGCCTGCGGCGTGTACTCGACGATGCCGAGCGAGTTGTTGCTGGCCGCGAGCGTGCCGGCTGGTGTATTGTAGAGCGCCTGGAGGCAAGCGGGCGTGATCATTGTGTCGCACTGGCTGAGGTCCATCAGCGCGTTCTTGATGACGGCGCCCTGCTTTGTGAGCGACGCGTCGGTGGGCGCGCCCATAATGCCGCGCTGCGGGCGTGTGGAAGGTACGCGGTTGTCTTTTGGTGCCGGAGACGACGTGGGGGATGCCACGCCTGATGCCGCGCCGGATGCCGACTCTGACGACGATTGCTTGCGGCGGGAGTGGAACCGCGGGCGGGCGGCAGCGGCTCCTCCCGTAGCGTCCGTCCACCGCTGCGAAATGGCACGCCGCTTGAGCTCGCTCTGGTGCTCGTCTGCCAGCGCCTCCGTCTTGGTCGTCCGCCCAGCACCCTGGCGCCCGTCGAAATGCACCGTCGGCATCACAATGTCAATGTGCTCCTGCAGGTGCTCCGGCACGTGGTATTGGTCGCACGCCACGTGGTGTCCGCCGTGGTTCGCGTGCTGGTACACGTGGTACTCGGTCTTCAGCAGAGACTCGAGCTGCGACACGCTGGCGTTGAACTGCACCCAGTTGCGTCCCCGGGACAATGCAATGGCGTCCCGCAGCAGCCCCGTCTCCTTGGCCACCCACGCTGTCACAGCATCAATGGCCTCTTGTGGCGGTGCAAACATGTCGGCAACTTCTTCCTGCGTCCAGTGGCGGCCGTAGTTGGGCGAGTCTGGGTGCGAGACGTCGTGGATGAACTCCTCGGCACGGTGCAGGTTCCTCTGAGTCAACCCAATGCGGACGGGCAGAATGGTCTCGTGGTGCATGCGTGCGGCCTTTTTCCAGGTGTGTGTGTTGGCGACGGCGCGGCTTTCGTGGACAACATGGCGAGAGCGGAATCGGCCGCCGCCCGTGGTGGCACCCTCGGCTACCGCCAGGGTAGCCAGGACGGCGGCAAGGAGGTCGAACTTCATGATGTAAGAGGGATCGAAGGAGAACTATGTACAGGACAATCGCAAGTAACAACCAAGCAAAAATGAGTGTATATGGGAAAGACGATCAACAAAACGAGAGACGAAAATGAAAGACAGTAGGAAGGCGATGGCACCTGGCCTTACCAGAGTCCCATATGATGAACGAAAGGAGAGAAGAGAAGAAAAGGAATGAAGAGAAAGGAACGAAGGAAAGAAAAAGAGAGAATGTTAAGAGAAAGAAAGACGGAAAGAAAACAAACAAAAGCCAAAGTGAATGGCAACGACGACAAGGAAAGCGAGAATAGAAAGAAATAGATTCAAGAGAGAAAAGGGAAGAAAAGCCAAAAGAGGAAAGGAAAGGGAAGAGAGAGGTAAACAAAAGGAAGAAAAGAACGGAAAATAAGACGAATGAGGAAACCTCGTCCACATGCAGCCAACCCATGGTGGTGACATGGGCTTATGATATTCGAAGGTGGATCTAGTCTCTATGCGACAAGCATGTCTACTTCTTACAGCTACGGCACACTGTACGCTGCACACTGCACTATGCTTGCTACGTTCGTCTTGGCTACGCCTCATGTAAGGATGCCTCCTATCATGAACAATCTCTAGGGGGAGTGTTTGAGATCCTCCGCTCGCCTTTGTTTGGAAGAGGGTCGCGGCGCCTGTGCACGATGCCGGCACTGCCCCCACCCGGAAGGCCAAGAAACAAAGAAAAAAAAAATAGAGAGCATGGATATAGACATCAGCTTGAGAATGGGAGGTACGAATTAGCAATTGGGACGAGGCGAGAGCGCCACTTGGAAGATGTTCTCCCGGGCAAACGTGTGTCCACTTTCTTTCTTGGGTGTTGTGAAACGGGTTTCATCGCGCTGGGAGAACATGGCAAGAAAACGCGGCTGCAATATCTACGGTGAAGAATAGAATAATAATAGATACAGGGGAGCAAAAGGGAAATGTCACTATGCTCACTACGATGCACAAAGTATCTAATCTGCATCTTGTGGATTTTCTACAAAAAGTGGTTTCGCTCGGCATGATCTAGAATTGGCCATTTTGCCAAGATACAGGAGGATTGGAGGATAAAGAAAACAAGGAAGAGTCGGTTCTAGATAGATGATGGATGCACAGGATGCTCAAGATGTGCAGCGTGGGTGATGAGGAGGAAACGCCTGATGGCAAGAAAAGTCACAGAGATAACGCAGCCAAAGACCCTTGGCTGAGGCCGGAGAGTCGAAGCCGGCGAACGGAAGACGGAGGTAAGGGGCCGGGAGCAAATTAACAGGCAAGAAAGACAAAAAGGCACAAAAGGCACAAACAGATGGCACGAGGCAAAATGGATGAAGAGAGATCGACGGATGGAAAAGAACTGGAGGAACGAGCACGAAACTCGGAGCAGAGGGCCAGGAAGAGAAGATGAGAAAGAGGCACGAAAAGAGAGAGACACGAAGTAAAGACAGAGGACGGAAAAGGAGGTTGCATTTTGGCGACGCGGCGCATCAAACTCAGCCCGAGCCGCGTTTTCTTGAGCGACAAGGCTGTCTATCATGCGCAATATAAGCAGGTAACGTGCATTGGGTTTGCCATGCCTCGCATCTACAAAGAACTTCGTGCGGTGTATGCCGTTCTTTTCAGATATATTGTTTTTGTGGCTGGATTGAATGTAGTTTTCTTTTCGATGCTGTTTTCTGTTTATTTTCGCCTGAAAATCCGAGCCTGGTCTATCCTTTATTTCCCTTGAATCCTTCCTTGAATTCCCTCTACCCTGTGCCACTTTTATATTCAATGCTCGGGCCTGTCATTGTTTCTCTGTCAATGTGAGTGCTCGTTGACGTCCAACAGAGTATCTTTCGTCTCCAGCTAGTCGAAATCTGAAGCAGGGTACGCAATTCGTCTGGGCGGCTAGGGTGTCGGCGACAGGGGGCCAACAAAAATAAAAACAGCGGCCGCGTGGAGTTAATACTGCTCTAAATATGTCGTCCCCATCGCAGCAGATAAGAGGACCTGCGTCGTATACACGTGTATGCATTCGTATGCAAAGGTGTTTTGCCGCAGCTGACTGGGTAGCAGTGTTTCCATCCTTTTTCGTGTTCTGGCCGACTGTGCTGTCGCTTTCCAGTTCAAAGTGTTGCATTCCTGTCGTCTTAATTGCCGTTCGGGGCCGTGCGTTCAGGCACAGGGGTTCTGCATAGCGTCTGGTAATATTCCCTAGTTTTCGATTTTTCGATTTCTGCGGCCGCTTCTGCGTGTTCCTGCTTCTTCGTCTGTTCCTACTACCCCGGCCCGCTCCATTCTGAAACCGCGTCCGGGCTAGGCCCCACCAGAATAGAAACGTAAGCTGTAGAATGTCGACATTGAAGAGAAATGCACAGAGGATGTCGTAAAAGACAGGATCCGGATTGTTTGAATAATCAGGTGAAAGCTGTCGACGTCGTTATTCACAAAATAAGAGAATAAACGAGGCTGCACCTCCTACTTCTGTCATATGCCAACAGAGAGGTTGTGTCGTAAACGGGGGGTCGATTGGACGGTTTGAAGAATTGAACCATTGCTGTCATGTTTCTGTGCTGTTATGCTTTGGAAGCATTATTTCTCCGATTTCCCCGATTTTGTTTGTCCGACTCGGATGTACGGGTAGGAGAAATGATGTGAGGCTATGTGGCTGTGTTGTGAGGCACACCTTTTTGCATCGCCATGGATGTTGTTGATGCTTTGCTTTTCGCACGTGCTTTCATGATCGGGAGGCCTTGAGCTCGGCATAGCGCTGGATGGCCTCTTGATAGAGCGCCTGCTGCTCGTTGACAATTTCCAGCAGCTCCGCGTTCTGCCGGCGCAGGTCGGCCTCGGCGTCGCTGTTTGAAATTGTCGCTTCTGTGGCTGCTGGCTTGCGGCTGCTGCTGATGGCACCAGAGCCACTGCCGGCGCCTTCGTCCAGCTGCTGCTGGAAGGCAAGGATGGCCTTGTTTAATGTATCGGCGGGAAACCCGGGCTGGTTGATGAGCGCGTCAAAGGCAGCCGTCTCCTGTGCAGCCAAGTCTTCGTCGGCATCGCCACCCAGACCGTCAAAGGCCACCTCGTCGAACCGCGCCGTCACGGTGTAGTCGCGACCCATCTGCGATGGCTTGACTACAGTCTGGATGCTCGTCTGCGGTGGCACCACAGACGCAGCCGAAGGCAATGCTGGCGGGACAAACATCACGTTGGTCACGGCTGCGTTGAGGTTGGACAGCTCCACCGGCAGGGTTGTCTTCTCCTCACCCGCATCGCCCAGGTTCCACTGCATGATACGGCCCTTGGGATGGCCCGACAGCAGCGTGGCACCGTCGTAGCTCACCGTTAGGCACGATGCCGGACCCGCGTCGCTGGGTACTGTGCCGAACGGCGTCGACACGGACACAGCTGTCGACGACGCCTCGGCGGCGCGCGCCCCCAGCAGTGGCCTGTCGCCAAACAGATCAACGGCAAACAGCGAGCCACCACTGGCGGAGGCACCCGATGTCGACTCGTCGTCCGTGGACACGTAGAGCGCCCGCGCCACAGGGTCCAGTACTATGCACAGCGGCACGGCCGGTAACAGGAGCGTGCGCAGAGCTACAACCGTCTGGTAGTTCCACAGCACAATTGTCTTGTCGCGGCTCGCCGACACGCACAGGTTCGTGTCACGATGGCCGCTGCTGCCGCCTACCGCCAGGCTGGTGACGGCCGCCCGGTGCCGCGACAACGTCCGCTCCGGCTCTGCCTCGTCCGCCCCTTCGCCCTCCTTGGCCCCCAACGCCAGAAGCCGCGGCAGCGACCAGACGTGCACGTTGGAGTCTTCAGAGCCGGACAGAATATGGTATGGTGTCGAGGCCAGGGTCGTCACCGCCTGCACGTGGCATGGCGGCGTCGTGACCAGCCGGCCTGTCCGCGTCTCCCACAGTATGAGTCGACCCTCGACTGTGCCGGCCACCAGGACACTCTGGTCGTCACCCGCGAGCGTCACACACCGCACCTTGTCCGGCATGGGCACAAACGTCTCCTGGCCGCCGCGCAGCCGCGAGTAGACGTGCACATACGCGCGGTCCTGCTGCGCGGCAAAGACGTGAGCTGTGCTAACGGCGAGGCCGCCAACGGGCGTGGCGCTTTTCTTGAAAGTGGCCTGGACGGAGTGGGCAGGGCTGAGTGTTTGGTGGTAGATGTTGACGTCGCGCGAAATGGCCGTGTTGCTGGTCAATGGCGGGCCGCAGACGGCAGCAAAAAAGTCTTCGGAGAGCATGACGACAGTATAAGGCGAGAGGCTGTTATGAGGTGTCTCGGAGGAATCCCCGGTCGTGAAAGTTGAGGAAGCTGCTGCTCCAATGCTCCTTCCCCTGTTGGTCGGTTCGCTCTTTCCCTGTTGCTGGGCTGTCGAAGAAATCAAGCCAGTGTTTGCGTCAATTTGGAAGGAATGCCGTTGTACAACATATATATGACAAAAGAAGGTCAATGTACTTTTTAATATGTCGTTCAATTCCCCGTTATTTCGCCTTTGTTCGCTTTTTTGCCGACTGCGTATACTGTTCTCTATGCTCAACGTGACATCGACAAAGCTCAACTTTTTTTTTCTTATCCGTAGTTTTTTTTTTATGTATCGCTCCTGCCGTCTCCAGCTCAAGCACGATGTGGGGCACATGCCAATAATTGCAGCCATTCAATTTGCCAAGTCACATGCGAAACTGCCGCTAAGGAGAAACCAAGGCGGAAAGCTGGTGGGGTCGCGCCCTGTTGTTGAACGTGTTGAAGGCGCTAAACCCCCTGTAGCACAGGCCTAATACCGGGCGTTCTTGCTCCGTTCAACCGCAGCCTGGACTCTTTCGTCATAATTAACCTCCTACCTCGTCCCCTAGTCCGTCGCCGTCCTGTTCTCCCTGGCCTCCGTCCTAACGAACCAACACAACACAAACTAAATAGTCGAGCTGTTCCAACTAATACATCCAATGTGTAGTCTCCTATCGACGACGCTCCTCGAACTGTACCTGGGAACACACCCCGCCTGACTGCGAGACTGCTAGAAGCACCGGTGCACTGTCGACGATGCAGAGAGCTTTGCTCCATCGACCGCTGCAGCTCTGACGACCCCTGGCCGTCTCGACGACAGACGACTTCGGCCTCTTACTGTTGATAGACGCGACACATATAGACCGACACGCTACATACAGCCATGTCGTTTCGGTTCGGCATGCCGATGGTCCAGCCGGACAGCCGTAGTCACCGCGAGCGCGAGGAGGAGATCATGGCTGCCCGGCAGAGACACTCGCGGCCCGGCATCGTTGACGACACCTACCAATACAACAGCAACAACAACTTCACCCAACACAACCTGACTGCTCTTTCAGCCATTATGCCAACAAGAGTGGAAACTACCGGGATGGCCTCGTCGGCCCCCGCGCCCAATCGTCGGCATGTGGTGACCCCGGACCCTGTGTCGTTCCGCTATCTCGAACAAGACCCCTGCATTAGTGTGGTCGACCGCCGCGCCAGTCTCGTCGGGTACGAGCTGTACCTCGTCGAGCAGTGGGTGTGTTCGCGCCAGTCGCCGACCATCGTGATTGCCACCTACACGGGCGACCCGAATCATGCCGTCGTCGTCGGCGTGCTCTCCATCCCCGAGAACGAGAATGAGTGGTCAGCCCGCCTCAAGATGTACTTCAAGACTATGCAGCAGTACCACGCGCGGCCCAAGGACTCTCCGTTTGGCGAGATTATGGCCACGAACCTCAGCAGCTTCCCGTCGGCGCTGACCGTGATTGCTGTTCGCGACGGCGACATCCGCAGGCATCGCCAGGACTTCATTGTCAACGAGGACCTGAAGCGGCTGGGCTGCTCGGGCCGCTCCGGTCTTACACTCTCGGAACCGACACGTGCCACGCAAGAAAAGTTCCAGTCGCTCTACAAGACCAGCGAGAAGATTCCGTTTTCCGAGTCTGTCGTGGAGCTCATCAAGCAGTGCCAGACGGCGCTTTTCATCTTTGGCATGCTCGAGTCGCAGTACATTGACGGCCTGCTATGTGACGTGACAGAGACGGCCGTCGGCGACTGGTGGACCGAGGTGGGCGCCGAGTACTACAATGCAGAGCCGACCGACGGCATCCTGGGCCCTACGACTGTGGCGGCGCTTCTGGGCATGCTGATGGGCGCGCGCAGCCGTCTGGCGTGGTACGGCGCATCCGTGTCCAAGGACGTCTTTGACGTGGACAATATGAAGAAGGGCATTGGGTCCTTTCAAAAGGACGTGAAACTGGAGCGGACGCGGCGACTGGACCACCAGACTCTGCGGCGTCTGCACAGCGTCACGACCAAGGCCGCGGCGGGTGAGGGCGGCTGGGGCGTGCAAAAGGCAATCAAGTCGACAGTCGAAGGGTTCGGTGGAAAACGCGGCGAGCTCGTCTTTGGCATGGTGGGCGGCAAGGACAAGGGAAACATTGGCGACATCGAGACGCTGGACATTGACAAGTTCATCAGCCACATTTACGGCGGGAGGCCCAAGTGGCTGTGGTTCGGCAAGCCCCTCCGGTCACAGGCGTCGACCCTGCCACTGAGTGGCTTGACGGACCATTTCCAAGACAGGGCACAAGGGACGGTTACAGCAACGCCTGCACCAACGGCACCACCGTCCGAGCCCAATAGAGAAGAGCCAGCAACCCCGGCAGCCAATGGTAGCAGCCGACGAGCGCAGTCCGTCCCCCTGGACAGCGAGGAAGCGCCCATTGGCGAGGCTCTTACTACAAGTGCGACCACTGGTGCAACGATGGAAACTGCCGACCTGGCTCTATCCAAAAAGGACACAAAGACGCCCGTTTATTCGGCGCCCCCGCCCGGGTCTGCTGTTAGTATCAATGACAGCCCGAACGATCGAGACAGGGAAAAGTATAGGGACGGCGAGAGGGACCCACGCAAGCGGACCGTTTTCAAAAGCGTCGCAGGCCGGGTTAACGATGCAAGGTCGGGACTGGGACGAATTCGCGACGCTGTGGGCGGTGGCTTGCGTGGCCATGCAAGCAGGCCCTCACGCGACGATGGCGGTGTGCTTAGCAGTGGTGGTGCCCTCAGTCCCGACCCGTCCTCGGCGGCATTGTCTAGTGGCGGCTCATCCATGGCCACAGGTTCCGCAATGTTTTATCCAGGCATTGCTAGCCTGGCACAGGCTTCGCTCAACAGCCCCGTGATGGTGGGCCGTGCATTTACGTGGAAGAACAAGCCCGAGGAGTACCTCCGAAATATTCAGAGCGAGCGCGAGATAGGCGAAAAGCTGTTTCGCAACGCTGGCATGCCCGGCACAATACACAGCACCCAAGGACCCAATCCTGACGCAGACGCCATCGCAGCCGCCGCCACGGCGGCCCTCGAGACCCAGTTGGCGGCAAGACTTCCCGGGTACTCCACGCAGGCCAACGGCCGTGCCAGCCATCTGCGCAAGGACATGATCATCTCCACTGCCAACACGTCAGTAGCGGGCAGCGTGGCCGACGGTTCCGACCTGGAGGGCCCCATTCTCGAGGCTGAACGCGACATGGGCCCAGGCGTCGTCGGCCTACTCCGTCGACACAGTATAGCAGGCGGCGAATACAGCCAAGAGGTGCTGCAGCAGTCACTCCAGCTTGAACAACAGCAACAACAGTTTCCACAAAAGCTACCCTTTGAGGTCGTATGGCCACGGCGGCTGTCATTCAGTGCCGCCGAAGAGGCCGTGCTTGGCTGGGACGAGATTGTCGACTTCCCCGAGGTCGGTGACGAGGACGACGGGGATGGCGAAGATGGCAAAGACGACAAGAACAGCGAAGAGGGTGGGCTTGGGAGCGTGGCCGGCGAGAGCCACGACCAGGCGGTCCTGCTCGCGGCGTCGTCCCGGTTTGTGACGGCCCAGACGCTGGAGCGGAGACTCTACCAGGACGTGCTAGCACTCAAGGACGTTGTGGGCCCCGTTGTCGTTGACCGCGTGCTGGCCCTCGAGTCGCTCGACGCCGTGTACGAGGCGCAGATCGAAGAGGTCCAGAGCGTCTTCTTCCAGCTGTCGGGCGCCTACGAGCACGTCCAGGCCAACAGCCAGGACCTTTTGGGAATCGAGCGCTCGCAGACCACCGAAGCCGTGCGCGAGGTCGAGATGCTCATGGCCAAGGTCGAGTACGAGATCGGTTCGCTGGCGTCCAAAGTGCAAGACGTCGAAGAAGGCGTGCGGCAGTTTACGCAGCAGGTCGAACACGTGGAACGGCGGGCCGAGGAGCTCAAGAGCCACCTGGAGACGGAGAGCTGGCTGCACTGGGCGGTGCGCAGCCTGACAGGTATTGGCACAGGGCCCAACATTGTCGAGGCCGGGCCACGTCGGCAGTAGGCAACGGGGGAGAGGTAAGAGAGGGAACACCAAGAGTTGGATATACACGAAAGAGCAGGCTTGAAGCACACACACGGCACAGCATTTGCCATAGCGACGGCGTTTCTTACATTTTCTTGACAGCTCTCATTTTCACCAGTTTTCTTATGTACATGGGGGCACTCATACTCAATATTTACGACGCATTCTATTCTCTTTCATTCGTATCCTGGGGCCATGCCGGCCATGCCGGCCATGCCAGTCATATCGTAAATGTTCTTAGCGCCCAAAGTATATGCGTCTTTGGATACCCATATTTTTCTTCCGTTTCCATGTCTATCGCTCGCCGCGTACCCCGTCCGTGTTGCATAACCCTATGACCCGAAAGAAAGGAATGGTAGTAGAGGAGAAGTGTGTGTGTGTTCTAATGTACAGATGGCGTCGTCATCATCGCCCTCGTCGTTGGGTCATTTGACGTGGCCCATTTTCTCGTGGTTTTCTTTTGCAATTTTGGATTGTTCATAACCGTTCGTCGCCTTAGAACATGCCGCCGCCGCCGCCGGCATTGCGCTTTGCCGCCTCCTGCTGCATGTGCTCCGACACGTTCATGTGCACGGCAAAGAACTTGGCCGCGCAGCGGTCCAGGCAGACGCTCTCGCCCTTGTTGAGCTCGCTCTCGCGGTAGTCGGTGGGCACGCACTTGGCGGCGCAGGCCTTGATGAGGCTGAGAAACAGTTAGCAAATTGAAGCACACGTGTTCGTGTTCCACTGCCTATGCAGTACGTACCGGTTGTGCATGTCGGACATCATCTTCATCTCGGCCTCGACGGACGCAATCTTCTCGGCCGACGAGAGCTGCGGGCGGCCCATTCCAAAGAACGACATGATGGCGGTTGTGGCGGGTTTTGTGGAGACAAGATGCTGTGTATAAAAAGTACGAAAAGGTCGAAGCGATCGTGGTCGGTCGTCAGGCGGTCGTCGTGGGAGGTCGTGTGTGCTGCTTGTCGATGTCGTTGGATCTCGAAAAACCAGTGACGTTTTTTGGGTCTTTTCCCGATGCTCCAGTCAGACTCTGGCATATGATTCGTCGATTCGATCATTTTGTGGAGCACTATGTCCAAGGTGGGTGACCTGGACTGTCATTGGTCGATTTGATAAATGTGGGTCCCTTCCGTTTTCGAGGCTTGTCCTGCCTGCCAAAATTTTCTCTCCAACAGCACGAGCTCCAGAGCTTCCCAACTCCAACAAACGTCAACAAACCAGCCGTCCAACCACACAGAGCAACCGCCTTTTCTCTAGTAAGATCTCGTTCCGCCATCTACGCTTTTCCATACCCCATTGAACGGCAGCAGCTCGTCTACTATGATGAACCAGCATTAAACCTTAGAACCGTTGCGACTGACTGCAGCTTCGGCTTGCGGCGTGATCACAAATGCCAATATTCTGACAGTTGGACCTGCTGCTGCCATTTTCTGGTCTACCGCCTTCACCACTTCACATGTCTTCGCAAATGTTTGCCGAATGTTGTTCCTGCTAACACGTCGACAGATGACCGGCTGTTGCTTGCACGGCATGACGTGTTGCTGCCCGCCACCATGAGCGCCGCCGCCTCTGCCGCCCTGCCGGGCCTCTTATTTCTCCGGCCATATGCGGCACGGCATATCCAGTCCCCGGCAGCACGCTCGTGCTCGCCGTCGGCCAAGAAGACGTACCTGCGGTTCTACCAGACCGCGTGCGGCCTGACAGAATCCCCTCCGAGAAGGCGCTCTCAGCCAAGGGGACAAACAATGAGGCCGCGTGGCTCCAGGCTGTCGTCTTCCAAAGCCGGTAACAAGGCCAAGGCTGACAGTAGCGAGGCTACCTCTGATGCCAGCGTTGTCGAGGACCGATCGGCGGTAGCCCTGCGTATCAAGGAGCTGGCCGATGCCAATGCTCTGCATTACCCTCGATACCAGCCCCGCGGCGACAGGCTTTCGTTGCCGCAATTTCGCGCCGAATTCAATTCCGTCGCTGTCGGCGATGAAGTCCCGGGCCGGCGCGTCGAGCTCTCTGGCCGCGTGCTGTCGGTGCAGCGCCTTGGAGCGAAGCTGGTGTTTCTCAAGCTAGTGGATGAAGGCGAGCAGGTGCAGATTATGTGCAATCTGCGCCAACTGCGGACGCCTGCCGACGGCAACTCGCCATCAACAGAGGTCGAACCCGCTGCCTTCAAGGAGGCCGCTCGTCTGCTGAGCCGCGGCGACCATGTGGCCGTGACGGGCCGTGCCATGCGCACGGGCACAGGCGAACTCACGCTGGCGGCCGATGCCCTGCCCCGCGTATACTCGCCCGCGCTGGCGCCGCTACCGACGCATTTGCTCGACTCCGAAAAGCGGGCGCTGCGTCGCCACATTGATCTGCTCGTCAACCCTAGCGCGGCCGCCACGCTGCGCCTCCGGTCTCGCATTCTGCGCGAAATGCGCGCCTTTTTTGAGGACCAGCAGTTTGTCGAGGTGCAGACGCCCATCCTGGCGGATCTGTCGGGCGGTGCCGTGGCACGCCCGTTTATGACGGCCCATGCACAGGCCGGTGACGAGGGCGAGGAAGGTGCGGCTGCCTCGGCGGGAACGTCGGCGGGATCGCGCCCCCTCAGCCTGCGCATCGCCCCGGAGCTGTGGCTCAAGCGACTCGTCGTGGGCGGCCTCGACCGAGTGTTCGAGATTGGGCCCTCCTTCCGCAACGAGGGCATTGATGCGACACACAATCCCGAGTTCAGTACGTGCGAGTTTTACGCTGCGTACTGGACGTTACCCCGGTTAATGGCCGAGACGGAGCGGCTCATGGCCCAGCTAGCACAGGCGGCGCTGCATTTCAAAGAGACGCCGGCTGGCGCAGGGCTACGGGCCGCTACTGAGGCAGGGGATGAGGCAGAGGCGGAACCGACAAGCACAGTCTCGAGCGCATCGGTGGACTCTGTTGCCCGTTGTGCCGCGGGCGGTCCGTTTGTGCAGCTCGAGTTTATCCCCTCTCTCGAGGCCGCTCTGGGCATCACATTCCCCGACCTGTCGGCGCCCGATGCCTACGACCAACTACGCGCACAGTTGGGCAACAGCGGCGAACAGGATACTAGTGATGCCGACGGGGGCCGCCTTGCCAAGCTGCTGGACCGCCTGGCCGGCGACCACCTGGAGCCGCGCTCGTTTGCCAACATCAGCGGGCCCCTTTTCATTACCCATCATCCGGCGTGCATGTCGCCCCTGGCCAAAAGCTTTGTCTGCCCGCAAACCGGCCAGCTGGTCGCCGCACGCGCCGAGCTGTTTGTCGACGGCCGCGAGCTGGCCAACATGTATGAAGAGGAGAACGATCCCGCAGAGCAACGCCGGAAAATGGCGCAGCAGGTCGAAGACACGGCCGGTGCGTCCAGCAACACCGTCGACGATAATTACATTGCGGCTCTAGAGTCCGGCCTCCCCCCCACCGGCGGCTGGGGCTGTGGCGTCGAGCGGCTGGTGATGCTCTTCGCGGGCGTGCGGCGAATTGCCGACTGCCTGAGCTTCGGCACACTGCGGCACGTCGTGGCGATGAAGAAGTGAGGTTTGCCATGTCGGGGCTGTTGTGTCAAAATAATCTCAAAATAGCGCCGCCATGTATTATATCTGTACATAGTGTACATTATGGAATATAATATGCATATGACCATGAAAATGAATATGAATGAATGTCAAAACAAAAGCTCGCTGGAATCCAAAGAACGCCATGCTGTCGTTACATTGTGCTGCGTACGCTGCCATCCCAGATCCCATCCAAACTATCCCTCCATCAGCCGCGTAATGGGCTCCCGCGTAATGACGCTGTTTTGCCGGTCATCGCGCGACACGCGGTAAAACGTGTAGCAGAAGTCCGAGCAGCGCATGTGCCGTAGGAACTCCTCGTCGTGCGTAATCACAATCAGCTGGAAGTTGGCCTGTGCCTGCCGCGCCTTGATGATGGCGTGCAGCGCCACCGCCAGCGACCGGATGTTGTCGCTGTCCAGGTTCGTCGTCGGCTCGTCTAGCGCAATCAGCCCGCAGTTGACGCCAAACGACTCGGCCAGCGCCAGCCGGATGATGATGCTCGCCAGCACCTTTTGGCCCGCCGAGCACCGCCCGCGCATGTCCATCTCCGTGTCCTGCTTGACCATGCACACGCGGTAGTTGTAGTTGCGCTTGCCCGTCGCCGTCTCGTTGTCGGACCGGATCAGGATGGTGTCAATGTCGGTGCCCTGGTACGTCGCGCGCCACAGCTCGCCCGCGATGCGGTTGACCTCCTCCATCTTGAGGCCGTGGTACTCCATAATGGCCTTGTCGAGCGCCGCCGAGTAGCGGCCCAGGTCGTCAATCGCCGCCTTGGTCGTCTCGACGCGGATGTGCGACTCGCGGTAGCGGAACTCGGCCTCCTTGTATTCCTGTTCGTACTCGTCCAGCAGCCGCAGCAGCTCCTCGTCTTTCGTCTTCATGCTGCCCCAGATCGCGCTGCGCTCCGCCAGCAGCTTGCTGTGCTGCACCTCGAACCGCTTGGCCTCCCCCACCAGCCGGTCGTAGTCGTCCTCGGCATTGCGCGCCTCCAGGTCCCGAATGTCGCGCTGCAGGTCGCTGAGCAGCCGCGAGTTGCGGCGGTAGCTCAGGTTGTCCGCAATGTTCTTCTTTTCGCGGTCGCTGTTGTCAATCTCCGCCTTCATCTTGTTCACCTGTGCCGCCAGCTCGTCCGCCTCGCGCTCCTGGCCAGCAATGGCCTGCTCCAGCGTCTCAATGGCGCGAGCGTTGGCCACGAGCTGCGCCGGTCCCCCGCGGTCAATGTAGTCGTCAATGTCCTTCTCGACCATCCGCAGCTCGCTCACCGTGTGCGCCACCGCATCGCGCTCCTGGGCACCCACGCGCTCCTTTTCTTGCCCCCGCTGCACCGTGTCTTGCCGGATGGTGCGCGCCTTGGCGATCTCGGGCTCGAGGGCCTCGAGGTCGCGGTCCGTCTGCTGGATCAGTTCGCGCTGCTGCGTTGACTCGTCCTTGAACGCCTGGATCTGGTTGACGAGGTCGGCTTTCCGCTCGACTTGTCGCGCGGCGTGCGCAATCTTGTTCTTCAGCTCGCTCCGCTCCAGCTCCAGCGTGCTGACGGCATCCCGCATGCGCTGCCGGTCATCGGACAGCTTCGTGAGGCGCTGCTTGGCCGCACGCAGCTGGTCGGCGCAGGTGGCTTGCAATTCCTGAATCTCTTCGGAGCTGCGCGACGAGCCCGCCGACTGCTGCTGCGAAGCTAGCTTCTCAATTTGCTCGTCCGACTCGGCAACGTCCTTGACCGCCTGCGAGATGCTTGCCACCGTCTTGGCCATCGACTCGATGTCCATCCGTTTCTCGTCGGCCTCCTTGAACGAGGCGTCCTGGTCCTCGAGACGGCGCACCAGGGCATCGCGCTGCCCCTCGGCCGCCTTGAGCTCGTCCCGCAGACCGGGCAGCTCCGACTCGAGGCGGGTATAGGTCTCGTACTGTGTGCGGACGGCGCGCAGCTGGCCCAGGTTTTGTTCGAGCATGTCCTTCTCCTGCTCCAGCTCCTTCTTCTGCTTGTCGTCGAGGTTCTTGGCAATCTTTTCAAGCAGCTTGGAGCGCTCCCGCGGCTGGTCTGCAAACGACCGGTCGCAATGCGAGCACTTGTTAAAGCGGTTCAGGACCTTTTGAGACTTGGAGTAGTAATCCTTCAAATGATCAAACAGGCTAATGTCCTTCTCGGCCGTGAGAATCTCCGACTCGAGATTGTCCAGCTCTTCTTGGTACTCTTCGATCGACACAGATTCCGAGGCGGTGACGCCCTCCTCGCCGCCGGCCTTCACCGCCCGGAGCACCTCGAGCACGGTCGCCTGGCACGTGGCCGATTGCGCGACCGTCTTCTTTTGCCGATCGCGGATCGTGGACAGCTTGTACTCGACCTGCTTCAGCTCCTGCTGGCTGGAGTCGACCTGTTTGCGCGCATCGCCAGCCGTTGTGACGAGACCCTGGAGGACCGATTGGAAGTCGGCATCCACGGACTTTGCGGTCCACCCCTGGCCGACAATGGCACCGAGTTTGCCGCGCCACGTCGATGTCAAAGTGTCCAAGCGGCGTTTGCGCTCGACGGCCTCCTTTTTTCGCAGATCGAGCTGGGCCCGGTCGGACGCGCGTCGCATACACTCGACCATCTCGCGGCCAAGCTTTTCGCTCTCGTTCTCGAGCTGCCAGATCTGGTTGTTCTCCTGCTCAATCTGTCCGTCGATGCCGGCCGCGTGAGCGTCTTCTGTGGCTCGCTTCAGGCGGGCTTCCAGGTCGGCGTACGTCGATTCGAGGATCGCCTGCGCACCCTCATCGACATCCAGTTTCTGGATGTCGCGCTGCAGGACGGCCATGCGCTTGTCAATGGCAGCAATGCGTTGCTTGGCCGCGACACGGTCCTGTGTGCGGGTGGCCTTTTGCGTTTCCAGCCCGCTGATGACGGCCGTGTCCTTTTCCAGCTCCTTGGCGTTCTCCCGCTGCAGTCGTTCCAGGTCGCGCCGCTTGTCCTGCAGCAACTTTTGAATGCGCTCCCGGAACGCCCGAATGTGGCTGTCGCGCAGGTCGTCGCTCTCGTAGCCGCGGATTTCGTGGCGCACGGCGGCCTCGTGGATCATCTCGATGCGGGTCTGCAGCTGCCGCTCGTACTTTTCCTTGTCCGACTGGTGCTTGCCCTGCTCGGCCTGTTTGGCGCCGAGCGCATTGCGCGAGGCTGTGAGGCCCGCCTGGAGCTGGCGGAACTGAGCCGTCTGCTCCTCCTTGTCGTTTTGGAGGCGCGCCAGCGTCGCCTCGTACTGCTGTAGGTGCTCGTCCAGCCACGCGTCCGACTCGGTGCGCATCTTAACGATGCTCTCCTTGAGCTCGGCCATGGTTTCGCTGCGCACCTCGAACTGGTCCTGCTTGCTCTTGAGCTCCTGCACAATGCCAAAGAAGGACGTAGCCTGTTCGCGGCGCTCTTTGGCCGCCGCCTGCACATCGTCCATCTGGCGTGTCAAGTCCTCGCCCTGTTCGCGGAGGTCCTCGATCTGGGCTTGGAGGGAGGCCAGGTGCTTCTCGGCACGCTGGCCCTTTTCTTTGGCCTCCTTGTTTGTGGCCTCGAGCATCTTGAGCTTCTGCAGCTCCTCGCCCTGCTTCTTCCGGACGACCTTGAGGTTGTCGATGGCCTTGGTGTACTTCATGGCCTCGAAAATCTCGTCAAAGCGCTTCTTCAGTGCGGCCGGTTCGCTCATGGGCCAGAGCGACTCGTCCTGGTGGCAAAATATGACGGCGTCGAGGATGGCGGACGAGACGCCGAGGTAGTTGGGCACAAGTTCGTCGAGTTCACCGACTTTGGTGGAGAGGCCGGTGCGCTCGCCGTTGTTGTAGATGACGAGCGAGCCGTCAAGTGTCTTCATGGAGCGCTGGGTCTTTTTCATGGTGAGTTGCAGGCTGCGGGTGACGACCAGTTTCTGCCCGACGGTAGACTGGAAGGACAGGCGGACCTGTGCCAGGACCTCTTTTTCGCCGCATAACTAAAACGTGCACATGTATAAGAACGTGTTTGTTGGCCGCGAACAGCACATCGAGTGGAGGGGACAGGAACGGACCTTAGGATCGTGGATAAAGGCGCCCCCTTTGCTGTTCGGGGGCTGCTCGCCGGTGGTGGCATACTTGAGAGTCTCGATGATGGTCTATGGTCGTCAGTATGAATGTGGGTATTTTGTAGTGGCTGCTGCGAGACAATCGCCGTCCATGGGCATCATCGGCCATGGGGCCACGTCAAACGCACCGTCTTTCCAGAACCATTGTAGCCGACAATCAGAGTCAGCGGCGTGTTAAACAGCATAGACTCTTGGCTGGCCGGACTGAAGGACCGGATGCTGAAGAGCTGTTAGCAAGTCGTTCTGCACGGTGTGAGTCGGAACATGGCCGAGGGAGGTAGAGGATGACACTCACCCCCGGATTCCGAGCTTCTCGATCTTCGCTGGGGGTTGACACATGGATTTTAGCCATAATCTTGGATAGCTGCGAAGTCGGACAGGGTGGAGCATAGGAGCGTACACCTGAGAGGATATATGTCAGCAGGAGAATAAGAATCTACAAGGTACGGTAACGGGGATGAAGCGCGAAACATACATTGTGGCGAGCTGGATCGATCGTCACTCTTCAGGAGAGTAAGAAACCGCCCCATCCAGCAGTATCAACAATAAGGGATCGAGCCGAAGACAAAGCGAGCACATATAGTGTAAGCAGAGACCCGGTATCTTGGTCGTTATGGAAGTCGAGGCCGGGGCCGTTGGAGACACGAAAAAGTCGGTGATCGTGAGACACACACGCATAAAGTGCCGACACGCGATCTGCGGCAGGTGAGCGCGTTGTCTGCCTAGCAAGGAAATCGCGGGCTCACGGGACCAGCGCTCCTAATTTGCGGGGCTGCCCAAGACAGGCGACGCACTCTGACCAGTCTGGCAAGAACAGTGCTTATACTGTTTATCAACTGTATAAACACTGTTTGATTGTCCAAAACAGTGGGGCTAGACGACCGACGTTACTGTGCCAAGTTTCCAGGCCGCCATGAAGTCATAAGCGCATCCCATTGACGTCAAAGGTTCGGGGCTCCCGTGACCGAGTTCAGATAGCTTCAGCCCTCCTCCAGCCTTTCGTCATGCGTCTAGTCCACAACATTCAGGGTCCTCGCCACTCGTCGGAAGCAAGGTAGATCCTGGAGTAGTTTGAAGAGGGAGCCCATCAGGGACCCGGATCAAGAAGCCGGATCAATGGCAGCAGCTGTTTCTTTGGTGAACGGTTGTGCTCGCACCATGTCATTTTTCAACATCCTATGACGTACAGGCCACCTTGGGTACGGTTTAGGTTATGCTATTTGATAGGGCCAGTCTCACCAGTTCTCCGGTTTTGTGTCTTCGGCGACGCCTCCCCCCACGCGAGGAAAGAACGGCCTAAAGACTCCACTTGCTCATTCAAATTCTTCGGACGAAGAAACGTTGACCAGGCAGGAGCATCGACAGCGAAAGTCGTAGTCGGTTATGACATAAGAAGAGCCCCATCGACATTTTCTCCGGCAAGAGCGACCCCTAACAGTCACCGGTTCATTTGCTCCAGGGTCAACCCCCACTAGGCATCCCCAGTGCATTGCTGCATCCCACCGCTGTATGGCACCCACAGCAAGGTGCGCTAGTACCTGTTTTGGGGGCAAAAATGCTCGGCGACACAGCCTTCATAGCACTATGAAATAATAATTACTGCGTAACCCACACGTCAAAAGCCTGCAGAACCAAGGAAATAGGATGAGTAAATCAGTCGCTCGTTCCGGGACTGCACCAGGCCAGCCCACCAAAAGCACAACCCACAATTACACCCCCGCCAGGGTCACCACCCACGCACTACGCCAAGCAAAAACTTTCCTTGGATGAGCTCACAAGCTCCCAGGCTCCCTAGCCCGAGACGGGAGAGGCGCGCCAGGGTCTGTTCTGGGCTCTTTGGTTCCTCGATATTCTTTGTGCCTATTTGCTGTGGGAGCTCCTACAGCCAATGAGAAGAGGGAGGGGAACTTTCCGCCCCTCCCCCCCCCCCCCAACAGCACCTTCCCAAAGACCAGACCCAGACCAAAGGGCGAAGTGGATGTATGCTCAATGGACCATGATTTTCAAAACAACGACCTTTGATAAGTTTTCTCTCGTCGGATCTCGTTTTTCTTCTCTTTTCTCTTTTCTCTTTTCTCTTTTTATTTAATGACTCTTGGTTGTCCCTCTTCTTCATTCGTCCACCTCATTGCCACCGTTGACGGCATTCAATCCATGAGGAACGGGTCACGAGCAGCAAGCTATCAGCTCCCAATTGGATATCACGACCGGTCTGTCGTCTGCACGCGCCCAAGTTCAACGTTATCTCCCACCGGTTGGTCTGGCCGTCACTGCCCTGGGGTCTCTACCCCACGTCTCGATGCCGCATAGCATGTGCCGGCCCCGCTTCGTGCCCTCGTTCAGTGACCGGCTCTGGCGTTCTCCTGCATCGGCACAGTTGCACCACCCCTCGCCATCCTGAGACCAATTCCAGTGTGGTCCCTTGCGGTCCATTTCTCGCTCTTCGCCTGCCCGTACGGCGTAGGTTCGTTCCGTCTCCACTCGCACAGCCATGTCACACGGACCTCCGCCACTCGCCAGCGACTTCTTCGCCTTCAACGGCCAAACCGGAAGCGATGGCGGACCGTCCGTGATGAACAACGACCAGGCCGCGGCCGCCATGGCGACAGTGGCCGCGCAATTGCAGCAGCAACAGCAACAACAACAGCAACTACAGCAGCAGCAGCAGCAGCAACAACAACTACAACAAGCAACAGACAATGCCATGATGATGTTTTTCAATGAGCAGCCGGCCACCTTCTTCAACAGCTTCGAGGACATGTCCTCCGGCCTCGCGCCGCACCAGCCAGGATCCATGTTCCCTCCGCCTCCACCTTCACAGGCTCTACCATCACAGTCCACCACAACATCGCTACCTTTTGACTATGGCTCGATGCGCGCAGCGGCCAATGGTGACCATATCAACATCGACAACAGCATGCAAATCAACGGCAATACGACCGACGACAGTCCCACACAGCAACAAGACACAGATGGTGTCGATGGCAACGTCGTCATGGGCGGTGCCAACGAGCCTGGTGGCGGCCCAATGCCTCTCGAAAGCTTCACCACCGGCGGGCCCAGCAGTGCAGCAGGCGGTGCTGCTGGTGCCGGGCCGGCCGGGGGTAGCGCTTTGACCGAGTTCACACGGCGCAAGAACTGGCCGGCCAAGGTCGTCGAGGAGCTCACTGACCTGCTGCAGATCATCGAGCCCAACGGCCGCATCCGCTATGCTTCGCCCAACGTCGCCTCAGTCCTGGGCTACACGCCTGACGAGATTGCGGGCCAGTCGCTGACCGAGCTGACGCACCCAGATGACCGCTCTGTGTTCATCGCCGACCTTAACGCATGCATCGCCAATGCAAGCAGCCTGCGCATGTTTGTGCGCCTGCGTAAAAAGGACAGCGACTATGCCATTGTCGACATGGCCGGCCACGCCCACATTGCCACCTCGCGCTTTGCGCCCAATCCGTCCAACAAGACACCCTTTTGCCAGGCCGTGTTCCTCATGTGCCGGGAGTACCCGACGAAGAACTCCAACCTGCTGGACTCGTTCCTCGAGCACAAGATGGAGAACGAGCGGCTACGACGTCGGATCGACGACCTGCGCCGCGAGGAGGCGTCTGAAGACCACGACGAAGAATCGCACACGCAGAGCCAGAGCTGGGTCTGGCGACAGAATACGGATACACCATCTTATATGGCCGCGGCGTCAGGCGCCGCGGCCGCAGCTCCGATGGGATCGGCCGTGGCCACCGCCATGGCGAACAATTCCGTCTACGCTGCCAACAACATCAACAACAACAGCATGTCCATGCCGCCACCAATGACACCACTCAAGCTCGCCATGATGCCAGGAGGCGGGCCAAACAATGTCGCACTGACACGCGAGAACCTCGAAGGCATCGCCGCACGGCCTGCTGACTCGTTGGGGGACAAGATGGCTCGCTACGAGGGCGCACCGGGCACGGGCAAGGCGACGACCGGCGCAGGGAGCACAGCAGCGCCTGGCTCGATGGCGGCGGGAGCCCCCACTGGTGCGGATAGCGGACCGTTGTCCAGTGGCGGCAGACTGGCAGGTGCCGGTATAGCTGGGCCGTCCAGCGGTAGCAATGCTGCCACCGGACTGCCCATGTCCTCTACGGCCGACACGATTGAAATGCTCACGGGCCTGCGGTACCAGGAAGGCGAGCGCAGCCGCGGCTTGTCCACGGGCAACCGCAGTCCGCGGCTCATCAAGGGCGATGCAGGCATTGCATTTTCGGTGAACCGCGACCAGCGGTCAGGTGACAAGAAAAAGAAGGCGCGCCTCGCCGAAGAATATGTTTGCACCGACTGTGGTAGGTACCCCCTTTTTATGCTTCTACATATCATGGTATGGTAATACGTATGCAGTTGAGCACAGCTAACATTGTTTCCCAGGCACCCTCGAGTCGCCAGAATGGCGCAAGGGCCCCAGCGGCCCCAAGACGCTGTGCAATGCCTGTGGTCTGCGCTGGGCCAAGAAAGAGAAGCGCGAAAAGAAAAAGGCAGCGGCGGCTGGTGTTTTAGGTGGTGTCGGCGTGGCAAACGCGGGAGAGCCCGTCAACGCTTCCGGCGGCGGCTCGCCACGACGCGCGGAGTAATGTATAAAAGTGCCATGTTACGAGCTGACATGTTTTTCTCTTGTTTCTTGTTTCTCTTTTCCTGTTGTCATTTTGTATTTTATTTGCATACGGCTGCCTTGGGTACACGATACAAGGTCATTGGTTCGGTGCGGGTTCATCATTTCTTTTTTTTTTTTTTTTTTTTGGTTTTGGCTTTCCTATATTGGTTTTGGTTTTGCTATATTGGTTTTGGTTTGACATAATGCTTCTGCTTTTGCTTTGCGACTCACATACATACACGGACGTTTTGGTTGATTTTTCTCATTGTTTTATAACGCAATGGCCTGGGAAACATGGAAAGGCCGGATCAAGAGAACACGACATTGTTTTTATAGGAGAAGGTTTCGTTCTTTTTTCTTTCTGTTTTCAAAATTTTAATTTTTGCTCCTCACCTCCTGCCTCCTCTTTCTGAATGCCGTTTATAAAATGTGGATTTGGCAATCCTTTGGATGTGACGGAGTACCTCCAGTGACCACATTGATCAACTTGAGGCACCCTTTGCCGAAAAAGTGCATACGCGTCTCCTTGAAGCTTGCCAGCTCTTTTCAGCCCTCCCGACCCGAATGTGCCCCTCATTCATTATTCTTTGTGGTTAATCCACTTGGGCCTTCAAGCACACGGCCGGCCTAGCTCCATTTCGAACCTTTCAGCTCGACCAGGATCCGCCCGTTTCCTCCTGCCCGCCTTCTCGCCTTTGCACTCGTTCGTCTCGTTCGGCTCGTTCGACTCGTCCACTCAACTGTACTGTTGCTCATCAACTTGCGTCTTTGCCAAGACATTTTATGCCAGAAAATTCTTGGAGGTCAGACGGACGGGCAGCAAACAATGGGCGACGGGACATTGTATCGAATGCTACCTTTGTCACATTGCGCTCCCCAGTCTCCTCGCCGGCAGTCTCAGGAGAGGCAACTGTACAAAGCTGGAGGGGGAAGTCAAAGAGCTCAGCCCACTCGTATCCGACCGGCTTCATTGGCTTCATGGCTTCCATGTAAGGCACCTTAACAGCCCGCCATTGGGGGACATTGCAAACAACAAGAAATGGAAGGAGCGAGTCGAAACTAAGGGAGGGAGCCCCGCAGACGTCATTATTCCACGGTTGATGCCGTGCCTTCCCAGTTCGTTTCAGCCCCATCCAGAGCCAATTGGCCGCCCCTCTCTACCTCCATACAGCTTTGTTCTCTTCCTGCATTCGAAATCTACCTAGTCACATCCCTACAGGCCTTCTCCACGGAGGTACTGCCGTAGCTCGTAGCTCGAAGCTCCTACCGAGTCGCTAAGATTTCCAAGCAAGTGTTTCCATGGCAGGAGCGATCATCCATGCCAAATGAGGTGGGGAAGGGGCGCTTATGACAGCCCAATAATGAAGGAAGTCACAAAGCGAAACCAAGGGGAAGGAAAGACCCAACAGTATTAATCTCGCCCATCGCGCACTTTCTCGATTTGTCCCTCTTGCTTCGAATCTCCTTTTGTTTCTTCGCTATCTTTTCACTCTGTCTCCTCTTCTCGTTCAAGCTACTCAGTCTCTTGCAACGAATCCTCAACACCTGCAGCATTCCATCTTCCAGTCTACCAGAAACTCCCCAGATCGATCTCTATCAAAATGTGGGGCGGTGACGACAACAACAATGGACGCCAGCGTAAGTATCTCGCCTTCCCTCCTAAAAGCAACTTCCTGAAGAGAGGTCTGGACATGGAGAAAAAGAGAGCGTCCAAGCTCGACTCCTACACTCGGACCGTTGTCTACTCCGTCGTCTTGCGGCTAGCATTTATTAGCTGATGCACTGCTAACACCTTGCTTCGCAGAATACGGCGGCGGTGGTTAGTTTTAAGACCTTCCAATGCGCTCAATACATCCCTTGACAACTCTCCATGCCAGCACCCAAAATCATTCTTCGTCAACATATCTTCTAACACGTTTCTCGTCACAAATAGGCCAGGGCGGCCATCACGGCGGTCACCAAGGTGGCCAGGGCGGCTACGGCGGCCAGCAGCAGGGTGAATACGGCGGACAACAGGGCGGATACGGTGGACAGCAGGGCGGATACGGTGGCCAGCAGGGCGGCGGCTACGGCGGCGGTCAGCAGGAGTACGGCCGCCAGGACTACGGCGGTGGCCAGCAGCAGTATGGTGGCGGCGGAGGCAACTACAACCATGACGACGACGACGATCTGAAGGGCGCGGCCCACGCCGCTGCCCAGCACAGCGGCGACGGCGACAGCCCCAACTTCTTTGCCGACATCCTCAACAAGATTGGCGGCAACAAGAACAGCATCGCCAACGAGGACCTCGACGAGGGTGGTATGTAACAGCCCTACACGACTACACTCGGCAACTTCTTCCGGGGTGCACATAATACTAACAGTTTTTGTTCAGCTGCTGTTCAGCACCACCAGCAGTACTACGGCGGCGGCGGCGGCGGCGGCCAGGCGACAGCTGGCGGCATGGGCAGCGCCGCGGCCATCCAGGCGCTCAAGACGTTCACTTCGGGCGGCGGCGGCGGCGGCGGCGGCGGCAGCAGCCAGAGCCAGTTCATCGGCCTAGCCATGAGCCAGGCCAGCAAGCTGTTTGATAGCCAGAGCTCGCAGGGCAACGTGGCCTCGGGTGCCAGCAAGGAGTCAGCCGTGCAAAAGGCCGGTGAGATGGCCCTGAAGATGTACATGAAGAGCCAGGGCGGCTCGGGCGGTTCGGGCGGCATGGGCAGCCTTCTGGGTATGGCGAGCAAGTTCATGTAAAGGGGGGTAACATAAGTAGTGCAGCAATGTTGCATTTTGTGCAGAGCATTGTCTTGAGAGCAGAGTAAAATAAAATAAAAACATGTTTTGCGATTAAAGAAAAGAAATTGTCAAAAGATATTGGACTACAATACTCGTCACCATGGATAACAAAGGCATTGAATATTTACATGACACATTAAAATTAGCCCAGCAGCGCCCTCACCCTTGCCGACGTATGATGCTTATTTGGCAATACTAATCATAAAAGTCGATCAGAATCAGCAACCTTGACAGCTCTGACACGGTGTCTGAGGAGGCAGCGAGTCAGCAGTAGCTTGTGCAATGACCTCGGCAGGAAAAGTTAGCGTCTCGCGGGGAAGCTAGGTTGTGCTGGTCTGGGGGGTTCATGGCGCCTCATAAAAAGGCGAACCACGCCAACGCGCCAAACATTGACGACTTATACAGAGAACAGAAGAGAATTCGCAAAGAAGGAAACGAACTGATCTTATTGAACCAGCCAGCTGAGATCTGCCAGGTCAACAGCAGACAAAATGAGCTACGAACGCAAAAACACAACGCCGGCAGCTGACATTCCACTGCCAAACAACTATGAGACCTTCCACCTCCCAGATATTCGATTGCAGCATCACCCTGCAAAAAGTCCGGCCGTCACACCCATTGTACTCGTGGTCCTCGACCGCCCCAAGGCCCATAATGCCTTCAGCGCGGACATGGCCCGCTCGCTGATCACAGCGTTCGGTCTCCTGTCGCGTGATGCGCGCGTCCGTTGCGTTGTCCTTACCGGCAGCGACATGGCAAACAACCGCACGTTCTGCGCCGGCGCCGACCTCGACATTGGCTTCAACACGGGCGGCGACACCCGCTCTAACCACCGCGACTCGGGCGGTGCCGTGTCGCTCGCCATCCACCACTGCCGCAAGCCCGTCATTGCCGCCATGAACGGCAGCGGTGTCGGCGTCGGCATCACCATGACGCTGCCCGCCGATATTCGGGTGGCCAGCAACAAGGGCAAGTATGGGTTTGTCTTTGCGCGCCGCGGCCTGGTCATGGAGGCCTGCTCGTCGTATTTCCTGCCGCGCCTGGTGGGCCACGCTGCCGCCGCCTACTTGACGACCACGGGCAGTGCGCTACCGGCGTCCCACAAGATGCTGTCGCCGCTGTTCGCCGAGATTGTTGACCCGGACAAGGTGCTGCCGACGGCGCTGGGCCTGGCCGAAGACATTGCGGCCAACACAAGCCCGGTGAGCACGCGCGTGATGAAGGACATGCTGCACCACGGCGGGAGCACACCCGAGGAGGCACACCTTCTGGAGAGCAGCCTGCTGTTCCAGCGGTTCCAGAACCGAGACCTAAAGGAGGGCATGGCGAGCTTCAAGGAGAAGCGGGCACCGAACTTCCAGGGGACGATGCAGGAGGACGGCCCCGTGGAGTGGCCGTGGTGGGACACCAAGATCCTTGAGCGGGCCGACGAGACAGACAAGGCCAAGTTGTAAGTCGGAGCAGCAAATCAACAGTCATGCCGTGTATACCACTGTGTATATAGTATAAAGACAATGTTTGCAAACTTTGATTGGACGGTGGACTGTGTGACTAGACCGAGGATCGAGCAATGCTGGAATCATCTTGGCAGTTGTGGACCTGGTTATGAGCGCGTCCAACGGGCGTCCAGTCGGATATATCAAGGAAGGCTATTGTCTCGCATATTCCCATCTGGAATGAAATGCCATCTTGTGCAGACAACCCATTTGAGCATCGGCTCTCTCATGGGGTGTAATATTCGGCTCATCGCAACGGCCAGGCCAAGGTGGGTTCCGCTTCCGATGGTATCTAACATAGAATCCATGAATAATGAAGCCTTGAATGGTGTTCAAAGGTTCGCTTGAAATGTCCTCCTTTTGTTCCATAGAGAGTCCACTCGCTCTTTCCCTCCTTGCCATATTCACCTTAGATGGCGCCATTT
Organism: Sporothrix globosa; assembly: GCA_001630435.1. Lineage (NCBI taxonomy): Eukaryota > Fungi > Ascomycota > Sordariomycetes > Ophiostomatales > Ophiostomataceae > Sporothrix > Sporothrix globosa. The sequence continues at coordinate 4,776,417 of LVYW01000001.1, forward strand.
CCCGATGCTCGGGTCCTGGCAGGTACGCATGCCATTGCTGGTTGCCCCTTCCGTCTCACGCTCCTTCCCGTTTTCCTTTAAGTGAATCGTGCCTTCCGCCCGCTATTAAGTCCCCGCACCACAACACATGTTTCGATTTTTACTCCCCGTGACGCTGTCGTTGCTTCCGTATTTGTGTAAGTCTGCACAAGGCAGCCCAACCGGGAGTCATTTTTCTGCCCAGGCGTAGTTTGTAGTGGCCTCCAGTAATAGCCTCCAATCGCCTTAACGTAGCTTATGGCGTTGCTTGCCTGGCACGAGTTCCGCTCCTAGACCGGAGCTAGCATCTCGGCATTGGACCTCTTTTCGTTGCTCTCCAATTTTTCATACTCCTCCAACAGGCATCTCCAACACTTCCGACTTTCAACAGAAGCCCAACGCGACCGCGTGCCATTGTGACCCTGCGGCTGCGTCCGGGACTGCTATTTTCGTACAGCTAGCATCCGATTCCCTTCCGCTTTCTATTTTTGTTTCCTTTCTGCCCTTTCGTTCTCTCCTTTCCTGCTTTCTCCTCCAGTCCTCACCTCACTCCTCTGTCGTCACGTTCTCTCTTCGTCCCAAGCAGCGGAGCCTCACGTCGCAAACTTCGCCATGCATATCCTCATCGTCAACGACGACGGCCCACCGTCCACGCACTCGTCGCCGTACGTCCACAGCCTCGTGCGCGAGCTGCAGCAGGCCGGCCACCTGGTGTCTGTTTGCCTGCCGCACACTCAGCGCTCCTGGATCGGCAAGGCGCACATCATCGGCCAGACCGTCGAGCCCACCTACTACCGCCCGCCGCCGTGGTCAAGTTTACCGGCAGGGATCACCCAAGCGGAAGGCGAGCCCGGCAATGCCGGCACCGTGCACCCGCGGCCGTTCCGCCACAATGGCAATGGCAACACCGACACCAACGACAGCTCGGACGAAGCGCCCGAGGAATGGGTCCTCGTCAACGGCACCCCGGCATCGTGCGTCCAGATCGGCCTGTACCACGTCTTCAAAGAGCGTCCGCCCATTGACCTGGTTGTTTCGGGCCCAAACTACGGCCGCAACACGACGGCCGTCTTTGCCCTGAGCTCCGGCACGCTCGGCGGCGCTCTCGAAGCCGCCACCTGCAACAAACCCGCCATTGCACTGAGCTACGCGTTTTTCAGCCGCAACCACGACCGCGACATCATTACCGAGGCCAGCCGCCATGCCGTGCGCGTCATTGAGGCGCTCTACCGCCAGTGGCCCAAGGACGTGCCGCGGGACAGCGCCGACAGCATCGACTTGTACAGCGTCAATGTGCCGCTGGTCGCGGGTGTGTCGACGCACAAGACGGTATACACGGGCATCCTGCAGAACTACTGGAGCGAAGGCGGGTGCTTTGTGGCCGAGGACGTGGTCGAGGACGCGGCCAGCGGCGCCACGGATGTGGAGGAGGAGCGACTCCGCACCAGCCAGATCCATGGCGAGACCTCCAGTAAGGCAGCGTCAGCAGCAGACAAGACAGAAGCAGCAACGCAAACATCAAACGCAGCAACAAGAGCAGCAGCAGCCTCCGGTGCTGGCTCCAGCCACGGCCATACGGCACCCATCACGCACCGTCACTTCAAGTGGCAGCCGCAGTTCTCTGATGTCTACCGCAGTGTGGACGAAGCGCCGCCCGGCAACGACGGCTGGGCCGTGCGGGAAGGGCTGACAAGGTATGTCTCCGATGGCAAGATATTCCTCTTTGATATAACTTGCAGTTGACTAACGCCAGCAGCATAACGCCACTCAAGGCAAACTTCTTCCAGACGGCAACCAAGCTGCACCAGACCGAGTTCCATCTGTGAGTACCAGCTTTTTTTCGCCCGGCCATTCGTTATCTTGAGGTTCATTTGTTTCTATTGTATTTTGTTTATTTATTTGGCTGCGTCATGACCTCTCCTTTATGTACCGTTTCGTTTATTTGAGCCCAAGTCTTCTTGGACCACGCTTTATGTATATATCAACTTGGGATACAGTTCACAGACCGGAGAGAGGAAGGACACGTATCGTGCGGAGGCTCTATAGACAAGTATAGACGCAATCGATTTTTCTTTTCTTGCCTCTTCTCTCTCTCGGATCCTCTCCTCCTGGGTGCTATTGATAACCGAGCTACATTGCATTGTTATTTTGCTTGCCTTGTTTTGATTTTCAAGCGGATCATATCACTAACAGACAACCTTCAGGGACCCTCTCACATCACAAGAGTCAACCAGTGTCGCAGGTGTGCCGAATCAAAGTCTGTTAATAGCAGATAAGGAACCACAGGGAAAGACGTCAGCTCCATCAGCACCCATTGCGTCCAACGAGACACTCTATGCCCTCGTCGCCTACGAGGACCCCTACGTCCAGCCCATCATCCTGGACGCACTCAAGGCTGCCATTCCGGAGAGCCAGTTACATCTGTTGGAGGCAGCACCGGGAGCCACACTGCCAACGGCTGCCGAGCCGGTACCGCTGCAGGGACTTCTGGACGACGTCGTTCCAAAGACGGAGGCGACCCCAAAGATTCTGCAAATCACGCCGTACGAAGTCATCGACTTTGACTACGCCGCCCGCCACGCCGCATCGACTGTGATCAACAGCTACATCATCCGCAAGGCCCTGATTCGCAAGCACTTTTTGGCCAATACAGTGGAGCAGTGGATGGCCAAGCGCCCGCAGTCGGTGCTCGCCAAGCACGTCCAGCGCACAGAGACGTTCGAGGTCGATTATGCCGAGTTCCTGGACGACGCGCTGGTCGAGGCGTTTGACCTGCGCGCAAGCCTCGCGGCCAATGACGTCTGCGAGGACGAAGCCAGTCGCCAGTGGTGGATCCTCAAGCCCAGCATGAGCGACCGCGGGCAGGGCATCCGGCTCTTCGCTACCATGGAGGGCCTGCAGGGCATCTTTGACGGCTGGGAGGCCGAGCAGGAGGAGGCCGGAGAGGAGGGCTACGGCGATGACGACGACGACCATAACGATGCGGTGGCGGCAGCCGACCTACGGCACTTTGTGGTGCAACCCTACATCCACCCACCGCTGCTGCTGCCGGGCACAGACGGGCGCAAGTTCCACATCCGCGTGTATGTGCTGTGCATGGGCGCGCTGCGTGTCTATGTGCACCGGGACATGTTGACGCTGTTTGCGGCCAAGACGTACACGCCGCCATGGGAGACGGAGGGTGGCGCAGAGGGTGAGGAGGGCCACGAGGGCAGCCCCGATCTAGCGGCCCATCTGACCAATACGTGTCTACAGGACGAGGCCGACAAGGGCGACTCGGTACGGCGCTTCTGGGATCTGGAGGAGCCGGAGGGCAGCAGCTTCAAAGAAGCCATCTTTGACCAGATTTGCCGGGTCACCGGCGAAATCTTTGAGGCCGCCGCTGTGGCAGCGCCCATCCACTTCCAACCTCTAGGGCATGCCTTTGAAGTCTACGGTCTCGACTTTCTCGTCAGTGCCTCGTCGACGGACGCGTCGTCGTCCCCTTCGCCGACGGCCTGGCTGCTCGAGGTCAACGCCTTCCCCGACTTCCGCCAGACAGGCACCGGACTCCAGGACGTGGTGGCGCAGTTCTGGCAAGACACGCTGCGCCTTGTGGTACGACGCCAGGTGTTTGGAAGAGGCAGTGGTGACGATGGTCATGATGACCAAGGTGAGACGGCCAGCGATCTCGGGGGGCTGGTGTTGGTCAAGGACGTGTCACTTGGCAGGCGATAGAAGCACATACTGTTCCATGCCCGGAAACATGGTTTACAACACGCGTCACGGGAGACAGCATTTGGAGAACAGGGTACGGAATGGGACAGACGGTTGTTAGCTCAGCAGGGCGTTTGGTTTAGAGAAAATTTAATCAAGGCTTTTGACTCCTCTTTTTGTGGCCATGTATCACAGGCGACAAGCATTGGGCACCGGGCACAGGCGCTGGGCGACGAGATTTGATAGGAAAGTAAACAACATCTTGCAAGTACACAATGGGGGAGGATACTGATGTTAACCGCTTCTTGCAAGTATTACTACTTGTCTCAGGCGTCTCTTGTCCAAACCTGATCTTGGCATTGAAGTCGGGATTGGTTCCCTGGCCCCGACGACGACGACAAACTGACGTACGACGAGCCCAACCACCGACACACGCAATGAAGGTACGACGTATTTCTTACTCAATATGTCTCCAGAAGGAAGGCTGTGCAAGAAGGAAAACTATTGAAAGGCGATCCATCCAAATGCATTAAAGACGCAGCCAAGCGTCTGATGTATCGGCCCAACCTGTTTTACCTCATCGACACAATTCCATGGCGTACCGATTGATTGTCAGATAGTGATGCCGCAACGGGGTTTGAAGATTTGCGTGCAGTAGGCTGTCGGGCGTCGAACATTATTGCAATTTTTCTCGTTGCCCTCGCCTGCGCCGTATTCGTACTCTTTTGTTCTACGCGGTCATATGAAAGATCTGCTATTGTCGACTTGTCAATTCATATTGTCACTTGCCTAGGACCGTGATTGACGGGAAATGGGGAAGAACAAAAATGGAAAAATGGAAATGAAAATGAGAATGGGAGACCCGCAGAAGCAGCAGAAACCCTTCCCGCCCACTCTGCCGGTGGAGCCGTTGCCGAACCGTGGCATGTTTTAATCATTTTATCATTTCATCATTCATCAAACCTTACAAGAAAAAAAGAGGGAAAAAAAGAATTGTTCCATGGAAGAAGGAGATGAAGGAGATCTGGAAGAAGGGGGGAATGGAGAAACGAGCCAAGGAAAAGTTTGGGAGGGAGCCAGAGAAGAAAACAAGATCGCTGCTTGGGCCAGGGTTGGAATGCCCCTGGGCAAGGTCAACAATGGCCTGGCCCATGTTCACGTATCTGCTCTCCTTGTTAGTTCTAGTTCTTGTTCTTAGGGGTCCCTTGAAAAGAAAACAAGTTGGGCAAACGGAGATGATGTCCTCGCGGGCCTGGCCCCAGTCCATTGACAGGTATGCTTGCTGCGGAAATCATCTCTCGCAGCTCCCTGTATAACATGCGGAGTACGATATAGTCCTTTTGGAATCGCTCATCTCACGACTATTCCTAACCCTGTGAGGTGTTTGGCCAGGAATGTCTTGGCAGTTGCGGGATGTATTAAAATGAGAGCATCACAATAACGCAGAATCGACAAATTACAACGATAAATTTCAAGAAATGCACAGCAAAGGCGGGCTGAAAAAGCCTGCGTCAATCTTCCATGAGCAATCGTCATATACTCAGTATATTGTTCGAGCCATTTCGAGCCATTTCGAGGCAGAGTGTGGAAAGACGGCGCGAGGAAGAAAAGATGGAGATGAGGAAAAAAGGAGTGAAAAACGTCTCTTTGAGCCAGCACTGCCACGCTCCAACTCCACTCTGTCGATAACGGGCAAAGGCCAACATTCGCAATGCAAAAAGACCTTCCCAAAACGTCCTGCTATGTCGGTTTGTGGTGATGTATGTTGTAAAGATCCGGGCGAGAAACGGTGAATTTGTAAAGGAGAATTTGTGTGAGCTAAATTTTCATAGCAATTGCATCTTTATAGACGAAGCATAGTCATTATGGTAGGTAGGAGGTAGACTACATGTTTTTGGTCCACAGTGGGAGAACCAAACACCCGACAACCGTTCCTTGTATGTAGTACTGTAAGTACTGCTCATCTGTTGATTCTTGGAGCTTGGATTTATAACGAGTAGGCTGATTTGCGCCTTTCACACGATGCGTCCGATTTCTACTCGGTATGCCGTACCTTCTTTCAATTTTTCATAGTTCAATACTTCATGTGCAATTTGATAAGATGAATCTCGGCGCCAAGGGAGGCAAACGGTGCCAAGAGCGTTGCATTTGAACTTTTTCTTGGCTTCTCCTTTCGACCCATGCTGACTGCGTGGATGTGGAAACCGCTCGGCTTCCTGTTTGGGCCATGGCTTCTTTTATTCAAGCGTATCAATTATCATGTCAGAGCAGAGAAGGAGCAGAGGCGGTCAAAGAAGCTTGACAATCACAGAGTATTATTGTCCCCTCTTCGCCGAGAAGGCCGGATCGAAAGGGACGGCCGGAGCGGAAGCCGGTTCTGAGGAATGTGCAAAACTACAGAAGCTTAAGTCACTCTACGTAGTACGATTTTTCTTTCTTTTCTTTCCCTTGATTTTGTATATTGGAAAGAACTGGCCGTTGGACGTCCTGATTTTCTGACGGAACATACATTTGATTTCTTTTTGATCACAAATTCACGATGAAACGGACGAGGCTGTTTTCTGCGAACCGTATTTGCCAAGATACTTGTCCGGCACTTTGCTGTTTGATTTTCCAGGAGATATATGTGCTTTTCCCGAGATCTCCAGAAACAAATCAAAGCAAACGAAGAGCAAAGACGGGCGTTACCCCCTTCTCCCCCTCAACGGTGTCTCAACATCTCGTTATCTTTCTGCGTCCCGGCCTGCACAGCCACGCCCGATGTTGCATTCTGCGTCCCAGCAGGACGGTACAAGGGCGGGCCATCGGAAGTGACCTCTCCGCGAACGGAAGGAGGACATCAAGTTATCAAGTTCTCAAGTTATCAAGAGGTGAAGAGACCAAGAGATGGGGTGTGTTGGTTGTTCACGGCGAGTGTCGCATGCTCGTACTTGGCATCGGTTCTGTCACCGCCCATTTTATACACGTGGTCTCCATCTTTCTCATCTCGTTTGGTCATATGTTTGATTTCCACCTTCCTTCTTCACCTTCCCCCTCCTTTGCCGTCGCCTTTTTCTCGACCTCTTGGCAATATAAAATCGTTCGTTCAAACACCCGTTGCGCTACAAAATGTTGATAACACTGGATAGTACAAGGAGGCTGTGCTTGCGTCGATCGCCGTTTTGCCGTGACGATTCCTGCCGTATATTTTCCGATACTTGTGTATTGTCACTTTTTTCCTTCCCTTCTCGTAAAGTGCAAATCAGACTCGTCTAGAACAAGCAGCTGCACCATTCCCCACGTCGTCCTTTTTATGTCCCGCTTAGCAGACGAACAAGAGCTCCTTGTGTCCCGTTTTTTGAACGGCTGCCCAGCCACCACGCGACACCGTCGGCAGAGGGGTTCTCTCTCCAGGTTCACATCAGACCAGACCGTTCGACAAAACGCCAAATCAACTTCAACAGGTCCACGGCAGGAAAAGCGGTTTCAACCTGTTTCACGTGATTATTCACTCGTCGCATCGTCAGTGGCGCGAGTGTTTTTCGGTGGTCGTGTTCGGCGGTCGTTTTCGTTCCTGAAAGCCTGCACTGCCACATGGTGGCGTTCGCTCCGGCCGCTACCGTCGCCCTCACTTACAGGCACAGACCCGTCTCCTGCAGGAACCGAATTGGGAAATCCCAGTTTTCCAATCATGGCCCGACCAGCGCAGCCTGGCACTCGATGATTTTTGGAGATCTTTTTGGTCTTCGTTGGGCCGCGGTGCCTAAAGCGCAACATATGCCTCGGTGAGCAATAGGAGCACGTGTACATGCCTCTCTGCTTTTTCAAAATCTGTCGTCCTCGTGGCGCATGGTGGTTTGTCGAAAGGCACGGAGCAGCCGGTGCATGCTCTCAGGCGACTTTCAGAGTTTTCGGGTCGGGTTGACCGTCGCCCCAAAGCGGCATTTTTACTGTACGGACCCCCGGTTTCAATAGCAGTGTTTGTATTTTCTTCAACGGTACGTTAAATCATTAGCATGATTGTGCTTTTAATTCTCAAGTAATATTGTATGCTGCATCGGTGTATTATTTTGTCACGAAATATTCATATGTGCCTTTTAAGAGTCCCTTCTGTTCTTTTTCTTTCTTTCTTTCTTTTTTTTCTTTTTTTTTTTTTGCGATGATTTTTATTTAAAATAAAAATAAAAATAAAAATAAAATAAAAATCCGAGAAAAAATCCCATTGTCTTTCAGACCTCGTACACAGACGAGACAGTCTTCCGCATATACACAAATTATCCGAAAACACCGTAATGCAACCGCCCACGGTACACGCAAACAGAAAAATACATTTTCAATTCTAACGATTTTTGGGGTTGAGAGCTTTTAGTGTGAGTTTATTGAGTACAAAGTGGCTTGCACTGCCGAAATGCCACGCATTCCAAGACCTTGGCAGACCACAGCCAGTGAATGACAAAAGTATATTGTACTCCCCGTATTAACACATAATTTGGCAAGCAAGACAACTGTGCAATTACTCCGTACTACATCGTTCATACACAATCAAGAAAAAAGGGCGGAAAACCTACGCAATTCTATGGACTGTAATTATTTATGCCAACAAAACATATACTGGTACGATATACTCCGCATGTTTGTACGACGTTATCTAAACCGGAATCGACAAGAGATGTGCACGCTTTCTTGGCTTTCGCCGCAGGGCATTGGTCTCGACCTTCCTGTCAAGGCAGCTGGTATCTTGTCGCTGTTGCGCGACAGCTGGTTTGTCGAGACAATTTCCTGTTTCATTATGTGACCTTCCATTTCGTCATTGCTCTGTCTCTCGTCGTGGTGACGTTTCTCTTCCTGCGAGCAGCTGCGAATCGGTACTGTGCCCTTCTCATGCATGAAAGCGACACACCGCACCTTTAGGTAGGACCGTATGACTGCCTCATCTGGGCACTGCTGTATCGCATGTAAGGCTACGTCGCTGCGACATTCTAGGCCGTGCCAATGATGTCTGAGATATTGTACGTGTCTGCTGTCACTATGGCAATGGCAACGACATTTGCATTAACATTTGCAGGCTGCATTCCTCAGGCAACACCAGAACACCAAAGTCTTCTCCCGCTCTTCTGCATCACGGAGTATCGCATTATGTTGTACTTTGACGTCAGGTATTGGTTTTGGCTGGCTGCCTCATCAGCGCCAAGTCCGAGACAAACCGGTCGCTAGGGATATCACGATGCTCACTGGGCGGCCCCCGCCCATTGGAATGGCCGTGTGTCCTACGATGTCTTGTCTGTCGCCTATCATCGTGACCGTCGAGACCATGTCCCTGGCCAAGCCTCCTGTTACTTCGCCGCCCTCCTTCCCGTGTTGTTCAACGATTAATTTCCCGGCCGGCGATATCGAGCTTGCTTGCACATTTTTGCCTCACTCGCTTGCTTGACCATGTTGCCTCCTGCCCCGTTCCATGCACAGCCTTGTCCGATCCGCTGAGACGCCGTAGACAAGTGCGAGAGGCGAATGGGCAACGTGTGCCAAAGAAAAGAGGCCGCGCGTTGGCGAGGCTTTCTCAACAAAAAAAATAAAGCAAACAAAAATGAAGACCGGCATGGAGCATCGATGCCAAAATGAAGAATATGTATGTAGATCGTTTGGCACGTGCGAATTGCCTCCTTGGCCCTCGCTTGTTCCTTTGCCTTCTGCCATGGCTGGCACTGCCCGACTGACGGCCTTCCAGCCTTGACAAAGCACATCGGTCTCTACGATATAATTGCAGCACTCTCCCTTCGGCAGTCTTGGCAGACGCCATAGTGGTGTCATGGAGACAGAAGACGGCGAATAGGGGAAGCTAGGGATATGAAAACACCACTGTAAACTTGCAAAAGAGGTAGCCGACAGCGACGTGACTAGCACTCAAAGGAGCAAAAGACCTGAAACCACGCCGCTGAAAACAATAAAAGAATTTCAGTGGACACAGGTCTGTTTGGTTTCGCGGGAAAAGAGGTTGCTCAACAGGCAACTAGCGAATCACAGTGCAGAGCTTTTGCCAATAGAGCCGAATGTAAGTTTAGCTACATGCTTCGAGGTGCGAGAAAGGGTTAATAACCTCTAGCTTGCGGGTGTCTAGCGCTCTGTGGAGCCCGAAGGTAGCCAGACCCACTAACATAACTGTCTTTGGAGCTCTTTTGGACGTTCTTTCCTCTCTGTCTGAAAGCGTCAGCGCATGGCTGCAAGTATCAGCGCACAGCGCGTGCACTGTGTAGCTGTGTGAGCAGGCACTCCGTTTGCGCCACAAGAGGCCAACCGCTGCCAGCCTCCAGAGAAGCAAGCGGACTGGAAAAATCAACGGCTGAGACGGCCATTCGACGTCACGTCTCTCCGTCATCCATGACATGCGCCTCGTCTCGTCTTGCATCGACAGCCAATTACTCGTTTGCCATGCCGGGGGAGCGTGCACACGGGACGTTTCCTGATGCCCGCTCCCGTGCATGTCCCGGATATAGCAATCGCTTGGATGGAAGAACACAAAGAAGAACAAACTGTTTGCAAGGTCCCATCATACACCCATTGTGTCTGGCGCTCCTGCGGTTGTTATATACAGTGCCAGCAAAAGATATGTTGCACAATGTACACTGTATTTCGCACCGTGGTCTAGGTGCCCATCAAGCTTTCGCAACTCCAGTGCCCAGACCCGCGAAGGAAGTATCCCATAGGCTAGGCAATAGCGTCCAGTACATGTACACTTTGGGCGGTAACTACTTGGTACGGGGCGGAGGGGACTCAAAAGAGAGGCTCGCGAGGCATGTGCTTTCATTCCCAACCGAGGAAAAGTCAATGAGAAAACAGGTCGAACGATGCGAAGTTTTAAAAATGCTCTGGCGACCAAACGGACGAGACGCAAACTTGACAACAAAAACAGTGCAGTCTCTTGTATTTTTCAACACGGAACAGATAGGCGAGATGGCGTGTGGGACGGCTTCCCCAAGCGCCTTCCGCCTTGCATTGGGCTGTCAAAATCGAATCAGATTCGAAAAGGGAAGTCACCGACGATTCAACCAGCCAAAGCGCCTGCCTCACCCCCTTTCGCGACTTGTACTCTGTATGTCGTACTCCGTACTCGCCGTATCATATCAAAAGATAAAAGATCAATCAGGAAGGCACTGTTTAGAAAACAAAATGGAATCCGCCCCAGCAAGTAGCTCGCTCTTCGCTCCTTACCCTTCCCTCTGGGTACCGGTGCAAATCTTATTAACGACACACCCTTTAGTTTCACGCCCATATCCACATTTTGATAGATTGCTTTCTGTGATTGGCTCAACGCCCACTTGCACAGCCCCCTTTGGGGGCCTCTTGGTGTTGTTGCATTTCTGCGTGATTGACTTCTTGGCAAACACCTGTTGCAAAAGACGTGAATGAAAACGAAAGACGAGAGGACAAATGAAAGAGGGCAATGGCCGTAAAAGACTCAAAGCTCAGGGAGGCAGTTTGTTCTGTCCAGTCGCTCCTGCTGTGCTTGTGAGGCCAGCAACCCGCAGTTGCTCAAGACTCGCGAACACACCTTCCGTGAACATCGTATGTGCTGGTCGCGCCTTCCCGTTTGGCTCTTGTATTCTCTGGCCGGGCTTTTGCGTCTCTATTGCCCCTTTCCCTCTGTTTTCTCCTCTCTCCGTCAAATTCCTGTGCCATCAACAATCTTGCACCAATTTTGCACACACACGCCCCCCTTGCCGTCCCCTTTTCTGCGTCTACCCCCATGACGCTCCGTCCCAGCGAACATTACAACAAACAAACACCACGGACGTTACGGACATCGTCTTCGTGCCGAACTCGAACTGTCTTTTCTTATGCTTCCTGGGTTGCGTCTTGGAATGCCTTAGGTGAAGCTTTCCGGTGCCCCCCAGTTTGCTCATTGTTTGGGTGCCAATTACCGTGCGGAATACAACAGTATACACTTTGACAACAAGGAATCTGGCGAAACAGAACAAGAACCACAGCTTGCAGCTCGCCCGGTCCCAAAGCGTCGACGGACAACCAAGGCCAAACCACAAACGCGCCCAAAGGGTCATGCAAAGGACCTACAACCCAAAACCCACACAAGCACTCTGCACACGACAGGACGAGGCAGACATCAGCTGCTGTCTGCCGCCGAGCCCGACGTCGTTACCTCCCCCTCTCTTGCTCGAGTCTCTTTGAACAGCTCTTCCTCCTCAGATCAAGCCTCAACACAAGGAGTGTAGTGTTTACACATAAAGTGCACCAGCACTCCCGCTCGGCCTCCCGCCCAGCTTTGCTCAGCCTTTCGATACAACTCCCAGACCACTGACGGTTCCCTGCCGCTCGGTGTCCACTCCGTATTATCTGACCTGCTCTTGCTCTCACGACCCCCTGTCGCTATCCTCTACTCTACCTCTCCATCTTCTCGCGCTCCTTTACCGCACACTCCATCCTCCAATACCCTCTTTGTTTCTTCCTCTCGTCGCTGTGTTTCTTCACTGCTCTCCCGATCCTGTACTGGACCGGCTAGCAGCTCCCCTCGTCTCGTTTCTCAGCTCACAGCTGTGAGAAAAGGAGGCTCATACGAAAGATCGCGCGACTCACGTCGACTAATTTGCGGTTACACTTTGCGACACGAGTCGATTACTCTCGGCAGCTTTGTTTTACATACGCACCTCCGGGCTACCGCGTACAGTCGCCACCACTCACGACAGCCATTTCGATCGCATCGTCAGCTTCTCTCCTTTGTTGTCTTCTCTCTTCGATTCGCACTTGTCGTCTTTCGCCCATGATCCTTTGGTTGCCTTCTCACCTTGCCTCCGCGCCCGGTCTGGCCACTCACAAGGCCGCAACTGCAACGGGCTGTGCGGTCCAAGGCAACAGGTGTCGCCTGCTAGGAAGGTAAGAAAGAAGGAACGATCACCTGCGAATCCATTGCGCAGCCAAGAAGACTATCCAATTCCAAAAACGACTTGCTTTGCGCACTCCTTCGAACTCGGAAACGTCCGCTTTCCAGTCGACCTTTGTTTTGCAGCACCCTCTAAGAAAAGTTGCAAAGCTTTGTTTCTTATTCTGTAAGTGCATATTTTCCTTTGAGGTATTTCATTCTCGCATTTGGAGAGCGTGCTTTTTCTCTCCTTTGTTTCGACTATTTCGATTTTTGTTTCGTTCTTATTTTTGTTGAGGTGCTTGCTCAGGCGCCCGAGCCAAAAGTCGCCCGAACATAGCCTCCTCCGTGTTTGGCTTGGCCGAACGTACTTTTTGCCTCTTCTCCCCCAAGCCAAGATACCCGCCCAAGAGTCTAAAAGTCTAAGCCCGGCGCTTAGTATGATGTACCACCGCAACTCAATGAGCTGTCGGGCAACAGCGAACGAAACGGAACATTTGGTCACTGACACACCACTCAGCACAAAATAGGCGAAGAAAATAAAAAGAGCACATCGACCCGGCACCTCAGCACCAAAAAGAAGGCGAAGCACAAAACTGTGGATCGTACCCCAGATCTTGGTAACCGCTGAGCACGTTCCGATTCCAAAACAAGATGGCGCAGAGCGGTGATACAGACGGCCCCTTACGGAGGCCACGAGCGTAAGTTCGACCCTCTGATCTTTATATACCTTTCCCTCCCTGCCCTCCCTCCCCCTTCGAACCAGTCCCGAATGTCTGGTCCACTGTTCGAAGGTTCATTACTTGATCTTATATAATTCGACATCCCGCAAACCTTGACAAGCGGCTAACACAATCTTCACCGATGACAGCCCAACAATAACAATAGATACCACAGCTGTTAGCACGCCACCAAATCCCATCATGTCGGAAGACGGCATTCCCCTGTACACCAACTCCCCCATATCTGTGTCGGACGACGCAGCACACAGTCCGGCTGCCACCGAACCACCGTCGTTATCCACAAACATCAACTCCCTCGCACCACAGCATCCACCATTAGGGCCCGGCGCGTCTACGTCAAGACGAGGAAATAGCACCAGCTCCAACGCGAGTACGAGCGGCAGCAGGCCACAGCTGCAAGCGACAACCTCCTTCGAAAGCAGAGACAGCCGTCCAACAAGTCCGCACAACGTTTCGAGCCCTGTCATGTCGCGAAGCGGCGACCGCACCCATGGCTTCCTCGCCGTCCCGCACTCCCACCGATCGCGCCAGAACTCGGTCGACTCAGAAGACGGCTCCCGATCCGTCGCCATCTCGCAGGGCGAAACCGTCATCGGCAGCGCGGCGAGTGGCGTCCAGCACGTCACCCGGTCGACGTCTGTGGATGGCTCCAACGACGTGATCATGAATGACCCCGATGCGCTCAAGCCAGACCGTGGCACCGAAGCCACCTTCCACGTCGACAATAACCCGTTCGCCTTCAGCCCCGGCCAGCTCAGCAAAATGTTCGACCCAAAGAGCTTGTCTGCATTTTACAGCCTCGGTGGTTTGGCGGGCCTCGAAAAGGGCCTGCGCACTGATCGGAAAGCCGGGTTGAGCGCCGAAGAAACCTCACTCGACGGTGCTATCTCTTTTGATACCGCAGTAGCAGTAAAGGACAATGGAAAGGCTGTGTCCGGCCACGGGAGTGCCGCTTTGGGCAGTCAAGGGCCGCCTGCTTCTGCCGCACCAGGTGGCCGCCACGACGGTAAGGATGGGGGCTTTTTCGACCGGAAGCGTGTCTACAAGGACAACCGCCTGCCGGAAAAGAAGGCCAAGTCGCTGTTGCAGCTGATCTGGATTACCTTCAACGACAAGATTCTTATTATGCTGTCCATCGCCGCCGTGGTATCACTGGCTGTTGGTCTGTACCAGACCTTTGGCCAGGACCACGATGCAGAGCACCCGGCTGTTGAGTGGATCGAGGGCGTGGCTATCATTGTTGCTATCCTGATTGTCGTTATTGTCGGATCCCTCAACGACTGGCAAAAGGAGCGGCAGTTCGCCAAGCTGAACCGGAAGAAGACGGATCGTCTGGTCAAGGTGGTCCGTTCTGGCCGCCTACAAGAGATTTCGATTTGGGAAATTCTGGTCGGTGACGTCGTCCACCTCGAGACGGGCGACATGATTCCCGTGGACGGTGTGCTCATCGAAGGTCACAGCATCAAATGCGACGAATCACAAGCGACGGGCGAATCCGACCTGATTCGCAAGCGCCCCGCCGACGAAGTCTACGCCGCCATCGAGAGCCACGAGGATCTGAAGAAGATGGATCCATTCATCCAGTCCGGCGCCCGTGTTATGGAAGGCCTCGGTACCTTTATGGTTACCGCCACCGGCGTCAACTCCACCTACGGCAAGACGATGATGTCCCTCCAGGACGACCCCGAAATCACCCCTCTGCAGGCAAAGCTCAACGTCATTGCCGACTACATTGCAAAACTTGGTGGTGCTGCGGCGCTTTTGCTGTTTGTCGTTCTTTTCATCGAGTTCCTCGTCCGCCTCCCGAAGCTGCCCTCATACGTCACGCCCGCTCAGAAGGGCCAAGATTTCCTCAACATTTTCATTGTCGTCGTCACAATTATTGTCGTGGCCGTCCCCGAGGGTCTTCCACTCGCCGTGACACTCGCTCTCAGTTACGCAACCGCAAAGATGGTCAAAGAGAACAATCTGGTGCGTCAGCTCAAAGCTTGCGAAGTTATGGGCAACGCAACAACAATCTGCTCTGACAAGACTGGCACTCTCACGCAGAACCGCATGCGCGTGGTTGCCGGCACTGTCGGTACTGGCCAACGGTTTGGCGAGCAGGGCCTTGCTGACGTCGATGGCGTCGGAAGAGCTGGGGACAACAAGGCCAAAGACACGACAGTAGCTTCCAACAGTTCCGCCGAGAACCGCGAGCTCACGGCCCAGGAGGCGATTTCCGGCCTTGGCAAAGACGTTCGCGATATACTGCTCAAGTCGATCACCATCAACTCCACGGCCTTCGAGGGTGAGGTCCACGGCAAGCCTGAGTATATTGGCTCCAAGACCGAGTCTGCCCTGCTCAGTTTTGCGCGTGACCACCTCGCCATGGGCCCTGTGAGCGAGGAGCGGGCTAACGCTCCCAAGACGCTGCAGCTGATTCCCTTTGATTCCGGCCGCAAGTGCAGTGGTGTCGTGGTGGAGCTACCCAACGGTCGCGGCGCACGTCTTTTCGTGAAGGGTGCATCCGAGATTCTACTGTCGCAGTGCACCCAGGTCCTGCGCGACCCCACGCGTGACGTTGCCCTCTCCCCGATGACCGACGAAAACCGCGACTCGCTCTCCTCACTCATCGAGAACTACGCCTCGCACTCACTGCGCTGCATCAGTCTGGTTTACCGCGACTTCCACCAGTGGCCTCCGGCCTACGCTCGCCGTAACGAGGGCGCCAATGACGACGTTGTGTTCGAGGATGTTTTTAAGAACATGGGTTTCATCAGCCTCGTCGGCATCAAGGATCCGCTCCGGGACGGTGTGCGTGATGCCGTTGCCGATTGCCAGCGTGCCGGCGTCGTCGTTCGTATGGTCACGGGTGACAACCGCCTAACGGCTCAGGCCATTGCTCGGGACTGTGGCATTCTGCAGGACGGCAGCGAAGTCATGGAAGGTCCTGTCTTTCGCAACTTGACCAAGGAGGAGCAGCTTGAAATTATTCCCCGGCTGCACGTTCTGGCACGATCCAGTCCCGAGGACAAGCGTGTGCTTGTACAGCGCCTGAAGGAGCAGAACGAGACGGTTGCGGTGACTGGTGACGGCACCAACGATGCGCCCGCCCTCAAGCTGGCGGATGTCGGTTTCTCCATGGGCATCTCTGGAACAGAGGTAGCCAAGGAAGCGTCTGCTATCATTCTCATGGACGACAACTTTGCCTCGATTGTCAAGGCCTTGAAATGGGGCCGTGCCGTCAACGATGCCGTCAAGCGGTTCCTGCAATTCCAGCTCACTGTCAACGTGACGGCTGTCGTGCTCACATTTGTGTCGGCCGTGTCGAGCACCGACGAGAGCAGTGTGCTTACTGCCGTGCAGCTGCTGTGGGTTAACCTGATCATGGACACGCTCGCCGCGCTGGCCCTGGCCACCGACCCCCCGCAACCGAGTGTCTTGGACCGCTTGCCCGAGCGCAAGGGTGCCTCCATTATCTCGACGACGATGTGGAAGATGATTATCGGCCAGGCCCTTTACCAGCTGGCAATTACGTTCCTGCTCTTCTTTGGTGGTCAGAATGTCTTGCCTCAGCGGGAGCATGCCACTGATAATCAGGTGCAAACCCTCGTGTTCAACACGTTTGTCTGGATGCAGATCTTCAACCAGTGGAACAACCGCCGCCTCGACAACAAGTTCAACATCTTCGAGGGCCTCACGCAGAACTGGTTCTTTATTGGCATCAGCATCATCATGGTTGGCGGTCAGGTCCTCATTGTCCAGGTCGGTGGCCTGGCGTTCAACATTGCATCGGAAGGCCAGTCACCTACCATGTGGGGCTACGCTGTCGGTCTTGGGTTTGTTTCGATTCCCATTGGTGCTCTTATCCGGTTGATTCCTGACGCATGGTTCGAGAAGCTGGTGCCCGCATTCGTCAAGCGGTGGTTTGCCAACCGCAAGAAGAAGAACGAGCAGGTGCCTGATGTTACCGTGTCCGACCCCTACACCCACGACGAGCGCTTCGACTTCTATCCCGTGGCCCTGGCCGACGTCCGTGATGAACTGGCTTGGCTCAAGCGCCTCAAGGGTGGCCGCCTTAACAATCTCAAGTTTGCCATCCAGCACCCGCGTGAGACCTTCGCCCTGCCCGCGTCCCTGTCCCCGTCTCACTCTCGTTCCAACTCCCGGTCCAATTCGCACTCGCTGCCCAATTCACGATCGAACTCGTTCAATATGTCTACTGGTCCTCGGCCGCATACACCAATGCGTGAAGATAGCTTCGGTTCGACCAACGGCCACGGCCTAGCGGGTGGACTCGGTGCCACCGTCGTGACGCCCTCGGCCTCGCCTGACTCGCGCAGACGGTCGCGCTCGATGCGCTCGATGCGGTCGCGGTCCAACTCGGCCCTTGGTGCACCAACCGTCATGGCGGGCATCATTGCCGGCAGTGTGGCAGTGGGTTGGTCACCAATCGACCGCAGCAACAGTAGCTCTAGTCTGTACGGTCAGCATAACAATAACAACAACAACAGTGACAACAGCAGCAACAACAACAGCAGCAACAACAACAGCAGCAACAACAACAGCAGCAACAACAACAGCAGCAACAACAACAGCAGCAGCAATAACAACAACAGCAGCAGCAACAATAACAACAACAACGGCGCTAGCAACAGTACTACCTCCAACGTGGACTTTGGCTCGTCCTACGCTGGCCGCCGTGCGTCACCATCTCCTGCCCCGAACGGTTCCTCGCAGGCACCGACCCGGGAGTCGAGTACCGCACGTCTTCTGCGCGACAACACGGATGGTACACAGTCGACATCTCACACAACTGTGACGAACAACACGAACAATACCACTGAGACTGCCGTCGAGCGTGGCAGGTCTGATAGTGCGCCGAAGAAGGACTAAGCCATTCAAACCCATCTCCGTCTTATCTCTCTTCCCCCAACTTTACGAACACTCACATTCTCCTTTGTCTCTCTTAATACGTTATACTCCCCCTCTTATCTCTCTCTCCTACACTACTACTCTCTTCTACTTTTTGTCGTCTCTTTTTTATGTGCCAACAGAAACCCAGGAAACCGCGAATATACAAAGAAAAGGAAAGAAAAATGGCTGCGGTTTGCGAATCATTTGTTTATCTTTTTCTTTTTCTTTTCTGGTTTACGGAGCATACTTGCATTACCTGAATCGTTTAGTCGTTCTACAGCTGGTCTTTTTGTCCGTCCATCTCTCATCATTTTTGTAATGCATGTCCTCGTTGCACTTGAGCATTTCTTGTCTTGTTTTTGTCTCCCCGTGATCACTTCTTAAATTTGTGTAGAAAGTGAACGGAAGATTTTACCATGGCATAACCCAGGGCGTTTTCCCCGTTTACTTTGTCCTTTTCCTTTTGTTAATTTTTTTTCTTTTCCCGGAAGAGTCCCCCAGTTGTTCGATGATTTTTCTATTTAGACACAAAACATACCTCATCCCGCTGAAGTAGGCACAGGTAGCCTCTTGGAAAGACTAATGAAAACGTCTATATCAATTGTCTCATGCGAAAACAAACGTGCCTTGATATAGTTGAGACTGTAGCTTGTACGACGTGTTGTTATAACAATAGGCGGGAGAGTGGTGTTAGCGCATGGTATTCTGACGTAGATTTGTCACTTAGCGCATGGAAAGAGCTAGGCACGAACAGGCCATTTGCCCCGCACATGGAGCTCATTAGCAGGGGTCCACACCAGTTCGATTGATGTTGCCTTGTGCGACTTCATGCCTTCCTGTCTTCAACTCGTCGTCCCACTCTCAGCAACACATCTTTGCTTTACACCTCTGCTGAGTTACAGCCTGTGCCGCACGAAGAGCAACACGCAAGACGGTAGCTACAAAACACATGAACATGCCACCGCCCTCACAATCACCACCACCGCGAGTGCGGGATAGCAGTCGGCTCCCGCCGGCTGCCGCGGCCACTGCTGCTGCTGCTGCCCCCTCACCAGCATCGCCATCGCCCTTGCCCTCCCCATCTCCTTTGTCTCCCTCATCACCCGCGCCGCTCGCACCGTCCGATGAAGAGGGTGCTCTCACGAGTGGTGACGGCGCAGCGGACGACCAGGAGGATGACGAGGACTACGGCCACCCGGACAGCCAGGACATCCCTCTCACGATGACCGCCTCCACGGTGCTGCTCAATCTCCCCCGCGATGCCACGGCTGCCCTGGCCACGGCCGGCCGCTTCGCCAAGGACAAGGTCGTTGTGCGCTTCAAGCCGGTGGGGTCGGCGCCGCCTCTTTCTGGCGGTGGTTCCGGCGGCGGGGCGGTGGCCGATGTGCGGCGCAAGATCAGCTCGACACAAAAGTTCGAGGTGGTGGTGGCGTTTGTACGGCGGGCACTGCGGGTCAAGGAGTCAGAGAGCGTCTTCTTGTACGTCAACTCGGCGTTTGCGCCGGCCCTGGATGAGGTGGTGGGCAATCTACACCAGGTATGATGTGGTGCCTTCGACCTGGAACACCAGATGCCTCTCAAACAACTAACACAGTGCTGTAGTGCTTCAAGGACTCGCACGACCAGCTGAACGTGTCATACTCGCTGACACCAGCATTTGGGTGAAGAAACTACTGCGACGACAAGCACGACGATAATACGACGATACGATGACACGATCACGACGACGACGGACGACGACGCCCCCGCCTCCTCTCCAAATCCGACTGCTGCATAATAGAAAGCATAAAATCATCGATTTGTGTTCAAAACATTCAAAACGGATGTGTAAAAGGGCGGCAAGAGATATAATTACACAAAAACAACGCCATGCCAATGCGACGCAATGCAATGCTCGATATGGGAAAACTACGACCTCGTACGAGACGATGGAAATGGAAACGCTATAAATCACCTTTCGACTCCCTTTTTCCCGGCCGACAACGCCCCATTCTCCGTCTCACTGTCTAGAACGACTGCTTCCGCTTATGCAAATGGGTGCTCTGTTCAACAGCATGGGCAAACATGTCGAGCTCTTCCTGCGGTATCGGGTACGTGTGCTCGGTGGCCGGGTACGCGCGGCTCTTGACATCGGCGCGGTAGGCCTCGATCGCTCGCGAAGTCTCGGCCCAGACGTCGCCGTACTTCTTGACAAACTTGGGCAGGAAGCGGCCGGGTGGGAAGTTGCCGGTCATGTCGACCTGCACGAGGACCTGGCCAGAGCATGCGTTGCCGGCACCAATGCCAATGGTCGGGATGTCGAGCTTTTCCGTCACGATGCCCGCAATCTCGGCGGGGACGGCCTCCAGCACGACGGCAAAGGCGCCGGCGTCCTGCACGGCCAGGGCGTCCTCGAGCACACGCAGCGCACCGCCGGCGGTCTTGCCCTGCACCTTGAAGCCGCCCAGGGCGTTCTGGCGCTGCGGTGTCAGGCCGACGTGGCCCAGGACGGGAATGCCGGCGGAGGTAATCTTGTGGATGGTGGCGGCCATCTCGTGGCCGCCCTCGAGCTTGACGGCCTGCACGCGGCCCTCCTTGACGAATTGGATGGCGGTGGCGAGCGCCTGCTCGGGCCCAATCTCGTACGAGCCCATGGGCAGGTCGCCGACGACAAAGGCCGACTTGGTGGCGCGGGCCACGGAGCGGCAGTGCAGCAGCATCTCCTCGACGAGCACCTCGCTGGTGTCCTCCATGCCCAGCGCGACCATGGCGAGGCTGTCGCCCACAAGGACCATGTCCATGCCGCTCTGGTCGGCGGCGAGGGCCGAGGGGAAGTCATGCGCGGTGATGACGGCGATGGGCTCGTTCTTGGCATAGAGCGAGCGCAAAGTGCCGACGGTGACCTTTTTGCGCTGGTTGGCTTTCGCCGTGCCCAAGGGTGAATGGGAGCTGCAGCGAACTTGTGTGGTGGAGGAGGAGAGGGAAGGAGACAGGGGAGAACGGGGAGACGAAGCAGAAGGTGGCGACGGCGAAGACAAAAGTCGGGCCGAAAGACGGCAGGAGACAGGCCGGACTGACGGCCGGAGGAAGGTGCCGGACAGCATGGTGGCCGCGGAGCGCACGCTCGGAGCCAGGGCAGCCGAAAACGCCGCCATTGTCCAGTGGAAGAGTCAAATTGTGGTAGGGAATGGGTGATCCAAGTGGGTATGTGTGTTTGTGAGAATTGCAGCTTCAATTGCGACTTTGCAATTGTGACAACCGTGAAGGGTCACTGCCGGTGGCCGCGGTCACATGCAACTGTGGTGGTGCAAGGTGGTGGAAAGAAGGAGCGACTGTATGGGAAGTAAACAAAATAAAAAAAATAAAATAAATAAATAGCAATTTGACTGCGCAATTGTTGTCTTTTACTTTTTCACCATTTCGACAAAGAAAAGCAAAAAGGGAGAGCAAGAGAGGAAGAGGCAAAATTTGCATTTTTGGTGCCATTTCGCTTCTTTTATGGTTTCTGGCCATGATGGTATTTACCGTGTACAATTGAGACCTTTTGCCTATTCGCGCCTCGATTCAACAGAAGGAGAATAAAGGAGAAAAAACGGCCGTAAAAGCTGGAGGACTAGTTTACGGGGCAGCAAAAGGAGAGTGAGAGTGCCGTACGAACGGCTGGACAGCGCTGACAGTTGTGTTGGCTGTGCTGGCTCTAAGGTTTTTCTCCGTCGTACGTGGCCTACAGGCTGGTACTGACACACCTGAGACCATCGTGGGCGCTAGAAAGGGCGCTGTAATACAGCAAGCCCCTCTTCTCCTGCCTAAGCCGAGGTTTCGTCGTTCGTGACCTCTCCACCAGTTCCCCCAACACGAGAGCACCTTCCTTTTCTACCACCGCCCCAGAAGCCAAATCTGGATCCCGTTAGGCGACCAGGCAGCCACTGGTGCGAAGTGAGCGCTGTATGTTGTATTAACACGACACAGGATTAGGGGACTTGACTTTCCCCTTTCCCCGCCAATACGTCATTGGCCAGTGGAGGGGCCTTACGGGACCAGATCATTGATTTGCCGCCCGCCCCTCGCCGCCCATCAAAGGTCCCAACTAGCTGACCAAGACGAGTAGGCCCTGAATTTATTTTCAGCTCTTTGCTGGACACAGCTTCAGTTCCGGCCGTAACCTCGACGACAAGACCACGCACGCAGTTCAGACGCTACGATCACGACCGTTTACGAGTTTACGATAATTGAGACGAGCTAGAGCGATCGTCGTATATAAAGGTCGAACACGAATCCTCATCGCGGCGCAGGCTCTCCGATTTATAGACACGACACAGAATGAGCTCAACAGAACCACAACAGCGCGAGCCGCGCTCGGTCAAGGCGACGTACCTTGCAGCCGAGCGTCTGCGCGAAGCCATTGAGCGCGGCGCCTTTCACCCAGGCGGCGCCGGCCTGGCCTCGCGAAACGGCAACGGCAGCGGCAGAACCCCTCTGTCCTACGGCGAGGCCGTCCGCGAAGCCCTCGCGTCCTACGTCGAGTGCGGCCGCCGCGTCCAGGCCCTGGCCCTCTTCAGTACCAACGAGTCCGTCGAGGACATTTCGACCGCCCACCTGCCCTACCTGCTGGTGCCCTACCGCATCGCCGAGCTCTTTCTCAAACTGCCCACGGCCCAGCCGGGCCCCACCGAACGTCGTGCCGTGCTGAAACAGGCCCGCGAGGCCTACGAACGGTTCCTGCACCACCTGGACGGGTACGGCTTGCTGACGACGCCGTACGCACGGCTGCTCCAGTCGTACACGGAGGACCCCGCGCACTTTAGCACGCTGGGCCCGATGGGTGGGATCGGGACGTCGACAGCCTCGAGCGGTGGAGCGGGGAGTGGGCTGGCCGGCCTGGCCGACCCGGCTGCGCGACGCAACGCCAAGATTGCCGCGTTCCGTGCGGAAAAGGAGCTGCGGGACAAGCTGGACGTGCTGCGGCAGCGGCAACAGCAGCGGCGGGAGTTGTCGCGGCGGCGGCGGCAACGGCTGCGGGTTGTCGATGGCAGCGAGGACAAGACGGGCGAGGAGCCGGTGGATGGTAGCTCAAGCGTGAACCCGGAAGAGGACGTCGACGAGGAGGATGCCGAAGAGGACGACGACGACGACGACGAAGAGGACGACGACGACGACGACGAAGAGGAGGCCCGCAAGCTGCACCTCGCGGCACTCTTCTACAGTGCACACATGGCCTTCCAGGGCCTGGAGGGCATCAATGTGGAGGACGACATTCTGGCCAAAGCACCTGTTCCGTTGCTGCCACACGGCAGCAATGGCCCGTCGGCGGGCGGGCTCGGCGACAACCGGCAGCGACCGGGCGGTGACACCGAGTTGGGTGGCGGTGACCCTACCCGTGTCGACGACCTCCGCAACATGGGCTCCACGCCCGTGCTGCGCCGCCTCCAGAGTGCCCTGGCCGGTTCGCCCACATGGGCTGGCTCCCTCAACCCGGGCGGCAGCGGTCCATTGTTGTCCAAGGACGGCAAGCCCAAGCAGCCCTTTACCATCCTGGGCAGCCGCGCCGAGATGGCCAAGAACGTGTTCCGCCCGGGCCACAACCTGCCGACTATGTCCATCGACGAGTACCTCGAAGAAGAGCGCAAGCGCGGCGGCATCATTGAGGGCGGAGGGCCCAGTAGTGGCATCCCACCGGTACCGGACGAGGACAACTACGAAAAGGCCGACGCCGAGACGATGAAGCAGCGTGCCTGGGATGAGTTTACCGAGGCGAACCCCAGGGGCGCAGGTAACACGCTGAATCGGGGCTGAGTTACTCGAAAACGGGCGAGTTGGGTTGTCATGGATTAAGGGAATGGAATACGGGCGGTGTTATTACATACGTGTTTTGACTGGCATATTAGTGTATTCGGCAGCATGACTACGGCATGACAGACAAATTATTTACAATTTTGCGAAATATGAAGACCAAATTGCGAGTGAGGTATGGAGTAGACGTCCATCGGTTGGAGTCTGGATGGGCATAATGACTAGTGGTGTTGACAGCCTTACGTCACAGGAGGCTGACCTAAAACGGCAGTACATCGTCTGCTAAATCCGGCACCACTTAACGCGTCAAACGCAGCAAGCGCGTCTTTCTCTCAACACGCGAGGCCACCACCATGACTACGCACCCGCCGTGGCATTGGATGAACAATGGATACAGTATTTCGATAAAATCGGCTTGTGCAGACACAGGGCCATGCCTCAACCACCGGCTGCCTCACAGGCCTCACAGTCAGCGCCGTTTTCTGTATGTTTATCCCAGGAGTCGTGTTCGAGCTAGGAACCAGAAAACTGACAGAATTCGGCATCAAGACACCTGACGCCTCTCGCTTTCGATTGCCCAAGTCCAAACGCAGCGGCAGGGAAAGCGGGACTGATGTAGGTTTGACACCAGCCAGCGGTGCGACGGCGCGGCCGACACCGCGGTTTGCGCGCTCGTGGCAAAATCGATCACACACGAGTAATGTGCAGACTCCGGCATCGCAGCCAGCCGCCCACAAGTTTCGTGTCGCCAGCGCGATCAACACCGGCAGTCGAAGTGCTAGTGTGGTCGGCCGGCGGTTTCACAATCATGCGCCCTTGCTGCCACAGCACCGTCACCACCAAGACCCGTTTGAGAGCGGCGGCGACGCGATTGAGGACGGCAGCTCCCCCCTACAAGGACCGCCACAGACACCACAGACGCCACAGCGGCACCTCGATGAGGAACACGATGGACCTCTATTCGTTGTCCGGGAATCACCGCCGGCAACGCGGACGAAACGGTCTGCGCAACCACTGCACCTACCACAGCCAGGGATTTTCTCCGTCTCCGCTGGTGCCCGACGACGGAAGCAGCGTTTGGGACTGGAGGACGACATTGAAGATGTGGCACCCAGCAGGAGCCATTCGGGTGGCGAGGGCGGGGGTGCGGGCGAGGGCGAGGACAACAGCAGGGAGAGTGCGGTTTTTGCGACCAACACGACCCCAAGAAGCGCCTCCACATCTGCGGCTCCAGACCAACCGCCACTCGCACGGCAAAAGACATCGGCGGCGCGTCTCTTGTCATCGATACAGCCCTTGAAACGGAGGCGCCTGTTTGTGTCACCGGGCCTGATTACGAGTTCGCCGCCGATCGTAGGGTCTGATCAGGATGATGGTGAAGGCGGAGGCGGGGCCGTGGACGTGGATGTGGACGACGACCACGAAGCGAGAAATGATGACCGTCCATCGTTTGTCCCTTTATTCAAAATCAAGAGGGGAAACAAGACACGCCACGGCTGGGACGGTGACGACATTGTGGATGCCGAGAGTAGCAGTGACAGTGGCGATGGTGGAGGACGATACGGCCACGAAGAGATTCGAGACATTGTCGACTATGGTGAGCTGCTCGAGTATGCTGACTCGTCCGATGACGATGGGCATGGCCATGCCGAGAACAAAGTGGACAACGAAAATAGCGAAAACTACGAGGAGGACGCTATGATGGACGACGATGACGAGGAGGACCGAAGAGAGGACGACTATGACGAGGGCATGATATTGGACCAAACGCCGCCACGCATCCGTCGTGCAAGACAGAGGCAGCAGGAAAAGGAAGAGGAAAAGGAGCAACAGCAACAAGAGCAGAAACGACTGCAAATACAAAGACAGCGCCTGCCTACATTTCAACGGGCCAGGCTGTTCATGACACGAAAGTCGACCGACCTGGCTGGCGACGATGCTGGTGCCGAGGGCGAGAGCCTCCCTGACAATGAAGGCGCCAATCACGGTGGCGAACACACGTCTGACCAAGACTTGACGACACCCGCTCGGCAGCGGCACTATTACAATGCGGTTCTCCACCAGCCGCCGCCCGACTTTTTCTCGCCCCAGAAGAAGCGCCGCCGGAAACAGAAACGGCTCCGGCGCAGCCGGCACAGCAACGACTACGAAATGGACGGTCTGGATGGGCTGACGAGCCCGAGTGCTGCAGCTGCGGCGGCCACTGCGGCGGCCATTGCTGCACCCGAACAGTACGTGCCAGGTGGACTGGCAGCTTCGCTGCGAGACTGGTTGCTGCAAGCCAAAAGCGGTGGTGGGATGCACACGGCGACATCGATGTCTACCGCTGCAGGCGGCCTGGATCGATTTGTTGTTGATGAGATACGGCAGGTGCCTGGGATGATGCGCCTTGCCATCGGCCGAAGGCAACAGAAAACCGATTCGAACAGAGATGAAGCAGACACTGCGGAGGCAATACCACGTACACGACTATTGTTGGCTGGTGAGGGAAGACCGTGGACGACAGACCTGAAAGCTGCACACAGCGCTGTGGACGGTATGTCTGACGGCCACTCTAGGGATGCAGAACCACCAAAACAGACTGTTGTGTCCATATCCCATCCGACATGGGAAATCCCTTTGGCTGGTCAGTCGTGGATCGTTGCCAGCGACTGGTGCTTGCACGAGGAACTAAGAGACGCATGAGCTATAACGATTTTTCTGAATGTGACAAAGCACGATTAAATAAAAAGATATTCCATATACGTTGTGGTTGACCTGTTAGTTGCACATGTTTGCGGGCGAGGCTGTAAGTGGAGTGTAGTTGTCGTACGTCACAGCCAATCAAAGTGGACCCTAGTACCTTGTAGGACATTTTGCCTGGTGATATTTTGGGTGCGCAGAAGAAAACACGCTACGTCCGACATCAACTCCCAAATGGCAGGTGCGTCGCACGACCACCCAGCTTAGGATATCCACAAAAATGGCTGCCACTCCTTTCATATGGCGGCCTCTGGCATGCCGGTCCAAATTTATACCATTTATGCCGGCTGTGTCTCCTCTACTTCTGACCAAGCAAGCTCCTTCGACCAGTAGTCCACACCTCACCCGACAGTACTCGCACACGCCACACCACGAACCGCTCCGGATTCTCTTCTGCGGCTCCGACTCATTTAGCTGCGCGTCCCTACAGGCGCTCTACGATGTCATGCTGCAGCAAAAGACCGACGGACCCGGCCGCATTGCTTCTCTCGATGTCGTCGTCCGCCCAGCCAAGCGGAGTGGCCGTGGGATGAAGCAGGCTGTGGAGAGTATGTACCCGCGTCACTGATCGACCGAGAAACGTGACCGACGTTTTGGATGTTTCACCACTGACCACTGACTAGGCCCCGTCAAAATTCTGGCCACGCAGCTTGGCCTCCCCATCCACGAGCGCGACACGTTTACCGGCTGGACGCCGCCGCCTGCCGCGTCCGGTCTCGGTATTAACCTTGTCGTGGCCGTCTCGTTTGGCCTGTTTGTGCCTCCGCGGCTGCTGCGCGCTGCGCGCTTCGGTGGCCTGAACGTGCACCCGTCGCTGCTGCCCGATCTGCACGGCGCGGCCCCGATCGAGCACGCGGTGCTGCTGGGCCGGAAGCGGACGGGCGTGACCGTGCAGACGTTGCACGAAACGACCTTTGACGGCGGACGGCGGCTGCTGCAGGGGCCCCTGGACGCGTCCGCGCAAACCGAGCGTGCCGAGCACCCCCTTGGCATTCCCCTCCCAGACCGCGTGACGGCTGCCGACCTGCACGAGAGGCTGGCCCCCATTGGCGCGCACCTGCTTCGCGAAGTGTTGCGGAGAGGTCTCTACCTGTCCGAGCGTGCGTCTGAGACGCCAGTGACGTACACCCCGCCGTTCCCTCCCGCAGCCGCGCCAAAACTGAGCAAGGCCGACCGGCAGGTGATATGGCGTCACGTGTCGGAGATGAGCTCGGTGAACGCGGTGAACGCGACCCAAACGACATCCGCTGACATTGACCGGCGGGCGCGGGCGCTGGGTGTACTGTGGACACACTTGGAGACACGACCGTCGTCGTCCAACACTCCTGGCGGTCAACGAAAGCGGGCCATCCTCGACAACTTGGACCTCGTATCGTGTCCGGGTGCTCTCCGCGAAGCACTGCAGACTGCTTTGGTGGCAGGCCAGGGCGGCGAATGGCCAGGTGACGGTGTGAAGACGCTGACGTATGTGCAAGATACGGTAGGACAACAAGAACAGCAACAGCAACAGCAACAGCGGGTGACGCTTCCCTTTGTTGTAGACGGGGAGAGCATTGTAGTGCCAGTGGGCGTGGATCTCACAGACCTGGACGATGAGAATGCCTGTCTGCGGATCGGCTCTATTAAGATTGAGGGCTACAGCACAAAACCAGCTGCGCGGAGCATTGGGGCTTTCTCGCGTACAACGGCGTTTGCCAAGGACATTTCATGGGATGTCGCCTTACGTGGTTGATGGGCATGTAAAAAGTTTAATTTATTAGACAGTCACGATAATTTAATATGAATAACCCTATGAGCATGTTGTTTTATTGTTTTCGTTGCTGGCTAATTATATGGTACAACTGGATCGCATGACCAGAGCGAGAGGCAAAGCCCCGTCGTCTAGCGCAATGCGAACAGAATAGAGATAATAGTAATGTTTCGTTATATGTTGCGAGCCGCGCAATATATCGTCAAGTAATAATACATTCGCGTCGCCGTAAGATGAGTTTCGTTAAGCGTTTCGTTGTCCCCTTACCGATAAAACCGCCCGTCCCGTTCCAAACCGGTAAAGTCGAATCATACATACACATGCAAATTTCCCATAATTCCGTACACAAGAAAAGGGGAAATAAGAAGCAAAAGAAAGATAAGGCAATGATGACATGTGAAATGGCTGTGCAGGAAAAAACGGGCGTAGAAAATAAAAATGTTGAGACAGAAAAGAATGAAGAAAGACAACGAGGCCATTTCGCGTAACAGTGCTCATATGCCCATCATGCTGGAAGAATGGAGATATAGTCTACCTAGTTCTTCATGTCCTCGGAACCCTCAGTCGAATTCGAGTCCATGGAGCGGAGCATGTCCTCGTCGTCCTCGAGGGGACCGTGGATGCCCTCCTCGAAGACGGGCTCGGGCTCGTTGACGTCAAACTTGGTCTTGAAGTTCTTGATGTCGGTGGTCATGGAGCTGCTGTTGGAGCGGCGGCGAGGGTTGGCAAAGTTGAAGGCCTGGTCATTGACCTCGTCGCCCATGCTGCCCCAGTTGCCCTTGCCATTGCCGTTCTTCTTGGTCTTCTTGGGGTCGGCATCGGCATAACCGTTCTTGGCAAAGAACTTGGGCATGTTGTCATCAGGCGAGTAGGCATCTGCCATGTCGCCACGCGGACGGTCGTTGAACTTGTGAGAGCGAGTCACTGCATGCTGTTAGAAGTTGCTCTAGACAAATTCTATTTGATACGTATATACGTATATATATATATCAAAATATCCACAGCATCAAAACAAACATCACACTGCGATGAATGTAGAGATAGCCCGGAGATGGATGGATGAAATACTGACTGTTGAAGGATGGAATATGGATTGGAAAGATGGAAGAGAAGGAAAAAAAGAAAGATAAAACGCCCAGGGAAGTTCCTGTGAGACGTATTAGGGGGAGACGCCCTTATAAATGACGATGTAGTGCGGGGTCATCTAAATAACGTAGGATCCCAAATGTGTTGAGGAGTAGCAGGACAACAGACGCACCAAGACGTCCAGTGCTGAGCAGTGTATTGATGGGCAGAGGGAATTGGGGTTGTACTTCTGATGTCCGCCAAGGGCTAGTCTGACAAAGCAGAGGAAATTGACGGGGCAAAATACCGCGAGATAGTCAAGGAGTAGATAATACTTACTGTTGGCAAAGTTGATAAAAAAAAGGTGCTTAATACGTTGCGAATTGATCAACTCGTGACGCTCGTGGAGGGTTGATAAGATGAAACGGCTGGGACGTTTGCGTGATAAGAGACGGGATGATGATAGAGATGACGATGGAAGAAAGTGAGTTGTCGTCAAATGTTGGAGAATGAAAGTCAAGAGAGATACGACGAGAATGTGAATGGAAGACAAGAAAAGAGTAGCAGCGAAGAGTCTAACGAGACAAGGGATAAAACTATAGAAGGCTTTCGAATGTCGACTATTCAAAGACGAGGCGAGGAACAAAGGACGACGCGGATGTGCAGTGACAAGTGGGTAGACCAGTCCGACAGTCCAATGGGTTTAGAAAGGCAAGCGTGGGCGGAGAAGATTGTGATTGGCCTCAGCGGTTGAGCTACGTGCTGGCTCGATGGCAGAAGTGGAAGATGGATGGATGGATGGATGGTTGGATGACAAGATGAGTGGTTTAAGCGACAAGATGTGGTGAGAGGAAAGGGGAGCGATAGCAAGGAGAGAGCGAAGAGTGTGGTTCGCTGTGTTGGAGAGCTCCTGCAAGCTGACGTTGTTCGAATGTGTTTGGTTGTTGCGTGGTTTGTGATGGTGTGAAGCAGAGATGCAGAGGGAGAGGAGAAGGAAATGGGAGATGCAAAGTGTGGACGGATGGTCTCTTTTAAAATGAGGATGGAATCGGGAACCGTTACAGTGAGGCAGGCGAACAGGGGAACAGGAGGATGTCGAGGGTGTGCAGAGGAAAGAGCAGATTGGGGAAGGAAACAACCTCACGAACAGGCCACTCATACGGCAATCCCTTCCTGCCCCCTTATTGCCTTGGCCTTTTCAACCAGCCGCAATTCCATTTGCTTCCAAGTGACCTCCAGTGTCGCTCTTTCCCTTTCTTTCTCCTGTCGTACCTTCCCTTTCCTATTCTGTTCCCCCACCCCACACAAGGTCAGGCGAGCGACGCCGTGGTGACGTCTCCCATTGGGACGACCCCGAATCACAGTCGCGTGACCTGACGCAACCAGGGGGCGGGAAAGCAACAATTGACACATTCACGCACCCCTTCTACGCCTTCGCCAGTACAAACAATATGACAGGCGAAAACGGAGCAGACGGTGTACTCACCGTGTAGACGACAAGTGTGGTTGTTTTCCACGCCTCGAGCCCCCGATCCCCTCTTCGTTTCTTTGCTATCCGGTCACTCGCTCACCTTTTCCCCAACAAAATTCCAAGAGGATACGGTAGCACGACAATTCGAAGTAGCAGTCCTTCTCACCTTGGCTGTCTGGCTACCCTTTCTGTTCCCCTTCCCTTTGTCACTTTCTCGTAGATTCTGTCTAATTCGTTCCTCGTCAATCGTCATCTCGCGCGATCGGCGAATGTGGCGTGGCCTCCGAATGGAATGCCACTTCCCTCTGACGCCTGCAAGCAAGCCCAGGGACATGCACTAACACGTTTTCATTCATCTTCCGTACAGTGAGCTCCCGCGTAACATGCTCCTTCCAACGGCTGCTGGGCTGTTCGTTGCTTCTTGCTCGGAGCTGTTCCTGTGCCTGTCGACGGACGTTTGTCAATGTCTCTGTTTTCCATGTCCCCTGCATTCTACAGCCACAAATCCAATTGCACTCCTGCTATCGTACCCAGTTGACCAACACGGAGCAGACGACGGTGGCGAGCAGAAACAGTATCTCTCCTGTTCTTGTCCTCCAAGAAGGGACCCATAAATGTCGCTGTCCTGTCCCTTCTGTGACATCAGCCGGACCCACTCTAGCTCTTTCGTTCCGATCGCTCCTGCCTCTTGTTTCCGTCCACTTCGTTAATCCCAAAATCTGCAACCGGGATATTCTTCCTGCGCCCCGACAAGTGTCAATAGTACGGAGTATGTTGTAGAGGGGGCTGACATTCTCGGAGATGGCAATGGAGGAGGGGGAAATGAGACAGGTGGGAGACGAAAGGAGGAGGATAAAGGCGTTGGAGTGGGAGGCGGAGACAGAAGGGTGGCCCGACGAAGGTCTGTCTCTCACGTTCTTGCCCACCAAACCGAACACTTACCATGCACCATGCACCACCCATGCAATACCCCGCAAAACTGGCCCTTGCTAGCGTCGTCTGAGAGAGTGTGGATCCTCTCGCTGTGCTCTGGTAAATGTGGATCCTTGGCTCTGTGCATTCCTGCGCCGGCGAAGGTACAGGGCAGTGCAAGGCGTTTGGAGCGCTGTAATCGTCGTAAGTGTCCCTCTGTTTCTCGCTGTTTCCAGAAGAACACCACTACAGCATCCATTCACACCGCAGTTGCCGTTCTGGCCTTTCTCACCCCCACCGTAAACTGCCCGCGTGAGCAATGATCACAGTGATCACAAAGAACAACGTAAGGACGATGCCAGACGCCGTCTCAGAATTACCGCTCTTTTGCCCTCATGTGGTTCTTTCTCCATTGTTTTGTAATTCTTTTCTGCTCTGCTCCAGTCTGAGCTCGTAGTCGGCCCAAGTGACCTCTTTTCCAGCGCCACTTATTAGGACAAAATGTCCCTATTTCTGTTTGCTCTGCCTCGCCCTGCGTATCTACGTATCTTTTTCGGAGCATTCGTGGCCCAGAAGCCAGGTGGCCAAGAGCGTGGATGAAGGTCACGTTGAATCCCACGTCTTCCTGTAGCCATACAACCCATTCTCAGCCATTGTCCTCTTCTCCCACTCCCCCCACTCTGCCTCCTCTCGGCTTTTCCCTTTTCTGTCCTCTTGCACCCCTTAAATGTCCCTTGCTAAGCTGGTAAGCTTGAAGTTGGATTCTCAGTAGCAAGAAGTCAATTCAGGAACAAAGGTGTTGACAGAGAGGGGCGGGGCTGACGCTGCGTGGGAGTTATATCTCAGTGTATGTTGTAGTCCGTACAGAGAACGACGTCCTATTACGTCGTTGCGTCTTCTATGTAGCCTGTATCCCATAAAACGGGTCCCTCTCCACTTTCAGCTACACAGCACGCGATCTCGCGCAGGACGCCCTCGTCAGTCCCACCTACCCGCCTAAGGGCCATTCATAGTTAGAACATAGGCAGGCATTACCGCCGCCCGCTGGCCCCACAGCAGTTTGCGATAGCAGTGCAGAAACGAAAGCTGAGTAACTGGACTAGAACAGCCCCGTCAGGGTCCACAGGCCTAGAAGCTGCCAGAATTGACAGAACGGCAGGCTGGCAACGGCGACGATGTTTTGTTTGTTTTGTGTCTTCCCATCTCTCCGCCCTTTGAGGCTCTGCTCTCCACCCAGAGTGAGTCAACAGGTCACAGGACCTTTTGTTGTCGTTTGCTCTTGCCTCTTCTCTCTGCCAAGGTCCCAAGTTTGTCGAGAAAGGAAGGAACGAAAGGGGCTGGACATCACGCGATGACGTCGGTAGCTGCCCACGTAATATCAAAAGTTGTCATTACCCGACAAACGGCAAGCATGCTGAGACGCAAAGGTCCAATTTCGGAGATTTGTCTCGACAGAGCTCTAAATCATTGTCTTGCAATGCACTGTCCTTCTCACAGATCCCTAAATTCGCTCGATTCGCTCCCGTTCTTCCTATTGCCGTGTGTGTCATTATGGCTTGGCAAAACAGGAGAATGGCTCCAGAAATTGTGGCGTGATGTTTCGACGAAGAAACACAAAGAAGCAACAAACGTTGCACGACATACGAAGTAGGACAAGGCATGGCACAAGCTGCAACGGTCCAAAAAAGAGAACAAGACAGCTTTATCGTAAATTCCTGCACACCGATAAAAGCTTCTGCGGCCGTGAGGGTCGTGGTCTCGGCAGTGATGATTGTTTACGCTGCACTCATAAAGCGGGCCCTCGTATCGGCCCACGATAGACAACTACATCTCCACTATGACATAAGGGTTTCTGCTAGCAACTCCAATTGACTGCTTCCTTCGAACCCCAAGCTCCTGCCCGAAGCTTACCGATATCGGAAACGAGTTGCCAGGCCTAGGTGCCTCGTCTTGACCACAAGAACTTTGCAGAAGCTCGAAAAGTGTCGAGACGAGATCCACGAGGAAGCACGCGAGAGAAGATGGCGAAAGTGAGCCATTGCACTGACGTCGCTGCGTCATCCCGAGGCGGGTCAGCACAGAAACCAGAAATTGACCGAGAATCCGACAGACCGCGGTCAACGGAAA
Source organism: Sporothrix globosa (assembly GCA_001630435.1). NCBI lineage: Eukaryota > Fungi > Ascomycota > Sordariomycetes > Ophiostomatales > Ophiostomataceae > Sporothrix > Sporothrix globosa. Next base: position 4,810,457 of record LVYW01000001.1, read on the forward strand.
GGTCCGGGAAGGAATGCAGGGAGTGAACACTTTCACAATGGCAATACATCAATCACACTTTCCTGCCTTTTCTAGGCCTGTTGAGAGACTGCCACGGAACAATCTTTTGATATCCGCGAATACGCTTCCCTTGGACAGATGCCTTGCAGTGGCGATACCGCATAGGACATCGTGTCCGTAAACAATACCCGAAACTGGAAATCTGAAGGCAAGAATACTCCGTATTACCGAGGAGGATGCGGACACAAGTCTCTTCGTAGAAGGCCTGCAGTTATTTCAAGAATTCGTATCGTTGAAGCGTCAATAGGGGCAACAGACGCGCCCCTGCAAAGACACTGAACAGTAATGTACATGTGGCACACTCTCTTCCGTCGTTCATGTAGCACGCAATACTACGCAGAGGTTAGATACAACTCATGGGATATCTGCATTTGGTTTGCTATGTACAAGTAGGCAAAAGCAAAAACTACCCAAATGATAAAAACATGTGCAAGCCTGGACCCAAGAAACAGAAAAGGAACAGCAAAAAGAGACAAAAGAAACGATTGGCTATGACTAAAACAAACATTGTCTCGGAACATCCGCGTGGATGCGTGGAGATGGGAGCTTTTCGGCTTATCCCTCCTTTGTTTTGTTGTATTTCATTGACATGAAATCTCCCTTCTCCTCGATCTGTACCCCTCATTCACACTTTCCCTCCCCTGTTCTACTTGCTGCCGTCCGTCTTCGCGTCCACGCCGTTACCAGTTGCCGGCTTTGTCGCCGCCTTGGTGTCGCCGCCTTCATTGCCATCGTCGTCGTCGCTGTCACCGCCCAGGCTGTACCGCCGGGCCTCGTTGGTCGGCGATGTCGCGTGCAGGTCGTCCAGCTCGTTCTCGTCAAAATCGCCGGCTTCTAGGTCGCGGTTGGACCGCCGCCGGCTGAAGCTCTCGAGACGCGAACCGCCGCCGCCGCCATTGCCATTGCCGTTGCCGTTGCTGCCATGGCCATGTCGGCTGCTGCGGCCCATGCCGCCCTGCATCATAGGGAGCCGCGTGTCCGACGACGATGGGCCGTTGGCCACGTTGCGGTAGCCGGCGCGGCGGGCCTTGCGGCGCTCGCGCCAGACATAGTAGCCCCACGCCGTGGCGGCGACGGCCACAATCACCAGCACGACCTCGCCGCTCTTGCGGTACGCCTGCCACTTGGCCGCGTCCAGCTTGGCCTTTTCCGCCGCCTGCTGCGACGTGCTGTTGCCGGCGGCGCCACCAACGGACGTCTCGGTACCCTTTTCGCCGTCCAGGCGCGAGTCGGTGGGCGTGCCGCCGATGCTGCTAATGTCCACGCCCATGAAGCGGTCGAGCATGTCGCGCGTGCGCCGCGGGAAGTCAAAGGGCACCATGTGCGACGAGTTGTAGAACAGCACGTACGTGAGGTTGCGCGCCTCCTGCCAGAACCCGGCGTTCTCGCCCTCAAAGGTCCACTCGCGCCGCGGTGCCCAGTTGCCCGGGCTCAGTTCGAAGCCTTTGCCGCCGTTCCACTGCATGTTGCTAATGAGTGCCTCCGTGCCCCGGTGGTTGCAGATCAGGTCTTCGGCGCCAGAGAACAGAATGACGGGCACCTCGGCCAGCAGGTCCGGCAGGAACGTAATAGATGCCTGCGACTGGCGGTCGCGGAACTGCGAGCCGACGTTGCCGTTGCACTCGGACCAGCCCGTGTTCTTATTGGGGTTGATATGCAGGGCGGCGACGACGTCAGGGCGCCGCAGGTAGGGCGTCAGGTGCTTGAGGTCTGGCGGCCAGTTCATGCCGCAGCTCGGGTAGCTGTCGCGCAGGCGCACGTCGTACATGTTGATACAGTCCTGGTCGCCGCCCTTGTTGATGTTGGTCTTGAGGAGCAGCTGCTGCAGGATGCTCTCGCACGACGGCATGTCCACGCTACGTATGGTCCCGGCGGCCAAGTCCTTGAGGCAGATGCGGCGCTGCTGCTCGAGCTCTTGCGCCGCAACGGAGTCTTTAGCGATGAGGTTCTTTTCGTAGGCGAAGTCGAGGTAGGCCTCGTACTGCTCGGGAGGCGAGATCCAGCCGTTGCCGATGAGCATGCCCTTGAGCTCCCACTTAGTCTCCGTTTCCGGCTTCTTGTTGCGTGCGAGGATGTACTTGGCGATGTAGGGGATGTGCTGGCCGGCAAACGACTCGCCCGCGAGGTACAGCTGCGCCAGTTAGCATTCGTTTCATTCAAATCATAGGAGCATTCGCCTACGAGGAGCGTGGCTTACGTCGTCGTGCTCGTACTCGGGGAAGAGCGCAAACCACTTCTCCAAAAAGGCCATAAACTGTGTGGCCATCTCGTCTAGCTCGTGGATGTAGCTGTCGGTGTCGACGTAACTAAAGCCCGTGCCGACGGGGTTGTCGACGAACATCACGTTGGCAAACTCGTTCCACGCGCCATCGTTGTACACCAGCGTGTTCTCGTCCTTGAGGCGGTACGGGCCCACCTCCATCATGGCGCCGTCCTCTGAGCTACAGCCCGGTCCGCCGTTGAGCCAGATGACGGTCCGTTGCCGGTTGGCAATGTGCTTGTTTTGGAAGTGCCAGAAGAACATGTTGCCATTGTGTTCTGGTGTGACTTCAATGTGGCTGCAAGCATGTTAGCTTGTACTGTACTCTTTATCACAGACGCTGCGAGGCGATGTATTCATGTTCTTGTTTCTGGCCCACTCACCCTGCATGCATCTTCAGCAACGGCCCTGGTGGCGCGCCCGGCAGCGAGTGCACAAAGTAGTCACCGGCCGATGCAGCCTGTGCGCCGCTCGTAAAGAGAGAGACTGCCGCAGCCGCTACGGCAGCGATAGCCGGCCACCTCCGCCATGATGACGGTCGCGTGGCAGCAGCCATAGTGGTCGCTCTGTAAAAGTATGTGCTCGGGCCGTTCGTGCCGGATGAAGCAGCGAGGAGTCAATCGACCACGTGCGCCAGTGGCAGACGTCGCTACGAGGTGCGACTGCGGGGGGACGTAAAGTGGCACACGCTGGTGGTGGCCGAGAGGAAACGATAGGGAGGCTTGTCGTGGAGATGGTCGCCCTTGTCTAAGATCGATGGATGAGGTCGGGAAGAAGGGGTGTGCTGTCGAGGTCGGCAGGAAGGGACAAGGCCAAGCCAAGAGAAGCGAGAATAAGTCAAGAATGGGAGAAGATCGCAGCAGGAAAAGAAACGCAGTGCAAAGGCCAAAATGAAGGAAATTCTGAAACGAAAACAGAAAACGAAAACACCGCCTGGATGGATCTGGAACCAATCCCCGGAGGCTTCGTCTGGTGCACGGCAGACTCGTCAAGAGCACACATGCAGGAATGACGAAAATATAAAGCTAAGAAAGGGACGGGAGAGAAGGAGGGCGGGCATATGTCGATGTGGGCAATCTGTCGAGGTAGATAGAGTAGAGAGAGCGACAGATGGAGAGGGCGGTTCGGATCTTCAATACGAAGTAGGTGTCCTTGCGCGCGCAGAGCGGGAAGGAGCACAAGACGAGGTTAATGTGGATTCCCAAGATGCTAAGCTTGCCTTCTGGGGAGCTGACGCAGCCTGAGCGATAGTGACAATACGACGCCGCCCCAGCACGGCTCGAAGAAGCATAGAAAAATACGGGTGCCTTGTGCCCTGTAATGTGGCTCTGTACGGAGAATTAGCTGGCACTTGGGGCTCTGTGCACCACTGAGGCTGGATCAGCCGCACCTTCCCTCGCAGGGTAGTGGACCAGACCCCAAATTGGGGCAAATAGTGGATCCGTGACCTCCGGAAGCAGGGCGTCGCAATTCTAGGCGCTGCCAAAACACGCGCTAACCTCACAGGGCGGATTACAGTGGAAGACAACGGTCTGTCAGTGGACAGTCAACAGCTGTCGGGCTTAGACAATGCTGTAAGACTACGATGTAGACCAACAGATGTATTGCCGAAAAGAGGCATGAATAGGTGCCGTTCCGGCTGACGAGAGGAAAATGGAGAGGAAGGAAAGAAAGAATAAATAATAATACCGCACAAAACGAAGGGGGGGCAGACCACACGCGCCCCTTTGCCATCGTGCTTGCCTTCCGTATTCGATGCGTTTTACATTGTTGCGTTCGTTTTATCTGGGCAATTCGAGACGAGCCAGGGGCAGGAGCGGCGAGGATCGTTGCTCCCGTTTTGATGGACATTAGACGACCCACTTTTAGATTATGTAAGTGGGAGATTCGGCAATGACAGCAGGTGAGGGGCCAAAAAAAAATAAAGCTACTAGGAAATTGGAGCTTTCTTTATATGGAAAGACATTGAAGCAATATTGCAGAGCCAAAATACCGTCTTTTTCGGGCGACCAGTCGAATCTTGCCAGGCAATCCCCTCGAGCTCTCGCCACACGATACGAAAATGGGCAAAACATACATTGTTGAGCACCTCGACGAGGAATTGGGTCAATGGTCTGAGCTCGAGTACATTACGATTGCGCGCGAGACGGGCAACTTTTACCTGTCGTCGATTCCGGCAACCCTGACCCTCCCACAGGAGCTGAAGGACATGCCGGGCTTTGTGGCGGAAACACGGGGCGTGGAGGAGATCTACGGCCAAGATCCGGCCAAGAAGGCGCGCGTGTGCTTGCTGGATCCCGCGGCTGCACAGGAGCTGTCGCCCGAGGACGGCGAACTGTTTGATGTGTTTCTGTTTGGCGGCATTCTGGGCGACAACCCGCCGAGAGGTGAGCTTGAAGCCCTGTTGGCTTCTCAGGTGGTCATATGAGGCCTTGCTGACCAAATTGGTAGACCGCACGTCCGAACTCCGCGCAAAGGGCTTCACCGGGCGCCGCCTTGGTCCCAAGCAGATGACAACCGACACAGCGGCCCGTGTGACACGTATTGTGGTCGAACAGAAGAGTGCGTCAAATCAACATGCTCCGAGAGTGGTTCATACCGCCGACCAGCTGCTAACAATACACAGTCGCACTGGACGACATCCCGTACCTCGACTTCCCCGAGCTCAAGTTCAACGAGCACGAAAGCACCGAAATGCCTTTCCGCTATGTCAAGGGCGACGACGGCAAGCCCATCATGCCCGAGGTATGGATATTGTAGCCAAGGCAGCAACAGTCGACTTTCGATTGGCTTTCAATTAGACGCGTAATACTGACAGAAACAGGGCATGGTGGATTTGATTCGCAAGGACTCCGACAAGGCCATTGACGACCTCTTTTAAATGCGGCCCGCCGCCAAAAGCTCGGCAGCAACCAAGGATGATGCCGAAAAGCGGCATTCCAACAAATGAAGAAGAAGAAGGAAGCTATTGACGATATAAACGCAGCTCGGTCGTCGGGATGGTTTTGCCGCCAGACTTTGGCTTCCATTGGGAAGCCTTTGATATCAGCACCAATGGGCATTTTCTTATCGCTCCAACCATCGGCCAACCCCGCCTCTGATATCAAATTCGACACAACACATTACAGTTCCATAGTGCCGCACGGAGAACGACGACAGCCAGTGTGACTTTCTTTTCGTTTTCGTTTTCGTTATTCTTTGTTTTGTGTCTGTTTGTGTCTTCAATACATACGCCTTTACAGTCGCAACATGGCTCCCCCACCTCCACCGCTCACAATCGACCCGCCGCTGCTCAACACGGCCAATCCGTGGGCAACGGACCTGGCCGACTTGACTAAGCTCTACAACAGTCCGCATACCGGTGCCGTCACCACGCGCACTTCGCTACTGAAGGGTTTCGGGCATAATCCAGAGTTGCACCAGTTTACCTTTTTCGACGCCGCCACGCACGACCCAGCAGCGACTGCCGCGTCCGGAGCAAAAGCCAACAGCGCCAGCCTCAACACGCTCGGATACAGCCCCCTGACGCTCAGCGAATACCTAGGCTTTGTCCAGACAATTGCCGAATCGCGCGCCGCGTCGGTGTCTTCAACACCGTCCACCAGCAAGCCGAAAGGCTTCCTGGTGTCTGTCACGGGCGGGCCTGACGACGTTGCCGAGTGCTACAAGCGCATCGCCGCCGCGCAACGCGGACTGCCAGATCCCGGTGGCGTTCCGCTGGCGATGGAAGTCAACCTCAGCTGCCCCAACATTCCCAACGCGCCGCCGCCGGCATACAATGGGACGGCGTTGCTGTCGTATCTGACGGCCATCCAGGGCGCAGTTGCGGCCGTGTGCGCGGCCGACGGCACTACCATCCCGTTCGGCTTCAAGACGCCGCCGTATACACACGCCGGCCAATTTGACGTCCTCATCGATGCGTTGCGGGCCTCGGCCACCAGCAGCACAACCGGCGTGTGCCCCATCAGCTTCCTAACGTCCACGAACACGCTCGGCTCATGCCTCGTCATGACGGGTGGAGAGTCGGGCCCGACACCGGCTCTACCAGGTGGAGGTATGGGCGGCATGGCTGGCGCGCCGCTGCACCCGATTGCCTTGGGCAATGTGGCGACGCTGCGCAAGCGTCTCGACGCCGAGCCGGCCGCGCTGGGCCACATTCAGATCATAGGCGCAGGCGGCGTGTCGGACGCAGCCGGGTTTGGGCGGATGAAGAGCGTGGGTGCCTATGCAGTTGGTGTTGGCACGGGGCTGGGCATTCACGGCGTCGACGTATTTGACAAGATTCTCAGTGGGCCGTCGTAGGATTTGGGGCCTGTGTCGTTTGCGGGGGCGTCATCACACGGCAAGCCAAAAGCATAGCAATAGAACAGCATAATGAACATGGACAGTATATCCAAGATGGGACGTCGTTGCGGGTCTTGGTGGTTCATGGCGCCGGCATTGAAGCCGAACAATTTGCTCCGGTTTTGGGCCGTCGCGAACGAATGGACGCTATCTCCATCTGCTATCAAGCAGCAAAAGGTGGGAAAGAGCGTAGGAATGGATCCACTTTTTATGAGCATGCTTGGGCCTGCCTGTTTGGGACGAGTCTTACGGAGCAGCAGGCACTGGCGGGCCAAGACACTCAAGGCCGGTGTTTTGGGAACATTGGTTCGCCGATGAGCGATCCTGTTGTGGCTATGGCCTGTGCGGGCTCGGCAGGTTAGCGCTGATGAAAACGTTTCCCCGTCTTACCGAAATGCCAAACTGCATCGCCGGAGACGTGCTTCCTTCTTATTCTGGCGTCAGCAACCACACTCCAGACGGCAAGACTAGCCGACCACGCCCTTCAAACTTTCCCTGGGCAGGAGCGATCATTGCCCGTGCCTTCCTGTCATCCTCTTAGCATTTCCTATTTGTATCAGTTGTCTCCTTTTCAGTCTCTCCATTCTCCATCCTTTTCACCCATCTCAATCATTACAAGGATGGCCAGCGTTTCCAACCCGTGCACCATCGACGACTTGGCTATCTAATCAGATCGCATCGACAACAGCTCCATCCCAACAGGCGATAAGGCAAACCTCGTATCTGTGGATCACTTGTCTGGCGGCTTCGCATCTTCGATCTGCAATGTATCCCACGGATTGAGACTTTTTCGGCCTCAGTTTTCTTCTCTTGTATAGAGAATCCTGTACAACGCCTACCCATGGCGCAATTAACAAACGGCCGGCAGACCGGCGGCGAGGTCGATCCGCTCCTGCCGCCGGCGGCCAGCGGCCAACGCACCGACGGCTACTCCAACGGCTTTTCCAACGGCTTTTCCAACGGCTTTTCGAATGGCTTTTCGAATGGCTCGTCTAGCAGCTCGACCACCGGCGTGCCCGGCGGTACTGCCAACGCAACCGACAACGACGATGCCGCCAGCCGAAGCAGCGCTCGCCGGCTGTCCGACGCCTCCTCTGCGGCCAACTCGCACCTCCTGACCTCCGGCCGCGCCTACGCCATTGTGTTGAGCATGTGGGCGCTCATCTTCCTCCAAGCCAGCAACGTGAGCGGCATGACCATGGCCCAGTCTGCCGTCGCCGCCGATCTCAACGCCTACGAGCACGCGATGTGGTTCACGAGCGCCTACCTCATCTCGTCCGCGTCGTTTGCGCCAATCATCGGCCGCCTGGCCACCGTGTTTGCGCCGTCGCATCTCATCGCCGCCTCCAGCCTGTGCTTTGCCGTGGGTGCCGTCGTGACGGCCTACGCCCAATCTCTGCCCGTCTTCTTGCTGGGACGCGTCATTGTCGGCTTGGGTGCTGCGGGCACCATGTCACTGACGCTGATTGCGGTGCTGCAGTTTACCAGCAAGCGCCGCCGGGGTCTCTTTGTCGGCCTCGCCAACGCCGGCTTCACCATTGGCCTGTCGTCGGGTGCCATCGTGTACGGCGCCCTGCAGGCGGCCGTGGGCTGGCGCATACTGTTTTTGATGCAGGCCCCCCTTGCCCTGCTGGCCGGTGTCGGCATCCTGCTCAGCATGCCGAAACTCAGTGCTCATGAACTCGGCGGCGGCACGACGGCGGTCGACAAGCATGGCCGCGAGCTCACCGTGTGGCAGAAACTGGCCCGCATTGACTACCTCGGCGCCGCGCTGCTGACGCTCACCATCCTCTTGTTCTTGTACGGCCTGTCCGGCACCGTTCAGCCCAAGTATATTCTGCTGTCGGGCGTCAGCCTGCTGCTGTTCATTGCCACTGAGGTCTGGTACGTGCCCCATGTCACGGGTGGAGACCCCATTGTCCCGGTCGAGGTGCTCCGGTCGCGCGGCGTCCTGTTTTCCTGCCTCGCGCAGCTCGGTGTCATGTCCGCCCGCTGGACCGTTCTCTACTACGCGCCCATCTACGTGTTGGCCGTGCGCGGCTTCTCGGCCACCGCCTCGGGCTCGGCACTGATCCCGACCAATGTCGGATTCGGCATTGGCGGCCTTGTTATTGGGTGGCTCCATGTGCGCCGCTCCGGCGCCTTCTGGCTGCCCAGCGTCGTGTCCCTCTTCTTGTTTGCCGGCTCGCTCGTCGCGGTCGGCATTCTCAGCCGCGCCGACGCATCCGGCCTCGGCACCGCCACCTACGTCCTGGCCCTGTTGGCCAATGGCTTCTGCACGGGCGCGTACCTCAACTACACCCTGGCCCACGTGCTGCACCTGACGCGGCCCTCGACGCACTTCATCATTACGAGCCTGCTCGCCACCTTCCGCGGCTTCGCTGGAAGCTTTGGTACATCCATTGGCGGTGGCTTTTTTATGCGCCGCCTGGCCGTCCAGCTGGCCGACAGGTTCTCGCAGCTGGACGGCGGCCACCTGAGCAGCGCACGCCGCACGCTCATCACGCAGCTGGTCGGCAGCCCTGCGCTCGTGTTTGGCAACGACAGACAGGGCCACGCAGTGCTCAACGACGCTGAGCGTCGGGTGGCCGTCTCGGGCTACGAGTCGGCACTCGGCGAACTCTACCACTGGGCTGCCGTAGTAGCTCTGGTGGTCATTCTTGTCCAGGCCGGCACCGGCTGGACAGCACCGAAGCCCCTACCAGCTGTTGATGCGGCTGAAGGTAGTGCTGTTTTCAGCGACGAAGACGACGAAGAGGAGATCCTCGAGGCATTTGCAGAGCACGACACTACCATGGAAGCATAATCTTGCCGATGAGGTAACACAATGTCCATGCACCTATCATCTACGTTATTTACATCTATACCTTTGTTTATCTATAGCTTTAGAAAGCATATATTTCCTGGCACCGCGATAGAAATTTTTGTGCCTTTTATTTTTGTGTGTCTAGAGACGAGGACGAGATGAATGTTTTTAAATTGGACTTAAAAGACATGTTGCAAAACGTTTCAAATCGGGAAAAAATAAATATTTAAAATATATTAATGTCGTGAGACGCTACTTTATTTTATTCTTAGATGTAAAATATACATAATGTACATGTGTGTGTGTTTGCAAAATAAAAACAGATTCAATAAATGGTATCGTCGCAATAAAATAAACCTACTCCCATTCACAGTCGATTGAACCACAAGCATGAGAGAGCGTATTGAGCGTGTACAAGTTCACACCTGAACTGACGGTTGCGGTCTCGCCTCATTCCCTCTCGGTGCTGATGAGCGACTTGCAGCTGGTCGAGCCGCTGTCACCAGTTTTGTAGGAACAGAAAGCCCGTTCGCTTCTGGTGAGTTGTTTTCCTGGTCTTGCTGTCTGATGAAATCTTGCGCAGGCTGTTCTTTGGGAGCACTGCTTTGATCTGGACTGCCACCGTCCGGCCCTCCGCCCAGTATTGTCATGTCGAGCTCACCAACAAAGCCCCGCGCCGGATGTTGGCCTGCTGCCTGTCCTGGTTGAAAGTCATACGGCGCCACTTTGGTTAGTTCGCGCGCATCGCGGAAAAATGTCAAGAATAGAGGGTAGACAGTGCATGCCGCCATCAAGGCCACCACAATGATGAATGCAATTTGAATGGTACCACCCCGCTTCATGATTGCGTACATGACAAAGGGCCAAAACAGCGGGCCGGACGCGCCCATGGTGATGTATGCCGCGGCACGCTTCGTGCGTGCGCCTTGGCCGCGCAATCCAATGGCAAAGATAAGAGGCCATATTGGACCCTCGGCGAAGAAGAACAAGGCCACGGGCACCAAGATTAGGTTGGCATTTTGGCTCGGGTGAAGGACGACGGTGAGAAGAGCAAATAACGTCGCTAGTGCCGTCGAGATAGTCAGGATAGTCCGTGGTGTTGGCAACAAGCGGTTCTTTGGGTACTGGACTCCTAGGTACACAACGTATGCGGTGAAGAATCGTGACACCGAGAACGACGTGTGGACAATGAGCAAATAGTTCGCGACGGAGACGGCCAGACGATCGGGAGTGTCAGAGCCTGTATTGGAATCGGACCTTGAGGTGGCCGTGGCGATGCTAAGAGCTATTGACGGTAGGTCCCGGATATCGACACGAAATGTGGCCATGTTCCTGGTTACTGTTGACGCGTCTGGTAGCCACGACGTGACGAGACGTTGGAAGTAGATGCTCATGCTTTCCTGTGACGCGACGTACGTCCATTGTGCAAAGACTGCCAAGATGAGACAGACAGTGCGCAACTGTAGACCAAAACTTGTGCGCTTCTGACCGTCCACCGGCATTCGGCTTGCGGCAAACTCGAGTTCGGCGTCGTGCAGTTCGGGAAGTGGCATATAGTAGAAGAACAAAATCAAGACCACGCAAAAGAGTGTGATCGCTAGGTAGGTCCACTGAACGTCGAGCAGTGCGGTCGACTTGGTGTCTTCCATCGCATTGACTTTATTGAAGAACACGTTGTCAGCGAGCAGGCCGCTGAGAACACTTCCAACTCCTTGCGTCCCCTGAGCAAGGAGCAGTCGCATCTCCGCATACTCCATGGGTCCGCATAAGACAATGAACGGGTTTGCAGCTGTTTCGAGAATGCTGAGGCCAAAACCAACAACGAAGCTGCTGATGAGGAACCCAGGAAACGAAGCCAGCACTGCACTAGGCCAGAACATGATGGTACCAATACCATAGAAACAGAGGCCCACCATAAAGGTTGCCTTGAAGCCGCCGACTTGATTTTCGCTGGAGTCTGAATAGTGTGAATGCTTTGTCACGGCCGACGTAGCGACCGAGGCGACGGTGGCTGCTGTTGCAGGTATTGTTGCTAAGCCACTGGCCTGCCTACTGCGCTGACGCTTTTCGCGATGCGAAGTTTGACGGTATGACGCGGATGGCCGCCTGCGGTGATGTTCATCGTGACGTAGAACCCACTCGCCGACCACAAGAGGCCCAAAGAGATATCCTCCTCCGAAATAGGCGCTTGTCAGGCCAAGCGTTTGGGCAGTTGTCATGTTGGCCACGACGGCCACCGCATCGTTTAGTGTGTTTAGTAGCCCATAGGAGAACCCCCAGAGAAAGAACAGAATGGACACAATTGTGCAATATCTCCAAGACTCAGATGCAGATGCTTCAAGCATGTTCTTTGGCATATTGACCTTGACGAAGCCAAAATATACTCCTTTTCGGTAGCTGGAAGACTTGGATGGATGAGATTTTGTGGAATGAAACTTTCGCGTTATCGCGGCAATTGCGTGGCGGGTGGTGGATGTGATTCCTGCTAGGAAGGAGTGAGATCGTTTTGTATTCGGGTTGGCAGAATCGTCGACATTCTCGCCGCAAATTGGATTACTATGTTGTACGCCTCGTGCACGGTCGGCAGTAGACATCTGGTTCGTTGTCATAACCGGCTGGCAAGGAGGAGCAACAGAGCCAAGGTTCGCGTTTTGTCCCTGGGCGGCAGATTCGCTCTCATCGACAATCAGTTGCGCTCCGCTTCCATCTCGACCACCCATACGCACAGCTTCACCACTTCTGGCTGTCGCCTCTCTTCCTGCCCGCGTTTCCTTGGTGAGGTTTGGCGGCGATCGTTCGGCGGCTGGTCTGTTGTGGCCCATTGCCGTAGGATGGGTGTTCTGGAGTGCGTCAGGCCGCGAAGAGGAGTTTGACGTTTCATGGCCTCTCGCGTAAGAAGAAGAGCCATAGCTGGGGGCGTCTGGGTCAATCACCAAAGCCGGGAAGATTTTGATCATTAGAGGCTTTAGGGTTGGGATGCACGCGCAAGTGATGCCGACGTTGACCTCTACGGCGGACCACATGAAAGAAAAAGACGCATTCCAGGCAAAATCGGGTCCGTTTCCGAATATGGAGTTGGGGTCTGAGGAGCTGCCGGGACGGACAACGTTGATCGCTTGCTGCAGATAATAAATGCGAACGACGTCAACAATGGCCACGAAGATACCGAGAGCAAATGTCACAACGAGGATCGTCTTTTGTCGCGAAGGGAGGTGCATGCCGGTAAGAACCGGAATTGGAAGAGCCAAGATGGCCAAGTCGGTGACGATGTTGACGGGCGCAGAGCAGATGAACTCTGTTAATAGAGGGATACACTGTCCAGGGATGTCCTTGAATGCGGCATCGACCGGCCGGCACTGAAAGATGTTGAGGAAAGTAAGGACAATGCCAGCAACGTTGACAATAATGAGAACAATATAGGATCCTAGGCGAAGGACCTGGATTGTGTTTTTGGACAGTCGGAGGTAAAATATGAGAATGGATGTTTTTGTGGCCATGAGAGCAGGATTCTAGTGGTTTGGTCAGTACGGCCGGAAAGGGTAGATGCCGTGGTCGCAAATCTTTGCATCTCAGAAAGACATACATAGAGAATAGAGAAGACATATTCACGTATCCGTAGGCGTGCTCGCTGGTCTTGTGCGACGTTTTCGTCGTGTCTCCCTAGCCCTGTCAGAGTTCCCAAGATAATGGAGAGACTGAGACCAAAGGCAATCAGCCAAGCGAGGACGATGAAGAAGTCGTCCCATCCGACGCGATGTACAATTCCGAGACGGCACACCATCCGAGAAAAGACGAAAACAGAGCACAGGATTAGTGTTGATACTGTGACTGCAAGGACAGTTGGGCCCCGGTCCGGACCTACCGTGGAGCCCATTGCGTCCATTGTCAAGTCGGGGACCCCCGTGCACACAGCGGACAGGGAACACAAACGTATTTTTTTTTCTTTTTGCTTGTGCGCGCCTTCTTGAATCGTACGCGAAAGGCTGTGCTACCTCGGACACCTTTCACATTTCTCGAATTGCATGTGGGGAGGAGGCGGCGACATTTGTGCTTGTAAGTTTGTTATTCCGTCATCTTGTGCCAAGCGAGGCGTGAACCGAGCCATCGCACGTCAAATTCCGTCGGTCGTGTCAGTGAGCACGGTCAAAAGCCAATTATAAGTCGAGAGTATTTGGCATTCCAAAGTTCGAAGGAGGAGTGCGGAAATGTCGAGAATCGTGGAAGTGGGAAATAAAAAGGTAGGCAGTAAAGTAAAGAAAAAATTCGAGGCTTGGCCCAGTGGAGAGGCAGAGCCGAGAGATGCGACAACGCAGCAGGCTAAGCATTGACGTAGGATCGCATGTATTACCGAATGACAGGGCCTGACCCATGAATGTTGGTTTCTTGGCTGTCAGAGTCCGTTGGCAGCAACCGGTGGTGTCGGTAGCAGTGGCCTAATGGTAAGAGTCCAGGCGACTAGCACTGCTTCTTGGCGTCTTTTGTAAGAACTTGGCCTGGTTGAAGGAATTGATGTATTAGGCCACGCACGTTTCTCGGGCAGGTGTTAGAGTCAATGTGTAAAAAAGAAAATGAAGGTCGGAATTGCTCACAAAGACGAAGCCAAGTATGCATGGGGCGCTATTTTGAGGAAAGCGGATTCTCAGGCCATGTGAATTCTGTTCGCGCAATTTCGCAAAAGCGTATTCCGCCAACTGTTAAGAGAAGCGCCGAGCAGCGCAAGGCGTATCCTTCAAGAAGGGTGATATATTATAACAACAGCCGGGGCGGCTTGAGGAAGGAGGGAGTCGGCGCCTTGTAGTGAAGCAATTAACGGGGAAAATCAACGACTTGTTGTGGAGATGTGAGGGCATTCAATTCGAAGTCACATGTGCGCGAAGCGAAACGCAAAGGCCTATAAAGTAGATAAAACTGACTTGTTTGACAGAGACGGTGAGATAGGGGTGCATGCAGCTTGTGCTCCATATTACATCGTTGATGTGGCATTTGGGTTCTGGGAATGGACTCGAAAGGGAAGCCGTGGGATTCTTTGGTAGCCCGGCGGGGAAAGGAGGCTATCGTTTGGTTAGCCAGGCCAAGCTCGTCTCGCTGCCGTGGGAGAACGAGGACAGCCAATGGCGAATGACCGAAGATGTAGTCTGTAGAACCGTGTTTCGATGGACTGTTGTGCATCGACTGAATGGTCTCGGTCATTCTCCGAACAGTACAGTCCGTGCCTTGTCTTTTGTATTGGGTACTGACCCAAGACAACAAATGTCAGAGCGTAAGTTAACGATGTTGGTTAGTCATTTGAAGGAACTAGACACACGACACCGTGCGACAGACAAGGCTAACCTGCTTCTTTTTCTCGTATTTGTTTCGTTCTTGGGCGCATTGTCTGAATGGATCGGTCTGCTGTCAATGTCGGGCGCTGATCGGATCTGCTTTTGTTTCGTCTGATGCTCCCAACACAATGGCTCTCTGGCCGCTCGCGTGGCTCTGTGGGCTCAGCTTGAGAGTACCGGATCTGGCTGCAACCCCATTGATCGACAGTGACTTGGCGTTCGTCAACGCCCCAGATTGCGGGGATGCGGGGCGCGCGCAGCGAGAGACAAATTCGCAGCTACGCACGTCTAAGAGAAGCGTGCGTTGTCAGTGAATCTTTGCGGCAATGTTTTTGTAGACTGTCGTGGATAAACTTCAGGGGTTGGATTATGGACAGGTTCATAAATTTACCCAAACTGGCAACTCCAATACCATGCATTACAGGAAGCTACAATCGGACGAGCGGTACCATGGAAAACGTGGGCCTGCCGATTTGGCAGTGAGTAACGTGTGACAGAGACGTCCTATTTCGACACTGGCACTTTTGGCAGGAGCAAAGTTTGTTTTGCTTTGCTCTTTCCACGATTTTATTTCCTGTTCGGGTAAGAGCTATTTAGGCTCCTGCATCCGAGATGAGATTGTGGAAGTGGCTGCCGTCCGTCTCTCATGAGGCTTAAATTCCTGGTCCGAGCTTCATGGCACCACACATCCAAGAAACAGCCATGATGGCACCGGGCATAAAAACTGACGACGACAAATAAACGAAATTCATCTCTTTCGAAGTGCTTTCTTTAACAAGAATCTTGCACCCTTGATCCGGCGACTCTCATTCCTATCGAAATGGCGAGTTATTTCCAGCCCCATCTAAATGAACAGAACGGTAAAATATGTGGTTAAAGCTGTTAATGCAAGTACTTAATGCATGTACTTAATAGCTTTGTATAAAGAGGTCCTGTCATTGTTGATACAAGACTAAGTTAGAGCTACCCTCGGGACATTACCCCGAACAATTGTGAGCTGTGATAGGTGTGTGCATGGAACGATGAAATATCAAGACCTAGAAAGAAAATTGCTTTGTTATATTCTAAGCGATAAAAGAGTTGTAGATATGTCGGCGGTATCCAGCCCGAGGTAAACGGCTATTAGACCGACCCCGCGTTGCTGGCCAGGAAAAAGTCCAGTTCATTTCCAGGACCCCGGGCGTATTCATTCTCCGCTAGCTGCTCGAGCAGACTCAGGAACGGATCCTTTTCATCGCCTGCCGCGCCTCCGGCGCTGCCATCGTTGCTGCGGCCGTCAGGGCTGTTCTGAAGAACGACACCAGGTGCTGGCTTGCCCGCACCGGAGGATTGATCGACAATCCAGGGTGACGGGCTCGAGAAGGAATTGGTTGGCATTGTTGTAAACATAGGGTCGTAGCCGCTGAGCTCGACCTGGCTGTCGCCTTGGACCATACCGGCGTGGCCCATGTCCCGATGGGCGCTAGGTAGAGTAGCTGATCTAGAACCCGGCACGGTGGCATTTCCAGCAAGAGTGGAAAAGTTAAAGCCAGGGCTAAAGGGTGCTCCTGAGGGAGGCAGTGGCTGGTGCTGCTGCTGTTGCATCCGCTGCTGCTGTTGTTCCTGGGGTTGACCCTGTAGACCCATCTGCGAGCCAAACGACAAGCCAGGCATATCGTCCATGTTCGATTGATTGTCGTTGCCTAGCATTTGCTCGTCGATACTACCGGTTGGGTGTGGAATCGAGGGCGCCATCGAGCTTGGTGATGTAAGGAGGCCTGGGTTGTTGTGCGTTGAAAATGGGGCAGCTGAATAGGGTCCCCGCTGCAGTAGCGGCGTTTGCATGCTGCGAGGGTTTTGCATTCCACCCGCAAGGTTATTGGCCCCGGAACCGCCTGGAAGAACTATCGCCGGGACCGTCTTCCGACGCTTCAAACTTGGCCGCTCAGGGATGACCACATCCATGGCACCATCTCCACTAGCCGGATTCGCTCCACCATTGTTGGTATTGCTAGTACTGTTGACACTGTTGCATGTGTTGCTAGACGGGTCTCTGTAGTCGACCTTTGTTGTGTACAGGATGTGGCCTGCATAGCTATCTGGCGCAAAGTCAACGAGAACATCTGCCAGTATAAGGTTGGAGGCGTCAAAGTTGAACGATGAACCACCAGGCCCGCCAATGTTCAAATACCGATCGAAAAAATCTTCCAATTGGAACACTGGCGAATACCGCACGGGGCTGTTGGAGACATTCTTGACAAGCTCTGTGTGCGCACTGTATATGCTTTGCAGTGTTTGGCGGTGGTGCTCGACACACGCCCAGGCATGGCGCATTTCGGCCATGTGCTGCATCTCCCGGGACAAGAACTCGGCCGACGTTGCAAAGATACCCATCTCGTTGCCTGTGGTATTCTTGTTATAATGCGCTCCATGGATATGGACCGTGCCGGCGGTGCAGATACAGTAGCCGACAAAGCCAGGCCATTCGATTTGGGGCATCTGCTTGCCAAGTTCCGTAAGCTCTGCAATGGCGTTGGCATGCAGGAAGCACATGTTTGTCGCCTCGATTTGCCAGGATTGATGCTGCCCTGTGCCTGAGAGCTCGGCAAGATCGACGGGCAGGAAAGGCCGGTAGATGAGACAGTGGATGAGGTGGTAGATGAGCTTGCTCATGACTAAAACCGTCGCGTCCGGTTGGCTGAAGAGTGTCTCGACGCTCGAAAAGATGTCCTGTGCACCCGTTGCCCACACGTCCAGGTCTTGGCGAATTTTGGATAGGTTCGATAGTGAGTGCCAGGGAAAGTGGGAGTCACCCTTGACGCCGCCAGCAGCGAGATAGCGATTCGTGATGCCGAGGATCCGGCTGATGTCGATGAGCATACCGCTTCCGCCTTGCAGCCTTTTCCCTGCTCCGTTTTGAAGGTACTGCAGGTTAGATGCGGTCTGGAAGAAGTCGCCATTTACAGGCATCGAGGTGGAGCTGTTCAGCCAACTTGGTAGTCGGAGGAAAATTGTGCTGTCATGAATGAGTGACGGTCTTTTCGAGCCACAGGCCATGAAGCGGTCCAGGAGGTAGCATGTCCAGAATAGACGCCTCCGCATTTCGCGCTCTACAGGTGTGACACTGGCATTGGCATCCATCTCACGGTGGAGCTCCAGGGCCACGGCCATGCCAATTGCATTTGCTAGTAATGGTCAGTTGTTGCTCGTGAAAGATGAAAGACGACAATAGCAGTTACAGCAGCAGAGAGAAGGCCGTACATAACAGCATGTAAGCTTTTTTTCCCTTGCCGGAGGCAACGAAGGCAAGGGCAAGAAGCAACAATGTTTGGAGGCAGTCTATTGATGGTTCATCAACATCAATTTCCGCGCGGGCGCGTAAGGCATAATCTTCGCCAAGACGGACTGCTGCTTGGTAGCCGTTTGGATGGGGTGTATATCTGTGATTACCGTTAGTTTTGGTTCCCTAGAAATTATGACAGTCATAGTCTGGACACCAGCCTTACCGTGATGCCAGGGCACAGACAGACCCGAGCAGATGTGATGGAATCTGGCCAAGCTGCAATCGTTGGCGAAATGACGATTCATCGAGAATGTGGAAAGGCTTTGCGTGGGACCGAGTAAAGTAAGTGTGAAGTAGAGTATCGACTTGCACTGGAGGTGTCTTGTGTTGTTGCTGTTGGAAAGAGCTAAGCTCTGTATCGGGTTTCACTGGGACTGCTGGTGCAGGCATTTCGGGGCCATTTGTCTTCGACTGTTTCCTTGGCTTCTCTGTCGTCGGAACATCCGAAGTAGCAGCCTTTGAGTTTGGCGTTGTCGAGGAATCTCCAACAGCTGTTATTGTTGTCGCCGCTGCCCCCGGCGACTCATCCGAGCTCGGTGAAATGCCGCTGCCACTTCCAGACCCGGTACCACTGGCCTCACTGCCTTCGGCTCCTGCTTCATCGCCTCCCTTTTCCTTGAGCTTTTGCTCAAGGCCATCAACGCGCTTCAATAAAGCCTCAAGAATATCTGTTTTCGGTCCCCGCTTCTTTGGGACAGCATCTAGAGCATGGTCACCTGGTCAGACATACATTACCCATGCATGATATGCTCTTTGTGTGCGTATTGACAATGTGTATACGAGCTCGTCCACGAACACAGCTCTGGACTTGCGCAATAACTCACCATAGATGCAAGCGCATTGAAACACCTGGCAAGCTTCGCAAGCAGGTCGCAATCTGTTACATTTTATCTAGAAGAAAGGGATAATCGTCTTGTTAGAGCGAGCAGTACGGTAAAAGGCACATTTCGACCCCGTCTGGCAGCACAACTTACCTTGCGCTTTCGACAAGATTTGCAGTTCATGGACTCCCGCGGCTCGTTCGTGAGACGACGAGCTGGGAGTCGCTCGATGCCCACCTGAGGTCGAGACATGACGACAGGCCGTGCACTGTGAGAGGAGAAAGGCGCCACCGGTGGGTGTTCGACGACTGAGACTGACATGCCCGAGGTCATGTGGGCAATGTATCGGACGAGGGGCGCATCCGGACGGGCGATGTAGAGGAAGGAGTATGTCAGAATGTTCGGTGAATGCGATATGTGACGCTGCTCAGTTGTGTGAGTGTGGGCGATCGTGAGGAGCGTGAGACAGGGTGGATAAAAATTGATGAGAGGGAAGTCAATAGGTAAATCAGATTTGAGTGGCGCTTTGCTGCAGCGGTGATCTGGCAACCAGCTCCGGCATATGGAAGAAGGCCTGCCTTCAAGTTGGCTTTGGCCTCATGGATGTCTAGCACCCGGTGAGGTACTGTGAGCCGCCAGATCAAGAATCAAATGCGAGGGGCAGAGTGAGAGTTGTTGGTTGCAAGGCTCGATTTAAAGCCTTTCAAACGCTGAAACGCTCGAATGTGTCGAAATGGCAAATACCCTTGGTGGATTGCTATATAAAGCTCCGGATTCTCTGAAGCGAAGCGGTGATCTGTTACTGGCTGTATGGACTCGACGCCTCGCTGCCGGTAGCCATGCTCGTGGAACATACAGCAGACCTTTCGGGGTGGGGATAGATGCGCGCCGAAGACAAATGAGAACCGTTGAGAGCTGCACAGGATTGGTTGCGGGCACCGTGGGTGTGGCGTTTGGAAACGGGAGCTGTGTTGGCGGCGGGAAGGCGTCTCGGATGTGCGGTCGTGGAAGTTGAGAAGTGAGGATGATAATGACGAGGGAGTAACAGATGCAAGGACGTGCCGGCCGACCACTTATGGGGCTTGAAGGGTTCAAACAGCGTCGGGTAGGCGCTTCCCCAATGTTTGGTAATGGGGTCGTTGCGAGAAGGTGAACCTAAGCGGGAAAAGGCCAGGATAAAGAGAAAAGGTTACGCCTTACATCCGGGGGAAAGGGTGTGGCAAGGGAAGGCAAAGCAACGGACGGGAGAACACCAGGAATGTAGAGAGAGAAGGACGAGTCCCAGGGGTCCGCCGTTCCTTTGGCTGGACAGATGTTGGGACGAGCAGGGGAGCAAGATGCCTCTGAAGAGGCTGGGGAGAAGCGAGTGTCTGAGCAAGTGCTCCGTACACCTGAGAGGGGAATTGTTCAAGTTGGGCGTGCAGGTTTAGATTTTCTCGGCTGCGCTCGAGCGCAAAGCGCAACGCTGGGATGTGCTGAAGTGTGTGGAGAAAGAAGACGAGACGCTGAATAGAGACGGATGAACAGGAGATGGAGGTAGTGACTGCGGTGGGAGAGGGGAAAGACAGATGCAAAGAATAACCGATTGGAGGGTAGTAGTGGGCGGACCGTTGTATGCACCTGTGGGCCTACTGCTATGAACAAAGAGATGTGAAAAGCCTCGTGCGGTGTATTCCGTCGGTGAGAAGACGACGACGAGACGAGAAGGGTGCCGGCCGGAAAGCAAATCGAGTGAGAGTCTGTCGTAAACACGGTAACGAATGCCTACCGCGACTGCTGGGGATCTCCGCAAATCAATGAAAAAGAAGACGAAAAGAAAAGAAGGGACGTAATTAGGTTGCCAGAGGTAAACGAACAGCAGCGGGCACGAGGACAATCAAAACGGAATATGGGGAATTGGAGGATTGGAAGAGGAGGAGAGAATGGAGGCCTGGCCGGTTTGTTGGGTTTAGGGCCGTGGCGAACGCTAAACAGATATGGGGGCAATGGAGGAGACGTCTCCGTTCTGGAAAGCCCAAAGTCGTCAAGTTAGCGCCGTTGCAGGACCTCAATGGGGCCCTGGTAGCCAGCGAAAGGGGTCCAAGGAGCGCCAGTGGAACAGGCCATCGGCATCTGTGTGTCCGTGCAAGCGAACAAGGGAGTGGCCCGCTTCGTGTGGTTTGACTTTGTTTGCATGTTGCCGGCTGTCGTGACATCTTTCAGTTGCTCCGCTGACCCGCATCAAGCTTTGGCTGCATTATGAGACGCACAAGTACAAAAGAGACGTGAAGTTCAAGGTGTCGAGAAGCCGGTCTGATCAGAATGGCCCTGTTGACTTGCTGCAGGACTAGGGATTCACTGACAGCGACGTCGGTCTCGTCGGTCTCGTCCATTAGTATGGCTCTTGGCCGTCTGGCTTCTCTTGCTTCTCGTATTCGCGGTGCCTGGCCTGCTAACTTGGGCGAAATACTGTTCATACATTTAATGATAAAACCAACTTTGACCGTTGTTGCATGTCTAGTGAGGGGAGCCGTGGCCGTGTGTCGCACTCACGCGACTTGTTTTCTTCTAGCCCGGAAACAATAGCCAGAATGGAGATGGTGGTTCTTTCAATATAGGCGCGACGGACATGTGTTCTTTTTGAGCAAGGCCGGAGATGCTCTTCTTTTCATGTGCGATTTTAACGACACAACACATCTTTTGATTTTGAGTAGGTCTCCTTGCGGCAAAAGCTGCTCAATTAACCAACTGCGGCCGTCGAGCTAACCCTAGATGTGGCTAGAAAATGATAGATTGCCCTTTTCGGATGCGTTGTAACTGAGTTTGGTGCCCGGGGAGCTGGTAATCCAGGACACCTGAATGATGGCCTTGACAAATGTGTTTACGAGGCCATTCACAAATATGAAATATTTGGGAACTCAGGGGTAATAGGTCTTTGTCCGATAGTTCCTTCTATGTTGGCTAATTTTTATTTTGTTTGGAAGGTACGACCGCCAACATAGTTCATGGTTCTTCTTTCCCTTACCAATTACCAAAACACTGCTGATTTCGGCAAACAAGACCTCAATCGCTCATTCTTGTTCTGGATGTTCAAAAGATGCCGTAAAGGGCAAGTGCACCCCGTTGTTGGCCGACGGCCCGGCACCAGTATTACAAAACTATACAATACTTCAAACGACATCAAGATGAGAAACAGTAAGGCATAAAAAAATGCCTTACCTGCCTACGTCGTTCGTCTGTTCAAACGGATCGGGTCCGGTTGTGGCGTTTTCCTGCGCCGCACGTCGTGGTCACACAAGAGACAACACAACAACCGCAGACGGCCTCCAGATGGCCGCCACATCGCGACCACCCTGGGCATGCTCTGGTGTCTTGCTCGCCTTACGACGTAGATGGCGTTGACCTCATCTGTTTCACACACATGCCGATCTCGACCATCGCCCATCTATCTCAGACCGGAGACTTGCTGTGTTTGACGGCACATCAGATGTTGGGGAGGAAGGGGCAGTGATGACACGGATAGACGACCGCTCGCCGTATAAACGAGACTTCCTTGCTCACACCGTGCGGTGTTTGTCGAACTCGTTGTCCTGTGTCTTTCCTCGTCCTTTGAACGTGGGCAAGGTACATTTCCTCCCCCTTCCCATGCTGTGTCACCGCCCTGACATGTTGTGTAAGTATAACCCGCGGTTCTGATTGTATTCCGCGTTTCTGTACATGCTGTCTCGCTTTCAAATGCTATTTTGTCTCTGGAAAACCTTAAAGTAATGTGATTCCTCGTTTCATATCCGACCACACGTAAGGCTTTGTCATGGGCGTCGGTCTCTCGGTATCGCAAACGAGATCCGAATCGGGTAGTATCTTGGAGATTTCTTGTGTTCTTTTTTTCCCCTACAGCCTTTCCTACAGGTTGACTCTGCCACAGGTATGTGTCACGCTGCTTCTGGTTTCGGGCCACCGCAAGCCCAATGAGAGACAGGAAGGCTTGTACGACTGTGATGAAATAAATAGGCCTTACACAACACGGCTACTCGTCGAGATGAGGGCAGTGCGCTGGCTATTGTTGGCCTTGCTTGACGCCATGCCACATTGACGGCAACCAGCTACGCATGCAGAACATATTGTCTATTGCAGGCCACTAATGCCATTTCGTCTATGGGACGTATTGCTGCATTCCTCATAGTTTCGGTGGCCTCGTTTTGAAACCGAGGAGACAAAAAGAAGTTTCTCTGTGTCGATGTGCACCGACATAAGAACGACAAGCAGCTAAAGTCCCGCACAGGTAGAAAAAATTAGAAGAAAAATACAGACGCGCACAAGGACTTCAATTCAAGCTGCAGTCGCAGCATAAACGAGGGACGAAAAGACGAGGGACGACCATGAAGCTACACCATGATGAGCGACCAATGTACCCAAGTGGTGAGTTGCCAGAAGAAAACCGGGTTTGGAATTTCCATTGGAGTCTAACATGGAGCGCCTTTCTCCAGCTCTAATACCACGCTCCGTCTGAGGTGTGGAGGTGAGCGTGGAGATCGCGCTCCTTAAACAGGGAAAGCCCCGGAAAAATTACGATTTTCCACCAGTCATGAGATTCAGTTTGCTTCGTCAGTTCCCCATAGGTCCCCAGCCTAATGTGTACGATCTGGGGACTAGCCTTGATGTGGGCCATGAGGGAATTGGGGTAAAATGCTGGCAGAGACCGTTGACATTGCGGAAGAGGGGCCGACATTCAGACGAAATTCGTCAAGCTCATGGGTTTATTGGTTGGCATGCGTCTGTATTTTTCACCTTCGAATACCTCCGCATACCTGCCTGGTGCCGAGCACGGCGAAACGCCGCGACAAAGAGAAAGAGCTCAAATATGGCCATTTGGTGAAATCATTGTATTGCGATAGGTGCCTGAAATTGCAGACAACCCGACTTGACGGCGTGTGGTGTATGTGTCTATGTGTAGAGATACCTGAGAAACTGACAACAGCTATATGTCCAACACATAAGAATATATATTCAAAACAAGGCAAAAATAAACTCGCTTCTAGAAAGGACTCCTACCGCCGGCAAGGCGCACGAAGCTGTAAGGGACATTTTGTCCAACGAGTAGCCTCAACGTCTCGACCGTCGTGAATGCATTAACATCCGATGAACCGTAGACCGCAAATCCGCTTTGCTCTGCCACGATACCAGGATCGGCCTTCCGCGCTGCAAACGAGCCGCTGCTCGAGTCGGCAGCAAGGTCGAGGAAGACTTTCCGCGTGCTGCTTGCGTTGATAGATGTCTCCGAGGTATCTGACGGCGGCGATTTGCTGGAGCCGAAAACACGGAGCAACAACCCAACCAAATTCCCTTTTTCGGGTGCAAGTGCACTGATGATCACAAACGGAGACGCAAAGTCATCGTGAGCGCCGACGGTCCGCGCCTTCTGCAGGCTTTCCAGCGAGTTGAAAGGCTCAATGATCATGTCACCAGCCAGAGCAGACGGGGTCTTGAAGCCGACGGTATAGACTTTGCTGATACGGAGCGCGCCCAGTGCGAATATGGCGCTTGCGGCATCGTCCGAGGAAGACGCAAGAACGACAGCGGTGCGACCAAAGTAGGCAGAGGGGGCCAAATCACGGGTGAGCGTGCTCAGAATACCGCGCCAAGAGGCGTTGTCGAAAACAAGTTGTGCGTTTGGCGACAAGGTCCCGGTGCCGCTGACAACTGCATGACTGCTGCCATTGCCGTTGTCGTTCTGGTGATGGTATGGACTCGAAGGTTCGGAAACCTCAGTCGATTGCGGAGGTGAGGCGGATGACCGTACAATGATAGTGTCGAAAATGCCGATGACGCGAGCCGCATCTGTCAGAATTGGCCCTGCTCCGTCTCCCAGAGACGAGAAGAAGCTACTTTTGGAAATAAGGCTGGCGTAGGACAGAGGTGGGTGAAGATACGCGCCGCCAAAATGCTTCTGGTTGCACCAGGTCTCCACACGGTTCGGTCCTTTTGGTTGCTGTTCCACGACGGCGAACTGGTGAGGGAGTCCGAGCTCATTGAAACATTTGACGTAAAACGGCGCCTGTGGTGTCCCGCTGCGACTCGATGGGCTTGTGATGCCGTATATAATCTTCTTCGGGAGCTGCCCAAGCATCGACAACGCAGCATTCGTTTCGGCGGCACTCATTTGTCCAGGGGCAGCAATCACCGGGAGCAGTGGGTGCGTGATCGGAGAAAAGACATGGTTTTGGGTCCTAGAGAACTGGCCCATCTCGCCCATATTGACGGCCGACAGTGGGGGCCCGTTCGGGTGCTCTGCACGTATCTTGGAGCGGAAGTACTCCAACTCAAAGTTCTCGTTTCGGTCGTTAATGTAAGTAATCATCTTCACAATATCAGCATACTTGCAAGACTCGGCGTAGATAGTCTGTGCCTCCGGGGTTGGCCATTTCAAAGTGGACGAGAAGTCGTGGTAGGCGGACATGATGCGGCTGTTGCCGCGCCGTTCATATAAACTCTTCCGGATGGTCTCGGGAAGCCACAGCTCAACATCAATGTACTCCACACCCCACTGAATGGCGCGGTACAGATACTGATAATACAAATCGGGATTGTCCATGGGGAAACGGCCGTTCTCACGCTGACAACGTGTCGTGAAGATGATAGGGAGCTCGGTACGCTGGCGTAATGTCATGACCTGTTCACCCACGTAACTAAGGCTGGGGACTGCAGCAAAAGCCCCGTCGGCCAGGGGTTCTTTCAGTAAATCAACCCGGATTTCGACAGCATCGGAACCAACAGTCAGGATGTCGATATTGGGAAGCGCAACTCGAACATCGGGGAAAGTGGTGGAGATGAAGTATGTCCGTGGTTTATCCATCAGTGTCTGATGATGGTTGATCTGGCCAAGTGTGAAAGAGATAAACCGCGAGAGGTCACGGCGGAAGAAGGGGTTATTCGTGTAAAGGAACTCGTAGTCGCAATGCTCAGAGAGTGTGCTGTCAGGAGGCATGCCCAAGCTCGCGCAGTGAGCATTGATGGCGACCACCAGATCTTTATTCCTTGAGCCGATGTCTGCCTTGGCGTTGTCTGCGTAGATTCCTATAACCCGTTCCTTGTCTGCTATTGATATAGCCTCGAAGTTTGGTCGTTTGCAGTATGGTTTCCCCAGTACCTCCGCAAAGACAGAGATAATCTCCTCCTGGTCACGCCCATAGACAATAACGACGATGCGTGTGTCCCCTCGTTGCGGACCGCTGCCAAATTTGCTGCCAATGGCAAGTCCAGACATAGGAACCGAGGCATCCAGCGTTGTGTCTGCGGCATCTGATCCACTCGACGGGCCCTCCGCCTCTCTGATGTCCATTACGTCGCTTGCCGCGGCAGCCTGCCGTGGCACACCCGTCGGCACAGAAGGCATTTGCTGAACGGCAGCCATGCTTCTGGCCGGCCAATCTGTATGTGTCACCGGTGAGGTATACCAAATGGCACTGCCAGTTGCCTGGTTTGTTGCTGGTGTTCGTCGGAGCTGCCCGTTATGATCAATGACCGATTGTTATAGTTTTGTGAGACAATAAGCCGGTTCGTGACAGGATATGCATGCATATCCTGCTGTCAAATTTGGTGTGTAACTTTGTTGTCGTTTGTTTTATAAGATAGCCGACACAGTTCACAGCAGGATATAAAGTGTCTTCGTAAAGGAACAACAGGGTACCAGGATAGAAGACTAGCCGTCAGTTGACAGGATGTCCCGAAAAGAAGGCGGGATTTGGGCAAGCAAAATGAAATTGCCCGGGTGGGATATTGGGTTGCAGGTAAAATATTTGACACAGCCGGAGTTTGATGTGATTTTGATATTGGAGGATGAGGTCAAAAATGAGAGCTGAACAATGTTGTACACAACATATGACCGAAACGAGCGGGCAAAGGAAAGTATATGAGAGCAATGTAATGCAGACTGCTAGGTGAATGAGATGGGTAGGTGTAAGTATCGGAATGGCAACGCAGCGACCAGCGAAACAGCAGCGCAGGAGACTTTGCGGACCAGAAAAGAAGGGAAAAGCAAGAACATAGGGCAAAGGAGGTGGGAGCGAAATGGGTCGACGGAATAAGCGCTTTGATGATATGGGGCCTGGCCCTCACGACTGGAAAGATATTCCGCCTTCGCAGGGAGGTTTGCTTCGTCGGCCAGCAGACAAGGCGCAACGGTGCCGCGAGAGGCGGAGCAGCCAGTGGTGCAGGAGACGGCGCAAGGAAGGGGACAGGTGGACGAGAGCCAAGGGGAGAAAATCGGCCAGGACAGGACGAAGGCTGGGCCAGGATGATTGACGGCGGGGCCGGGGAAGAGGAGAGAAGGCAAGAAAGAAGAACGGAAGAGATTCTTAGCGGTGCAAGTCAATTCGGTGCAATGTGGACACGCCGAGGGGCGTAGTGTACATGTGATGGTAGCAGGAGGAATTGTTTCCAGGAGTTGAATAAGCTCGGCGAATATCGCGGCCGCACGCAGTATTTGGATTCCGCAGGCGAGAGTAAGGCCAAGGCGAGGCCAAGCGCACCACTTTGTCGACAAGGGTAGGATGTGTCAAACGTAAGTCAAGACGTTGATTTCGGCACTTCGATGTGGTCGTCAACAGTCGTCAATATCAGCTGGCTAGGTATGCTTGAAGTCTGATGATGCTCGGAGATGATGTATGGGCCAGCGCCAACGATAGGGAGAGCACGTTGATATGGCAAAGCCAGGGGGGCCGCAAAAAGATTGTTGTTTCCGATTACGAGATGTGCTCAAGTTGCAGCAGTCGCAGGAAAGACGCCAATCGTCTGTCGGGCGTACTTTCCTAGACAGGGACAGATGCGGCCTGAGGAAGGCGTGTCGCTGTGTCGCTTCCCAGGAAGGCGAGTTTGGCTGCGGTTCACGATCGTTCCTTCTTCCAGTCCCGTTCTTTCACGAGGTGCAGGGGAGCAGACGACTCATAGCTGTCATCGTTACCGGTCTAGAGTATTAGATGAGGCGGTAGATACGTTGCGGACTGAGAACATCAATGAACAGACCGCCGTTGTTTGGAATTGCGCAAAGGGAATGGTTTGTATTGGGGTACCAAAATATTCCGGCGACGTAAGGCCAAACTTTTGCGCACAGCTCACGTCACATAGTAGGGATCAGGTTGCTTTGGCTGGTCCTTCCTCGCATTCTTTAACTAATGCTTGTCCAGTCCATCGCACTTGCTCCGTGCTGCCGGATAAACGCCAACAATTGGAGGAAGCGGCGACCCGGCGATCTTTTGGGGCGCTACTGGGACTGGTTCCCACTGCGCGTACTTTCGCAGTGGCAATTCTGAAAGGCGACCATTCCCCGGAGAAAGCGCGCTCCACTCAAAGCCAGCTCAGAAATAGCCGTTCCACACTCACCCCGCAGAGATAGAGAGGGGAGATAGGGGCCAGGCGTCTGTGCACGAGGCCTGGTTTGCCAAACTGCTCTCGAGGGAAGGAGCGACGACGGAGACATGCTCCAATTGTTGCCAAAACAGGCAAGAGAAACAGGCAATGGGTTGGGGGAAGGAACGACCTGGCCGTGCACAAAACAGCAAGACCAAAGATGAGAAGCCCACAAAGATAGAAAGACATGGTAAACACGCAAATCCAGAAGATCCATATCCAAGACCACACGCCAACACGGATGCATATTCCGTCCTTGCCCATGGCCCCGAATTGTTCCACCACAGATGCACAAAGATCCGTTGGATCTGCCAGGGTCTCGTCAACCCTTCCCTCGGGCCATGCAACTGCTACGAAAGAATGAATTCGAGCAAACTGCAGCGCCAAAAATGCAACCAGTTGCAGCTGGAAGTCAAACAAGACTCGGGACACTTGTTCTCTGCCAGCGACGTGAGACCGCACTCGGGCAGGATATGCAACAGGAAAACAGGCCACGGGCAACTCAAGGGAACTGGACCTGGCCAGCAAATAACTAAATGCGAGCTCCAATGGTGATATGGCATTGTTAGCCTGTCGGATGGCATGCGGGATCTTGCAGACCACCAGCCATCTGTGTTACCGGCATTACGTGGAGAGCACAGGTGTCTGTCCGGGCATAGTTTCGGTACAGTTGTTTGACACCCATTTGTGTGTCGCATGGCGGCGAACATACTATGCGATCAACATCAGTTTTCTTTTAATGGTAATACAAGTCACTAACATCAGGTCCTGTCTAGGTTCAACCACTCCAGGTGGTGCGCTTCCACTCACATATCTTGAGGAACACAAGGAAAGCTTGCCTGCGTATGGTTTGGGTCTTCCGCACTGTCCACGCAACTGTCAAGTGCGTCGTCGGTTGGTTCCCTTTCCCGAACGGGGTGTCCGGGGGCCGCCAAAGAATCCAAAACGACAAAACGACCTCAAACCCGTGAGGAAACAAACTGGAGCCATGCGAGGCTGGCCTAATGCTCCACACGCTAATGCCTCCAAGTAGCCTCATTGACAGTTTTGCCGGAAGGACGAAATATTCTCCGCCAATGAGCGAGGGCCAAACGGCGCTGGTGACCACTGTTCCAATCTGACATTGGAATACTCCGTATTACAGTACGACGTACGACATTCTCGACAATTGAAATGAAAACCCAGAAGACGATGGCGAGGATGGCGAAGATGGCTTCGTAGGTCGAATGGGGAGGATCATCAATGCCAGCCAAGCGTGGAAGAAAAAGAACGAAAAATCCAAGCATCCGTGCGGCTAGCCGACTATCCAGCTTCACTGCGACCTGCGACGATAATACTGACACAGTGCTCTGCAAATTGTTGCTTGGAAAGTGCACACCAAGATTCGACACTTTCAGCCTGGCTCACATGTATCAGTCATGCATATATGTGCTGCGCACGAAAATACAGAGGAGATTCAACACTTTCAAGCTATTCGATGCAATCTCTCTGCTAGTTTACGGTAACACGACAGGCCAAAATGTGAGCTTTACGAACGCCCGTCAAAACGAGTGGCTTTACTTTGCCTATCATTGCCGTCTTGCTACCCGGATTACGGTGCCTTGCGTCGTTTAATAGGCGTGGTATGCAGAGGCTACTCATGACACAAGGATCAATTGGGGAATTGTCCGATGGCAAAGCAGTTTTCTTCGTCTGCGACTGTTTATCCAAATTGACCTCACCCAAGTCGGCCGTGTCCCGCTGCGTTCATGTTACAAATTTCTCTGCATCATCGACCATCATGCGTTGTAGAGTTACCTCCTTCCCACGCGCCTAGCCTCATACTCGAAGGGACGCGCCAGCAGGAGCAGGCTGAATGCCGGTGACGGTATGGAACCATACGCTCGGGACTGTCTCGCCTGCCAGCGAATCCTTGACATGTTCTCTCGTGTTGTCGCATTTCAAACTCTCCCACTCCACCGTCTATTTCTACAACACAACGTTGGCTTGCTTCATCACATCCTGTTTCCAATGTTTCAATTCTTGGAATCCGTGAGGTTTGATACAGCTCGAACAATCTGAGTGTCCAAATAAAAAATGGCGAGTGAACGGGAGAGGGAAGCTAATAGGCGGCGACCGCACGTTTGAAGACGAAAGCCAGCGAAGCCATCGCACGGGGCATCGTCACACAAACAAGCCAGCAAAGGTTGGCAGCATGTTCGGTCCCGACGTCCCGACAAGGTTCGTATTGTTATGACACTTTATTGATTTTTACGTTTTTTGCGATTTTCTAATCTGCTCTTGTGGGTCAGGGACTCGACATTTTGATTGCCAAAAGCGTCTTCACGAGTTTATAGCCTCTCGGGACTTTACGAGGGTCCATGTTTATTCTCACGGCCCGCCATATGTGAATCTGTTGGAAAACAAGTGTCTACGAAATGGCCGAGCAGTTGACTGTGGTGTCACCTTACAAGCCTCTCTTGGATTCTTCTCTACCTTAGCACCTCAGTATATCGTCTTTCTAGTAAATTGCAGCACACACGGCGCTGGAGACCAAGTCGGTCAATGGCACGCTTTACGGACTCAGAAGCGGAGGGGCATTGCCATGGCCCTTCCTCCGCACTTTTCCTGGAAATGGTAATGCCGATATGTACCAAGGGCATCCGGCCGGCCTTAACAGGCTTGCAATCGCAGATAACGGGTGTCGATGCCCGGATGCCCCATCTTTGTGCTTGGGGCCGCACTAAATCGGAACGACAAGCAGGGCAAAAAATGAGCACGTTGGTGACATGACTCAAGGCACCTCGTTGCCAAAGAACTCGACTTCGTTCAATTGAATATCACCAAATTCAAAAGCATCGTCATAAAACGTTACAGTTCAGCATACGACATCGTCGTACATCGCGAAGGCATCTCTCAGCCTCGCGTTGTTCCACTTTTGTCGCAACTGACCCCAATCTCACCCACTAGCTCTCACCTTACATTACCCACTTACACAATGCCGAAGCTTTTTGATCCAGCGCCGGAGCCGGTCTCAGAGCTGGGCCGCTTCCGCATCTTGTCGACGACCTCGAGTCTGCGCGTGTCGCCGCTGGCGCTGGGCGCCATGTCCATTGGCGATGCGTGGAACGACTTCATGGGCAGCATGGACAAGGAGGCGTCGTTCAAGCTGCTGGATGGGTATGTGGCCAAGGGCGGCAACTTTATCGACACGGCCAACAACTACCAGAACGAGCAGTCGGAGACGTGGCTGGGCGAGTGGATGGCAGCGCGCCAGAACCGCGACCAGGTTGTGCTTGCCACCAAGTTCACGTCCGACTACCGCTGCTACGACGTCGGCAAGAACAAGTGCCCCAACAATTCGGGCAACGGCCGGCGCAGCATGCGAAACAGCCTCAAGGATTCGCTGCGGAAGCTGCAGACGGACTACGTCGACATCTTTTACCTGCACTGGTGGGACTACTCGACGTCAATCCCCGAGATTATGGACGGCCTGCATGCACTTGTGCAGTCCGGGCAGGTGATGTACCTGGGCGTGTCGGACACGCCGGCGTGGCTGGTTAGCGCGGCCAACACGTATGCCGAGGCGCACGGCAAGACGCCTTTTAGCATCTACCAGGGCCGGTGGAACGTCATGATCCGCGACATGGAGCGCGACATTATCCCCATGGCACGGCACTTTGGCATGGCGATTGCGCCGTGGGATGTGCTCGGCGGCGGCAAGTTCCAGTCCAAGGAGGCCATGGCGAAGCGCGCAACCCAGGGCGAGGGTCTGCGGACGCTCTTTGACACGCCGACGGCCGGACGGCAGTCGGACGAGGAGCTCGCGTTTAGCGAGGCGCTCGCCAAGGTGGCCGGCGAGCACAGCGTGACGTCGGTGACGACGATTGCGCTGGCGTACGTGCTGTCCAAGGCGCCGCGGGTGTTCCCTGTGCTGGGTGGGCGCAAGTTGGAGCACTGGGACGACAACATCAAGGCGCTGTCAATCAAGCTGACGGACAAGCAAATCGAGTATCTGGAGAGCGTCAAGCCGTTCGACTACGGATTCCCACACGACTTTACAGGCCGGGACCCGCTGATTACGGGCGTGTCGACGGGTCAGGTGGCCATGGGCTCCAAGGTAGACTACTCGCAGCCGCTGACACGGCAGATCTAGGGCCGACGACGAGTCCTGCTCTTTACCATACGCGAAGTGTTAGAAATGTATATAAAAAGGGGCCTAGATAGACCGGCTCTAGATCGCCGCCATAGGTGTGCGATGAAAATGGATTCCACAGTTCGACATGATACAAAATAACCCTCACAACTCGGCTGGAATAGTCTCCCGCTGGTAGACCCGCGTCCCCCCGACCCACGTCTCGCGGACCTTGATGCTGCGCAGCTCCTCGAGGTCGTACTCGGCCAGTGGCCGGTCCAGCACCACCCAGTCGGCCAACGCGCCCGGCTGGATCACACCCGCGCGGCCCTCCAAGAAGGCGCCGTATGCGGGACCCTGGGTAAAGCCCACCAGCGCCTCGTGCAGTGTCAGTGCCTCGTCCGGGTACCAGGGCTCCGTGGTGCCGTTGGCGCTCAGGCCCGTGTGCGGGCTGCGCCGGGCCACGGCCGCGTAGATGCCCTGGAACGGATCGGGCGGTTCGATGGGGAAGTCGCTGCCCAGCACGGGCGGCGGCAACAGGGCGTCTCGGAAGAAGGAGCGCATGCGGTAGGCCTCGTCGCGTGTGCGCGCGGGGCCCAGTCGGCGCGCCGCATAGGCCATGTCGGAGGTGGCATGGGTCGGCTGGATGGATGGCAGAATGCCCAGGGCGTGGATGCGCGCCTGGTCGTGCGGATGGATAATCTGTGCGTGCTCGATGCGGAAGCGGAAGCGGTCCCGCTGGCAGTCGGCCAGGGGCCCCGCGGGCGGCTGGCACAGCGCCACGAGTGCGGCCTCGAAGGCGTCGACGGCGTACCGGTTGGCGAGGTCGCCAATGGCGTGGATGTTGACCTGGAACCCGGCGGCGGCCCAGTCGTGGGTGAGGCGGGCCAGAGTGGCGGCGTCGACAAGCAAAGACCCGGACGTGTCGGGGCGGTCGCTGTAGGGGTCGATCATGGCGCTGCCCCAGCTGCCCAGGGCGCCGTCGGCAAACAGCTTGACGCTGCGCACCGACAAAAACTCGCTGCGGCCCTCTTGCTGGCGCAGCACGCCGACGGCGTCGAGGCAGAACGTGTTGCGCTCCAGGCACTCGGCCATGGCGTAGACGCGCATCGTCCAGCCCTCGTCCACGTGCCCGCGGCCGCTGACGCCGGCGAGCTCCTGGTAGAGCCGCAGGTCCTCGGGCACCACGCCGGCGTCGTGCATGCCCACGAGGCCCATTGAGCGCATCTCGCGCATGGCCAGCCGGATGTACTCGGTTTTGGTCGCCTTGCTGGGCTGCGGGTACTTTGCCATGACCAGATCCATGGCGTTGTCGCAAAAGACGCCCAGGCCCGGGTCGCGCACAATTTCGCCGCCGGGGACGTCCGCCAGGTCGTCGGGCAGCAGGCCCAGCACGGCCTTGGACACCCAGATGCAGTGCGCGTCGACACGGTCGAGCATGATGTAGAGTCCACGCAGCTCGTCCGTGTCCAGCAGCGCGGCCGTTGGCATGCCGCCCATGGCCATCTGGTCCCAGCCGAAGCCGCGCAGCCACTTGTCGGGCCCGCCGACATCCGGGTGAGCCTCCAGGTACGCGTGCAGGCGGTGGCGGACATCCGTGTCGTCGGACGAGCCGAACAGGTCGACCGATGCAAGGTACTCGCCGTAGGGGATGAGGTGGCCGTGGCCATCCCAGAGGCCCGGGATGACATGGCCCCGTGTGCTGGAGGCCGCGGCAGCCGCTTCGGGGTCCAGTGCATCGAGCGGTCCCACACTGGTGAAGTGTCCATTCCGGACGCTGAAGCAGCGGGGACCTGCTGATCCAGACGCGTCTTCTGCGAGCGTCGTGATGCTGTCATAGCAATATGTCGCGAGAGCGGATGCAGCTGCAGATGCGGATGCGTCTGGCCTTGGCGACAGCACTGGCCACGGTATCTCGCCGCCTCGCACGTACAAACCCGCAAGGGCCAGCGCACCAACCGCCGCGATGCTTGCTACTCCCCACGGAGGCCAAGGAGGAGGCGGCCGCCGCCCTGTGCTTCCCCGAGGCCGCGTCTCCGCAGCCATGTCGGTGTGGGTACTGTGGTTGGCGTCAATTGATGTCGGACGGGGTCTGCAATATCTTCACATTAGATGCCGTTTGGGGTTGCCAAGTCGGAATGGCAGGTGCGTGTTGGTCCTCGTTTGAGTAACCGTCCCATATCGTAGTGGGGAGCTCCGGGCAGGAGCTGTGGGTGAGCTGCGGGCGAGGAGGGGACGTCCCGATAAGGAAGGCGCCGCCCTGGTAAGTGCAGGCTACTGATCGGCAGCCTTCGTCGCATAGCTGCATTCTTAGTAATATCACGACCCCTGAGACAAGTTGATGCCATATTGACTACCCAATGCTTCGTTGTGGTATTTGGTTTGTGGGAAGCTTAATTGCTTGGTGTAGTATTTTTGATTGTATTTGAACTTTTACTCTGCGTTACTGTTTTATTTATTTTGTGGGCAATTAAATTGTATTTTTTTTTTAAAAAAAAAAAAAAAAAAAAAAAAAAAAAAAAAAGAAAGCAAAAGTAAACAGATAAGAAGAAGACACACAATCTAAAAGTAAGTATTCGCGATAAAGACGTTTACGCCAACTCATGGAAAGCAGAAAATCCCAATGGTTTGCCAAGATGGACGCTGAGATATAACACACGCGGGGGAGCGAGGACCGTGCTGTGGTAATAAAAAACACTGCGCAGTATGAAAAATAAAGTGTCGTTATTATCCAGCATGCGTAGTGGATAACACTACATACAAGTCGTATGCAGTGGTGCCAATTTACCCGTTCTGGTTGCGGAAAGCGATGGGCCAGACCGGCCGACGATATAAGGAGTACGGGGTTGTACCATTTGTTCCTCTTTCTTTCTCTCCCTCTCACACACACACTCTCTTCTCTCTCTCTGTCTGAGTCAGGCTTCGAGTTTTTTCAGCCAATATAGAGGACCGTGATAGACACGATGCGCATTACTTCCATTGTAGCACTCGCCGCCGCCGCCGCCGTCTCCGGCGTGTCGGCCGTGCCGTTCGCCTCCAGCAAACCCGAGCAGATCCGCTCGGACCAGGACCCCGTCTTCCACTTTTACCTGCAGGCGCACCCCAAGAACGCGTCGCTGGTGGTGCTGGGCCCCATGGCCACGAGCGAGTACTTTACCATTGGCGGCTCGATCCAGTCGACCAACACCAGCCGGTACCTCAACATTGGCGGCGACAGCACGTCGTACAAGACGCTGACGCTGGATGCAGCCGCGTCGACGACGGCGTGGCAGCTCGAGGGCGACACCATCATCACGAGCACGTCGAGCACGTATGGGCGGCGTAAGTTGTAGCTCGTCTTTGTCTGCGAAACTGTACTTGGTACCATGGCCCGCACACGCACCACTAACCACGGCAGAACTCAACTTTTTGGTGTGCAAGATCGACGGCGGGTTCTGGCAGGTGTACCTGCAGACGGGCAGCGCGACGCCGAGCGGCAAGACGTGCAGCAATTACCAGTCACTGCATCTGCCGTGTCTGTGCTGAGTGGAAGTCGGGGGGGATGGGTGCGAGAAAGGAGCACTTTGAGTATGTATCGTCATCTAACATGTGTATTGTCTGTCTGCAGTCATGTATCCAGTGGGGGACATGCAGCGTAAATGTTCATACTCTACAGTGAAACAAAGAGGCAGAAGAAGCTTCCAATAAAGGAGTCTTTGCCGACAAGAGTGCTTGGCTTGGATGCGGGTATCCCAAACGGACGAGCCAAAACGAGAAAACGATAAGAAAGAAGAGACTAGAAAACCCCCAAAGCGCCAAAACAGTCCCAAAACGCCCAAGAATAGCTGTGGAAATGCTGCAAAAGAAGAGAGAAAAAGTGCAGGAGGCTCTAGAGGTGCCTCACTTCATGATATAAGTTAGTTCCCAATGTCATAAATATGCCCCCCAAAACAACAAACTGCCCTCCCATTGACAGAAAAGTAAATGCAGAAATCCAATGGGCCTACGATGACCACATCTAGGACGGAGCATTCGCGATGACCGTGTTGCCCATGACGAGAACCAACACTGCGCCGTTGAGGGCACAGAGGATGGCAAAGGCGGCCCATACGGCCAGCGTACTGGCCATGGAGACGGTGCCACGGCGGGCCATGTTCATGCCGAGGGCCGCACAGGTAAAGCCCAAGCTGGCCATGACGCCCAGGATGACCCCGGCATCAACCTCAACGCGCAGCTTGTGCTTGCCGGTGGAGATGAGGATGCTCGCCACCCCCAGCAGCACAAGAGCCCCCGCGAAGCAGCCAATCGTGGCCCGGATGAGCATGGTCTCGCGGTAGCGAGCGAGACGCTGGTCGTCGATGGACGGCAGAGCGGCGTAGTAGGTCTCGTAGCCGTGAGGGAAGTCACTGTCGCTGGCAAACGCATCGTCCTCTTCTGTGCTGTCGTGGTCCGCGTCGTCTCCGCCGTCGTCGTCGCCATCGTGGTGAATCTCGACCGTCTCGTCTCTGCGCACGCCCGCATCGCGCTCTTGCTGGGACTGAGCGTCAAAGAGGCCACCATCATCGTTGCCACTCCGTGTCGTGCCATAGTTGGCGAAACCGCCGCTCTGGGAAAGCAGCGCACCACGGTCGGCGCTGCCCTTGGAGGTGCGGGATGCCATCCACTTCTTGGCCTTTTCGAGCGGGACGGTAAAGAACGATACCAGCGTAGCCATGCCGGGAAAGTCCTCCTCCTCGTCGGGGTGCAGGTAGATTGCATATCCACCGTGCCCGGCGTTACCGACGTCGCCTGCCTCGCTGCCGTCATCGTATTCGTTCCAGTAATGTGTCTGCACAGGCGCAGATGCAAGCAGCGTCAGGCGGCGTCCTTGCGAGGCGGGGCGTTGTGGTGGTGCGGGATGTGATGAGCCGGCAGACGAGGAGAGGGCTTGGATGGTGGAAGACGAGGACGAGAAGGCGTGGCCCTGGCTGGGGCGGCGTGATTGTGACTCGGGGATTTCGGGAGAGGACAGCTCCTCGCGAGGTGTTTGCGGAGAGCTGCTGAGGGGTGTGGAAACGCGCAGGATGGCAAGCAGCTCGTCGCAGTGGCCGTCCAGATGGTCAAACTGGCGGCGAGTGAAGCTCTTGGGATCGGACAGGACGTTGTCGCGGAAGCGAAGCGTCAGAGCACCGGACCCGGTCCATTTCTGCACAACAAGTGTTAGAGACGGAGACCGGCCAAGGAATTTGCAATCTGTATGGGGGCCCGATACATACCTTGTACTTCTTCAAGATCTTGCGGAAGGCGACGACCTGGGCGTTGACAAAGCGAGACAGGTCCTTGATCTCGTCTTGCAGCGCTAGCGTCGCCCCCTCGTACTTGACAAACCGCCGCTGCCGCTTCAGAGCTGTTGTGCCACGAGCAGATGTTGTGGAACGCAGAAGCAGGCGGTGGATTTGGTCCGAGAGATGTTCTGAGGGTCGACGTTAGCATACGAACGTGGTTACGAAAGCCACTGGCAGCAGGGCAAGACAGCACGACAGACTGGACACCGAGGACGAAGGTCTCCCGTTCCAGAACAAGAGGGAGAGAACATACGCAGTCGCCGGTTGATCTCATCTGCCTTGGTGGCTACAAAGAGACCGACGCGGTCGTGTTGCCGGCAAAGCTCATCGTAAAATTCAGACTCGAAGCGCTGTAACGCCGTATCCTTTTGGCCGGGGATTGTGATGGCCGAGGCCTGGTGCCGCGTCGTGTGGACCTTGATGAAGTCCTTGAGGGTGTTGTAGTCGATGTTATGAAGGCTCCATTCCGGAACAGACTCGGACTCGAACTGGCGGCCGAATTTCATCGTCGAGAGAGAAGAATACGGGAGTGAGGGCGCGAGACGCCGATGGATGCAGCAGGCCGCGGCCGGTGAGGTAGCGGAGGAATCCCTACTGAGATGAAGTCGAAGATGGGGGTCCAAAGATACGATTTGATGTTGGTGATCGATTGAGCCCCAGGATTCGACAAGAAGAACAGCCCAAGACAGACGAGACTATGACGATATGCGTACAAGGGGAGAAAAGCAGGGAAATGAGCTTAAAGTTGGGCCGTGGGGGTTCGATGGTAAATAAAGGAAGGTGGTCGTGTGAGCACAAGCCAGAAACGGACACCGAGAGTTTGAAAAAAGAAGAGGGGCGAAAAGGTTAAAAAGGAAAAAAAACACAGAGCCACGAGCTCGGTATTTAATCCACAAGTCGACAGGGCCGACAGGACCTGGCCGATACGTCAATGCTAGGCAAGACAAGTGGATTGGGGGATGGACGCCGGGGGGTGGAGGGGGTGTGCCGATGTGTTAATGTTGACTCCCGATGCAATTCGAGATAAGCGGTTACGGAAAGGGAGATATCGCATAGGAGAGTGCTGCAACCTGGGGAGGATACAAGATAGCACAGATTGAGCAACCGACGCTCTTGATGAGGTGATGGTAGAAGGGGGAGACGATAGAGAGCGGGATAGAGAGCGGGAGGGAGAAGACGATGAGGAGATGGTCGGGCGATAAAGATGGAACGATGGGAGATGGACGGGAGGACGAAGAGGACGAGAAGCTTGGAGCAGTTGAGTGTTTTGGAGACAAAGAAAACGGCAGACGAATCGAGGTGCGAGAACGAGACGACGCTGTCGAACAAGTCAGTGATGCAATGGGATGCGCAAAGAGTGGAAAAAGAGCAGTGTGTCTTCAGCGGCAACAGACACAAAAAAGCCACTTATGCCATCCAGGGCT
Organism: Sporothrix globosa; assembly: GCA_001630435.1. Taxonomy (NCBI): domain Eukaryota; kingdom Fungi; phylum Ascomycota; class Sordariomycetes; order Ophiostomatales; family Ophiostomataceae; genus Sporothrix; species Sporothrix globosa. Next base: position 4,849,616 of record LVYW01000001.1, read on the forward strand.
GACGATCAGGACCTGCATGCGTTTTTGACGTGCGAGAAGAAAGAGATGCGGTGGGGGAGGAATGCAGGTGTGAATAGTGACACAATCGGAGCTAGAGGCTTAAGTGGGAGACGGAGGGATGGGGGTGCACAATAAGGCCGTGTGCGGCAAAGGAAAGAGAGAGGGAGCCACTGGAAGAATGCATGGTGGAGTCCAGGCAAGTGGAGAAGGAGCGAGCGGCGTAGTGGGTCGACAAAGCCTAGCCTGGGCCGCGGCGGAGAAGCGGCGCTGTGTGAGGGCCAGGTCTAGCCGACTAAGTCTCCTATTCGCACTGCGCCCGCGTTTGTACTCCGCCTCGTACATGTACACACAGCTTGAAGAAAGTTGGAGAAGGGGAAGGCACGAATCCACAAGCGAGGCAAGAGCCATTGGCAAATCAGAGCAAGATATGCAGGGTGGTGCCTGTCGTCGGGCGTGGGTGGATACAGTGTGTGTTTGTTCCTTCCTTGTCAGGTGGCAGTAGTGTCGTCGAGTCTACGAAGTACGAGAGAACTGAGAACTGCATCCAGCCTGTAGCTTTTGCAGTTTGATTCCCGTGCGCCAGCTGTTGGAGGCCCGGTCTGCCGCACAGCTTCATCGCAGCTTGGAAGGCACCTTGCCAGATTCTGCAATCGAGTCGGGTCGATGGGCCTTGGGCAGGGGACAGGCCAGACGGTGTGAGATTCGGGTGGGGCACGCTAACATCGGTCCAGAAGGACGGCAGGAGCAGAGGAGAAGCGAAGATACTCCGGATGGGAAAGACGGGAGAGAGCAACGGGCAAAAGCCAAGCAGAAAAACCCGGAAAGAACTTGGTCAGAACAGAGAACGATGAAACAGAAACACTCCTGGGCATCTCAAGTCAGCGCCGGCGATGAGACGAGCGGCGCGCCACCAGACAAACGGCCGGTTGGGGACCACTCAGAACACAGCATCAGCGGGCCTAACGGCCCTAGACCGAATGCGTTCCGGCGGAGCTTGTCGCGCCTTCTCAATTTGCCTGTCAACATATCCACACGTTGACTGTCGTGCGGCCTACGAAGTACTCCGTACGTTTTGTAGTACGGAATATTGTCAATTCTGTTTTCAGTTACGTTGCTTGTCGTTCCAAGTGCGCAGATCGCGTGTCCCTAAGCAGATAAACTGTCGATAGTAGGAAATATGGCGCTCATGTACGACAGTGTGGAGGAGAGCTGTTGTCAAAGCGATTGGTATCGATTGTATCAAATGTATCAAATGTAAATACTATGTCGTGCCTCTTCCCTGTCTTGGGCGTTCGAAAGACCGCCCGAACGCTCCTGCCCTATCGGCATGCGAAATGTGCAATGTGTTGACTGTCTACAACGTATTCGCATCTCTTCGTCTGGGACATAAGGCACGACCCAGTGCGGTGCCCGAGGATCATGATCTGCCCCAACAACGGCCCAGTCCAGTGGACTTGACTTACGCAGACGGTCTCTCACCCTGCAATTTACGCAACCTACGAACTAAATGCACGATACTACCACGCCATACTGAGGCTACTTTCAACCTTGGATTCCCTGCTGCCACTGACTAGTCGGCAAAACAAGCCCAGCTCCGGCGAACGCATTAGCAAAAGAAGCTTTTCGACGGCGCCTTAATATCACTACTTTGGTCCCTACGTTTCCTGTTGAGCTTGTCCGAGCGTAAGCAAAAAGACTTCGAAACGCACAGGTCACTTGCCTGCCACAGCGCCTTTGTTGCCACTCTTTGCCAATTGTTATGCGGGACCGCCCGTGTTCTGGGCTTCTGAAGGCTTTGATCTCTTGATGGTCGATGTTTTTCCCACCCTCTTTGTGGGTTGGTGTTTGACCTACTTTGGTGAACTCTTGCCGTCTCGACGTTTTCTTTTCTTTGCCACCGCCCTACCCTTTTGTGCAGCCAGGCCGTTTTCGCCTTCGGTTCTGCAGGGCTTGTTTAACCGAAAATAAACGACAGGACGAAGAGCAGGCTGTCGGTCAATGCTTGCGTGTTTTGCTACTCACTATTTTGACCCACAGTGCATTGTGCATTCGGTCCCAAAAATTCTCGCTTTGGTCGTCTCACATGCAGAGAACGAACACAACGGATGTCGTCCCGGAGTAATACACCTCACCTTGAGAGGCTCCACACGTCTGCAGTGGTCTCGGCTCCTACGACATACTACCGTACAAGTGTGGTACTTGCTGTTTCTGGCCAAGACATCTCGTCTCGACCGTTTGAAACGTTGTAGTTGCAGCCCTTTGTTGCGGTCATGATTCTCTCTGGCTTGTGATCTTGCGATTGTTCGTACCCGCGCCACGCATAGCGGCCTTCAATACCGTCATATATTTTTACATTATATATATGCAAGCGCCTTGGACTTTTGTTGGCCTGCTACGGAATTTGTCGTTTGAGATGCAAAACCCCCCACGTACGATGCACAGGGTAGTATCGATCCAGAAGAATACGGCGTCTTCTTACCCGGGACGGCATGTTGATAATAAAGAAAAGAAAACGACAAGAAAACAAACGCCGTCGATGGTTCATCCGAGTGTTTCTTCATTGTACCGGCCTTTAACCGCTGCAAGTTTACTCCCAGGTATATTTATGTTGCAGTTTCCTCTCTACGACAGACCCTTTTTGCTCTATTTTCTTTCTCCAAAAGTCTTTGTCAGTTCGAGGAGGGGCTGAGCTGATTGGTCGCTTGTGTTACGTAATACAAAGTAATTTGCCTGACGACGCTGGCACAAAATAGTTTTTGAGTATCTTCAGAGTATGCATGGCTTGCGTGGCCGTTTAACTGTCGGCGATTTTTCACTCCAGTCCCCTGCTTTAATCCTCCGCATTTGGCGGGTTTTCAACACATGCGATGCAGATATTTTTGCCTCTCGCCGATAGCAATTGCACATTTATGGTTAGACATCATTTTCTCGTTTAGGAATCCCGCCCGCTGCGTCTAGACTCTGATACGTCGGACCCATACGGCTTTTTGTTATTGTTCGTTTTCCTTTCTTTTCCTTTTCCCGTTGTCTTTATCTCTCCTTACTTGTCTTTCTTTCTTTTTTTTGGGGTTTGTCTTGGCTCTGCGTCGGACATGTACGTAACTGGCCGCACTCATCCGCAACCCCAACAACCGCTCGCTGTTACCTTGCTCCATCTACGTGCAGACGGCTCGACGTCCTATCTGCACAGTCCCAATATTATTCTCATGTGCTTGTTCGCATGTTATTGCCCACATATTACTCAGTATATGTACGATGTACGATGTACACAGAGAGCCCTAGCCCAATACCCACTATGTGTGAAGCTTTTCCTTGTCCTCCAATGTATGTACGACATGCGGAGTACCGAGTATGTACAAAATAACTATGTCGTACTCCAATAACTGGACCCACTCTTTGTTTGCAGACAAGTGTTTATATAGCACCAAAAAAGTTTCACTAGTTTGCTGTCGCTATTTGTCTTGGCCCGTCGTCTGTGGCCGGGGGCTTGTGAGCAATTCTGACCAATCCTGTGTCACCATTCACACACGTGTTGTCACGTCGAACGTCTCTCTACAAACAACCCTGGTCAACAACGACTGCGTCGTGCGTTGTACGCAAGGTCGTTCATCATTGTAAAACATCAACCCTGCAATAGAGTATTACTATTGATAATGCGCCGGAAAATACGACATACGGAGTACATCGCACGAATGACTCGCACGCATCTTACCGGCTCATGTGCGTCGTTCGGGCCTATGATCACGATGCCAAGCGGCATGGCGTGTTCATTCCTTGCTTCCTCTCATTCCTTTTCTTCCTTTCTTCTTTGTTTTATAAGTTTTCGACGTGACTCTCATAGTCCTTTCTCTCGTTTACCTCGTTTTCTCAGCTTCCGAAGCACGTTTGCGCCCGTGGTAATTCCGGTTCACGGAGAAAACACTCTTTGGGTATAAATCCTCATAGGCGAGAAACTGAACAAAAGTCTCTTCAAACGCCCGAGCGACGTATGTTCGCCTAAACAACATTGCATGCTCGATCGGCGTATGAACCGCCGTGGTGTGCCCGGCATAAGGCACAATATCCTGCACCTCTAGTCGCCTTGTGTTTTTACGTTGCATGCAAGAAAGGCAACCTCTACGGAGATTGGAAACGGTCTCCGAAAATAAACTCGGCTACGCGACACATACGATGCATATGTATGTCGTACTCCAAAGGGAAAATAATGGAGGGACCGTCCTTGGCAATGGAGGAGTTCGTAAACCACACTTGTTTTTGCTACGTAGTATGGACACATCGTCAAGTCAACAGAATATCTCGCTTCTTTCGCCTTTGAACTTGCATCGATCCTTGGATTCGTTGGACGAGATCGACAACTTTTGTCGTCGGCTCCACAGATGCGCACGCTGCCGGGAAGGTTTCCGTCGCCAATCGTTTTCTCACACACGAACATCGTAGACTACGACACAGGGCAGTTTCCTCCTCTTACTCGTTCGCCGAGCATTTGGAACCGGTTAGGAAGTCGGCCTGTTTCGAACGACCGATTGTCCATTTGGTTTGGAAGGCACCGCCGTACAGTGAACATTGCCCTTGTACGGAGAACGCCTTCGTGAAACAGACAATCGCCATGAGGCTTTCAAGCTGAAGTGAAATCTTGGCAAAGGGAAAAGAGCGACCTCCAAAACGCAGATGGCGTGTATTAAGAATCCGGGCAAAAGAAGAACAAGACAAGGAAAGCGACGCTCAACAATGACGACCTCAGATCGACGGTCCTTGTTCGATTCCGGAACTTCTGTCCGCCGATCTGGGGAAGGAGGAATGGAGCCATACCGGCGGCAAAGACCTACCAAGGTAAGACACTCCAGGTCGACGGCAATCGTCGCAGGTGAGACATTCGAGCTGTCAAACCCGATGCGGCGGGTTCAGCTAATGTGTGCAAAGTATCGAATCTAAGGACTCGCAAGCAACATATGTGCATGTATCGTCAACGTCTTCCGAATTAGGGATGTAGTTGTAATGCAAAGTGAACGAATTATTATTTTTATGAAACGAGACATTTCGACACACGAGCAAATATGCCTCACAGCTGGGTGATCGCGCGCCAATCTGCGGGCTTTTCACAGTATCGCCTCCCGGTTAAGAACTGCTTCCACATCACGCGACACAGAAGTTCGCAGGGTCGTAGTGTGACAGAATTGTTGCCCCATTGCGATGCCGAGGATCACGAGTCGCCGTCGACCAAATTAACCGGCTTCTCTACAGCCCGTTTTTGCCTTCTATGCCTTCTCCTCTTTCGGATCAGACGAATCGAAGGGCCGCATGTTCATCGTATTATGTCGTAGAACTACGGAGTACACCGCCATTGTCCGCCTGGGCCAGACTGCTGCAAATATGGCCACCCCGTCGCCGCCGCCGTACCAACCCCTGTCAGGTTGGTAGTCGCCGACGTTACCCCAGCGAGTAATGGCGTTCCAATATTGCAAAACTGCCGCAGTAGGCCGTGTCACTTCTCGCAATTTGGTTCACGCAGGGAAAGACTTCCATATTACGATGCAGCTGCATGTCCGTCATACTTGCTTGCGTAGCCACGCAGCCACCGTCACGGACCTATTGACGGCGCCGCCGATGCTGCTACGAGGACTCTCCCTGCAAAGAGATCTTCGCCCCCCCGCAAAGGACGTGCACATGACCACGAACCAGATGCAGTGTGATGGCGCATCGACGCACGCGCCTCTGCGTGACAGAACGTTGATTCGTTCTTACCGTTGTATTTTGAGAGTGGCGATGATCACGATGTCAACTACTGAAGAGATATCACCAAGTTGTACACATCAATTGGCCCTCAGTGAGAGGTGCCAAGTCTGAAATGATCGGAGTGGCGAGGGTAACTTCCTATATCGGTCGTCAGAATATGAGCTGTTTGTTTTCTTCCTAATTGTTTTTTCGTCCTCTTGCAATGCTCGTCGTCCTTATTCTCTAGATAATCGTGAGCCTTTTCATGCAATATTATTTTAAAGACTCGGCCAGTAATAGTTCTTCTGAAATTTACGCATTGTGACTGTCCAATTGAAGTTTGGATGCATAAAACTCTCTCTCTTCTGCGTACTATGATTTTATCGCTCTCCACGGTATTCACAAAGTGAAAGGCTATAATTCGACGTATTCATTGTTCGCGATAGACCAAAGCCCGTGGAGATTTCGTTTGCGTTTCTAGTTTTAACACAACAACTATTTATTTCTTGTTATTATTAAGTAGCACCACGATGAACAGCACCAGATATCATCGTTGTTGATTCGTGACTGCAAGAGACACACGAAATGAGAATGAGACGGCCCTCAATGTTTACATGAACATGTATAATAGAACACTAGCCAATCACAAGGCGTTATTTTCTACTACATGGGTCCATCACGTGCTGTTTGTAGTCAAGTTCACCGCCTTCCCGTTTTATAGGCAGTCCAGTGCCTAGCACTACCAGCCACAACGGCGCTCCCAGCGCTTGCGAGCCTAGCCTGTGGCTCACTAAACCGGCAGAAAAACTCTCCCCTTATCTGCCGTATCATTGAATTTTAGCGGGTCTCCAAGAAAAAAAGTTTCGAGTGGCAGCCATTCGACGCAAAGCTCCCTCACACCTTTGTTTGATATCGTCAATCGCAGTCGTGGCTGCGCATGTAGAATGGGCCGACAGTAGCGACAAAACGAGAACACGACTGTACATGTCGAACGAACAATTGCCCGCACCGGCCCATCCCTCTACCGCCGCCCACATGGCCGACTCGAGCACATCGTCGCTCACGTCCACCTCCCACACCCTCACCATCGCTGCGCCGTACGGCATCATGGCGCCCGGGTCCGGAACCATGCCCTCGCTGGGCGACATCGCCTCGGCCCTCGCCTTCCGTGACACGACACGCCGGAAACCCCGTGAGGCGTTCCTCACGCCCAACGCCGCGTTGTCGACCGCCTCGTCCGAGATTACCCAGGTGGCCCTCGGCACGTTTGCCGGACTGATTAGCGACGAGCAGCAGGAGCGGCTGCGGCAGATGCACGCTGCGACGGCGGCGCGGAAAAAGCGCAAGCGGGCCAACAAGGGTGCAGCCGCTGCCCGTGCGGCCGGCGACAACGATGACGACGACGACAACAAGTTCGTGCGCCCGGTCGGCCCCATTCTCAAGATCCGGCGCGTGCACGTCAACGGTTTTGAGGTTCCTCAGATCTGGCAGCAATCGAACCGCATCCTTGCCACAAGCACACAGCAATCCCAGTCTATGCTCGACCAATTGGAGCAGGAGGACGAGTCGGACGCAGACGACAACGAGGATGCGACCCCAACAAACGGTGTTTACGCTGGCTCCGACAGCGAGGAGGATGGCGAGGACGAGGACGAGGAGAACCTGCTCGAGGACGACCTGGCTCTTCTAGAGGCCGAGGAGGACGAGGAGGACGAGGAGGCCGAGGAGGACGACGACCTGAGCATGGACGATGATGGCGAGGACGATGTTGGCGAAGACGGTGAGACGGAGGACGATGAGGATGGGGATGAGGATGAGGATGATGAAGACACCGGCCACGGTCCTGCAAAGGAGCTTGTCGAGGATGCGGACGGCCTCAACGACGGCTTCTTTGACATCAACGAGTTCAACAAGCAGTCACAATGGTTTGAGGCACAAGACGCCCGCGCAGACCCAAACACGGACGCTGCGAGCGATGACGACGAGCTGGACTGGCACAGCGATCCGTTTGCAGTTCCAGTTGGCGGCAAGAAGGCAAAGAAGGGCGGCAAGGCGGCCACATCCAAATCCAAGTCCAAAACAGGCCGCGACTCACCAGACTCGGATGCCGACGACGACCATGGTGCCGCCGGCGAGGACGACGATGAAGAGGACGGCCCGCCCATCTTTGGCAACATGGACCTCGACGCGCCCTCGGGCGAGAGTGACATTGAAGACATGGACGACACGACCAACGGCGGCTTGGCCAACGGGTTTGACGACGTGGACCTGACGGCCAACGACATCTTCTACAAGGACTTCTTCGCACCACCCGCCAAGAGGCGTGGCGACCGCGACCGGCCGGGACGCCAATCGGCCAAGACCAACGGCGACGACAGCGCCAACAAGCCCTTCCAGCCCGACGAGGCCGATGTCCAGCGCGCCATCAAGGACGTGCGCCGCGACCTGTTCGAGCAGATCTCGGACGCATCGGGCGATGAAGACGTGGACGGGATCGATGCCCTGTCGGACGCCTCGGCAGGCGACGTGCGCAGCCGCCGGTCCGCACACGAGCGCCGCCAGGCCAAGATTCTCGCGGAGATCCGCCGCCTCGAGGCCGCGGCCGTCAAGGAGAAGAACTGGACCGTGTCCGGCGAAGCCTCGGCGTCGGCGCGCCCGGTCAACTCGCTCTTGGAGGAGGACCTGGACTTTGAGCACATTGGCAAGCCCGTGCCTGTGATCACCCAGGAAATCACCGAGGACATTGAGGCGCTCGTCAAGCGCCGCATCCTCGAGCAGTCCTTTGACGAGGTGCGCCGGCGGTACGGCACGGGCTTTGGCGAGGACGCGGACGGCACGCGCCGTGGCCTGGTTGAGATTGACGACAGCCAAGCCAAGAAGGGCCTGGCCGCCGTCTACGAGGAGGAGCACCAGCAGGCGGCCAACCCGGACACGTACGTCAGCCAGTCGGACGAGCGCGTGCAGGCCGAGGAGCGCGAGGTGGAGCGCATGTGGCTGGAGGTGAGCGCCAAGCTGGACGCGCTGAGCAACTGGCACTACAAGCCGCGGCCCGCGGCGCCGCAAATGTCGGTGGTGGCGGATGTGGCGACGGTCACGATGGAGGACGCGCAGCCGACCACGGCCCAGGGTGTCAGCGGCGGTGCGAGCATGCTGGCGCCGCAGGAGGTGTACAGGCCGGGCGCGGACAAGAAGGACAAGGAAAAGGACGTTGTGGTGGTGTCGCGGAGCGGTCTGCCGGTGGCGCGCGACGAGATGACGCGCGAGGAGAAGCTGCGGCGCCGCCGGCGCAACAAGGAACGCATCCGCAAGAGCGGCAGCGGTATGACCAACGGCAACGGCACAGCCGCAGGCGGCGCATCTGCTGCAGCATCTCTTGGCAGTGGTGCTGCGGGCAACGCTTCGCAGGCCGACACGATCGCAACGCTGAAGCGTGCCGGTGTCAAGGTGATCGGCCGCAAGGGCGAGCTCCAAGACGTGGAGGGCAACAAGCCGCAGGTATCGCGGGCGTTGTCGAGCGGCAACTTCAAGTTGTAGTCAGGCAGGAAGGAAACGTCAGGGTTAATTTGCATCATCCATACCATATGGCATCATTTACATTTCCTTGTGTTTGACAAGTTGGGATCATTGTTTGTTTTACTGTCTTGTTACGTTATAAGTGCATACTACGGTCGTTAAAAAGCCTCTGTCTTTACTCAAAGAGCACATCGTACATTTAGACGTGATTCAATCATAGCGGGACCAGTGTTTGATATGTTGATGTGTTTAAGTAATTACATATATTCGTAGTGGATGGAGCATATCATATACTGCAAGGAAAATTGCAAGATGCTGCCGTTCGATAAAACCAAAAAAGAGAGAAATTTTCATGCACGCCAGCTGTAGAACCGCCAAAAAAGTCCAAGCGAATGTCAAACCCAAAGAACCAATGAATATGTACATAACTGTTGCGCCACAAGCCTATAAACGCCATTGTAGGTTTTGCCGTCCGGTTTTGTTCATGCTTTTTTTTATGTGGGACCCGAAACCATGAGTGCCATTCCGTCGTCGTTGTCATCTGTCCACGGATCTTCGCTTAGTTGTCGAGCCAGTCCAGCAGCTCCGGCGTGAAGTAGCTGACAATGATGGTGGCACCGGCACGGAGGATGCTGTCGTGGGCCTCGAGGGCGGCCGTCTTGAGGTCAAAGACACCCGCTTTGGCAGCCGCATGCAGCATGGCAAACTCGCCGCTGACCTGGTAGGCGGCAATGGGCAGGTCCCTGCCGAGTTCCTTGGCGTCGCTGATAATGTCCAAGTACTGGCCGGCCGGCTTGACCATGATGACGTCGGCACCCTCGTTGATGTCGCGCACAATGGCACGGCGAGCCAGGCCGCGGCCGCCAGGCGGCAGCTGGTAGCACTTGCGGTCGCCAAAGGACGGGCAGGAGCCAGCCGCCTCACGGAAGGGGCCGTACAGGCAGCCCGAGAACTTGGCGGCGTAGGACATGAGCATGGTGCGGTGCGACAGGCCCTCTTCGATGAGCTTGAGCTTGATGGCGCGGATGCGGCCGTCGTTCATGTCGGAGGGTGCCACGCAGTGCGCGCCGGCCTGGGCGTAGGCAACAGCCACGTCCGAGATACGGTCGACGGACATGGCGTTGTTGAGGCTGCCGTCGTCGCGCAGAATGCCGCAGTGGCCATGCGAGGTGTACTCGCACAGGCAGACGTCAGCGGTGATGTACAGTTGAGGGAAGCGCTGGCGCAGGAGACGGATGCTGCGGACGACAGGGCCCTCTGGGTCGTCGGCGGCGGTGCCGAGCTGGTCCTTGGTGCCGGGCTTCAGGGGCACGCCGAAGAGAATGACGGAGCGCAGGCCCTTGTGGACGAGAGGCTCAAGGAAGGGAACGAGGCGGTTCAGGCCGAAGCGGCGCTGCCCCGGCAGGGCGGCAATGGGGGTGTCCTCATCGTCTTGGTCGGAGACGAAGAGAGGGTAGATGAGCATGGACTTGGTGAGCTGGCGCTCGGCCTGCCACGCGCGCGCGAGGGGGTGGCTGTAGCCGCCGTGGAGCTGGCTGGAGATCTCGCCGGAGATGCTGACGCTGGTGGCGGCGGTGCTGGTGTAGGACATGGCGCGGGAGACATGGGAGGAGCGCGAGGCGGAGTCGTCAAAGGAGACCTCGGCGCGGCGGCGAGGGTTGCCATTGGCGTCGCGAATGGACAGGTCCTGGACAAGGCTGGAGAAAGACATGGCGGGCGAGGATCGAGGATGAAGGCAGGTAAACAATTGTTGACGCTGCGAGTAATCGACGACGAGGCGAGAGTCTTTTTTGTGCCGACAAGCGACGAAACACGGAAAAGCGGAATATGGACGGGATGTGAAATTGAAAAACAGACCGAAACACGAGACACAACCCGACGACGACAAAGATGGCGAAGCACAGGAATTGAAAGATGCGTTGAGAGAAAAAATAAAAGAGGAGAGACAGATGTTAAAAAGAGTGCCGAGGAATGACAGGTCGAAATGACACTAAAACGGAGTGCCCCGGAAAGAGCGATGCGAGCGGAGGGGAAAGTGTGAAAAAATTGAGTGGCGAAGGTAACCGACTTTATCGCACGGGCAATTGGCCAACGGGGTGTGCAGGAGTGAAACACTCGTGAGTCGCGGTTACCGTTTAGAGCGAAGTAGACTGGCGAGACCGGCCGAAAGAGGGAGGAGGGCGCTGCGACGAAACCTTCTGCTGGTTTTTGCAGGGGAAGGAGCGTCCGAGGGCGCTACAGAGTGCGGCGACACGTAACACCTAGTGCATGATGTTGCGCAACCCCGCCGGAGGACATGCCAGGCAGTTGATACGCTATCTTTTGTGCCATAGCGCCTGGAGTGTCGTTGGAACTGGGCCAAGTTCGGCCTCGTTCGGAGAGTTGGGGCGTTTCTGAGCGGTCAGAGGCGGGTTTGCCAGGCGGGATGGACTTGTGGTGGAAAATATCTTCCATAGTGAGCTGGAGCACCCGGCGCTACCAACCAATAAGGCAGTCGCATTTCCAATGCGGAGAACAGAACTGAGTTAACGACGGGCGATGCAATATGTGCAAGACATTTGCCAATCTGTATTGCTTGCAAGTTCATTTGCTCGTTCATGGCATCCCGCGGACACGGGAAGAATGTGCCATGCACACGGCCGGCCGCCATCCGTCTCGCGTGCAGCACTGAAGATTTACCCTGACATATTGCGGTCGAGTCCTTTGACACGCCACTGCTGTTGAAAGTGTCCTAGTCCTTGTGGTGAGCTACAAGTTGAGTTCGAGTTCCGAAGCCCTGTGTTCAACCGTCAATTGCGTGCTTCTCCTGTTTTGGTTCAGTGGGCCTGTCATTTTTGGGCTACAGCAGGTCTGCGGGGCGGGAAGAGGCCTAATTATGGGGCGGACAGACAGAAAGGGACGTCTTGAAAACTATCAGCTCTGTAATTAGGTGTCAGCTCCCCTCGAACCTTCAAGGCCCTTATTTATAGTGTTTCAGTTGCACCATATGTGATGTAAGAGATTTTTCCAAGAAAAATGACTTTGTTTGCTCCATTCGTAAATTTGAAAAAGGGATATACAAAATCATTAAACATGGGTATCCATTTCGGGTCCACATCTATATCAAAATGTAATCGTACAGGCAAAGAAAATATACAAAAGGAATCTAATATTGTGCAAAATGCTCCTGTCCTTCAAAAAGACGCTCTCTCATCTACCATCTTCTCCGGCGGGTGGTGCCGTGCATGCGGCGGTCGCCAATAGCCTTTTCACGCGGCTGGCCGGTGATGGAGCCCTTGATCTTGTGGAAGGCACCGCTAATGCGGTCACCCACCGTGGGCTTACGGCGTGTGGTTGTTGTCACGGGCAGCACATGCGACCGCTTGGCATGGTGGTGTCTGGTGCCAAAGAGGCCACCGCCACCGGTTCTGCGCGTCGTAGTGCGTGTGGTGCGGACCTTTGTGCGTGGCGTGTGCACACGGCGGTGGAAGAGGCCGGTGCCGGGACTGCGCCGGGATGTTGTGGTAGTTGCGCCAGAGGTGCTTAGACCGAGACCATGGCGGTGGGTGTGGCCGTTGTGGCCGTGGTGGCCGTGATGGCGATGGGTGGTGTGGGTTGTGTGTGTTTTGGGTGACAGAATACCGCCAGTAGAGCGGGTCTGCGTTGAGGAGTGGTGCCAATGCATTTTGAGGATTGTGGTGGGAGGTGGAAGTTTTGAGTATGTTGTTTGGTTGTTTGGTTGTTGTGATCGTTGATGTGGATGATATCTTTCCCATTTCGACGTGAGGCGAAAGACGTGACTCTTATATAGACGAAAGGGAAGACCCGAGAGTCACTAAACAATGTCGACTCTTCCATGACATCAAAACCAAGGTTGTCTACATCTTGGTATGAACGCATCGTCATGACTTCCTGGAAAGGATGCAACTCAAGGCGGCTGCAGGGCTCTCATGCAGCAATCCTTTGACGAGCCACTTTGGCTGCAGATTGGCTGGGGGTGCCACTCACGTTCGCAAAAGAATCTTCATGTCGAATGAGATCATGAAGTCAAGTCCCTGCTTGGAGTTGTTATGTCTTGCGTCAGGGGTTCTAGTGCTTGCTTAGCCCTGTGGCACGTCCCGAGCACCCACTCAGTAGCCAGAATGTTAATTGAACTGCAACATGACGTCATAAGCACTCAGCACATTATGGCAGCCACACCGTAAAGCCACTTGATGCCACCATCAGATATTCTACTTGACGTAGGGTTGCACTGCTATATTTCCTTGATATTGGGAGCATTCATGTCCTCATGTTTTGTGTTGAAATTCTATTTTCGTAGCACCTAATCATCAAGACATACGACATCGCCAAGACAATGACGGCAGTAGCACTTTCTGGGTATTATGAATTTTTGTACGACGTATATTCTAGAAAATTCAACGCTGGCTAGAGTGATTTCAGCTCAGCCACTAGGGACTTTGAATCGTATCGTCTCGCTAGACAACTGCCTCACGGCGCCGTCGTCAGATTCTTCTTGATCGTGGCCACGTCTTCGTCGGACAAGCCCAGCGTCTTCGTAACATAACCCTCGAACCCGCCGTGCTCCTTGTCGAGTGCCTCCAGGAATGCGTTCCAGCACACCACGCGCAGGTTGATCAGGTTTAGGAAGCCGGGCGGTGTTGCTGCAACCGCCGCCGCAATCGCCTCAGGGCTGTCGTCAGGTTTGCGCTCCGGCACGCCTGTGCCCATGCGCGCAAACTTTTCGAGCTCGTCGCGCACGGGCTCCGAGCCAATACGGGAGAGCATGTAATCGAGGACGATGGTGTCGGGGGCGGCGCCGGCCAGGGTCAGAAGCAGGCCCGCCAGAACGCCCGTCCGATCACGGCCGGCTAAGAAGTCAGTCGGCGAACTCGTACGTCTAGGTGTGAGAAGAGAGGGCCGTGCTTACCAGTGCAATGAAATAGGAACGGCTGCTCCGGTCGGTCGCGGACGTGCTCGAGAAGATTCTTCACTGTCGGCCGGTACGCCCGCAGCACGTCCAAGTACGTCTGCGCAAACCCGGCCTCGCCGAAGCCCTCTGCAAATGGCTCCAGCGACACGTGCGGCGTCTCCTCGGCCGTCTCCTGCCAGACCAGGGTGACGCTGTCGGCCGGTGTCGGGTCCGGTGCCTGGGCGTGCTCGCTCTGCGACCGGAAATCAAAAACACGACGAATTCCGAGGTCGCTGGCCAGCGTGGCTTTGCCGCGGTCGGTCAGGCGGGCAAGCATACCGCTGCGGAAGACGAATCCGGGGCGGACGGTACCCGCGGACGGGCTCGTGGTGCTCGTCGGCAGCTTGCCAATGTCGCGCGCATTGAACGTGCCCTCGATGTTGACAAACGGTGCCTGCGACAACGCGGGAATAAACTGCTCCGGCGTGAGGCGCACAGTCACGTCGGTTTCGCTGAGCGCCAGCAGCTCGGCGGCGGAGAGGAGGGCCATGATTCGATTAACGGACTCGGGTTGAGGATGGACAATCCTACAGCATTAAGGCAAGACAAGGTGTCGAAGACAAATGCCGACGATTGACGACAGAAATGTGGCAGCAATAGCGAAACGGGGTATCTTGCGAACTGCTCCGTGGTGAGGGGATCGATGGACGGAGGGGGCGCACCTGTCTTATTTGTGCGAGCCGAGGCCGCGTACCTGGGCGTCCCGTACTGCCCCTCTTGGGGACCTCTAGTGGCCTACAGAATCCAGGCACAGGGGCCGCTTCACTAGTATGTTTAGTACGCCGTATTCCGGACTTGGTGTGCTAGGACAGCAGCTCTAGGGACACGTGTAGGACGGCTTAATGGGTCCTGGAAAAGAAGAGTCCTACAACAAAGTCCTAAGAACTATGGCTTGCAACATATGTGATGTTTGTAATTGCTTCGTTCAGTGTATTAGCGAGATTGGGTTTTTAACTGGTGTTGGTGCGATTGGAGGTGCTTTGGATAAGCATACGCTGCTTGAGGTCAAGAAATACGCACTGGAAAGGCACCAATCTTTTCTTTTTTAATAATAATAATGTACTTGGAAGTGTCGTAAAAATTTGTATAAAAAGTCTATCAAATATAAATTCGCTTAAAAATGCCCCGAACGCCTTTCAAAAATCTAAAGTGGAGGCCAGTAAGCTGACTTTGTTCCCAGGGCTGATGTAACAATAATCCCCAAATCCTGCTCTCCGTGTTCGCAGTCTTGTATCTGACGTGCGAGTTTCTCCGAGTTCATTGCCTACGACAAACGGTGTCATGCAGTCTGTCGTCATCCGGCCTGATCCGACTGTTCTCTTCATTTAGTGAAGCGGCGGACAGGGTCTGAAGTCATGATCATATAGCTCCATCTCAGGGTGAATGCTGCCGTCGTGTCTGGATCATGGACGTGGTAGACGGCGACGATATGCGGAGTTGAGACCAATACAAACAGAGCACATAGAAGTATGCTGGCGTCTCGTTCATAAGCTTGACCAACGCCCCAGCTCACAGCAGCTCGAAGTCGTCCAGCTCGTCGCGGTACTGCATAATGTGCCGCTTGATCTTGCTTCCCACCGTCCACGTAACAAAATCCTCGAGCGTGCGCGTCACCAGGAACGCAGGATCCGTCACCGTCTCTGTGCCCACGCGCACGTGGCCCTGTTCAATCATCACTGTCGCTGCATGCACGGACTCGGCCATGTGCAGCCGTGTCATGACAATCGGGAGGCGCCGCCGCGCAAAGGCCGACACGGTCACTTTGTGCTCGACATTTGAGAGCTTGTCCTTGGCACCCAGGATGCCCATGTCGTGGAGCTTCTCGAGGAGCAGGTCCTCGTGGCGGCGGCGGACGGCGCTGTCCGGGGGCAGCAGGCTGAGACGGTGGGCAAGTTGGCGTAGAGAGCCGCACAACCGGTTGTAGGAGTGGTAGTCTTCGGGTTTCTGGATCATATAGCGGCGGATGACGGCGGCGGCGCGGTGGTCGTTGTCCTGCTTCCAGGTGGTGAAGTCAACCTTGCCTGTGATTGTTAGCAGGGAAAGAATAACGAAGATGCTAAGGAGGAGGAAAATGGAGACATACGCAAGAGCTTCTGCTCATGGTGCTTGAGTTTGCGAACCATCTTGACGGAGTTATGGCGGTGCTGGCTTTGCTGTCGAAAAGGTTGATCGTCTTTTAACAAAAGGTGAAGCCTCTCCACAGGCGGCTGAAGAAAAGTTGATAGAACCTGCAAAAAGTACTGGCAGAATTCTCACCGCCCTAAAATGACTAGGGTCTCTCCTGATTGGCTAGCCTTGTCCTGCCGGCAACGGCCTACTACTAGCGCAGCTGAGTCATTTTAGACAATTCTTAAGCAGGGGGCGAAGTCGTGCCTTCCCCGCTGGGGTCAGGGAAGCCTGACCACATCCACGAGGTATATCAACTTGCCTTCATCGCCTCGCAACTCAACCTCATACAACCAACGAGTTGCACGCTACGAACGACGAGACTCACGAGAATCTCCGTCGCCGCACAGTATTGTGACACATCTCTCAAGAGTCAACCTCAGAAACGACTCTTTGTCGCTCAGCAGCTCTGTCGTGGCATCCCTTCCGTCGGCATTCTCGCTGCATCTGGCTCTACTTGTCCAGCCTCCATTCTGACAATGGCCACACCGTCTTTCTACGAGCTCTACCGCCGGAGCAGGTAAGCTTCTTCCAATTTGTTGGATGTGCCTGAAGGATGACCTGGATCTGACAGGCCTCCCTGTATGACAGCATCGGCTACGCCCTCACGGACACCCTCGACGAGCTCATCAGCGAAAACCGCATGGACCCGCAGCTTGCCATGAAGGTCTTGGCCAACTTTGACCGCGCCATCGCCGAGAACCTACAGCAACAGGTCAAGGCGCGTCTGACGTTCAAGGGCTCGCTCGACACCTACCGCTTCTGCGACGAAGTCTGGACCTTTCTGATTCGCAACGTGCAGTTCAAGATGGAGGGCGGCAGTACGCCGGTGACGGTTGACAAGGTCAAGATTGTCAGCTGCAACGCGAAGCCGGCAGGGCCGTAGTCACTGATGACTGTCGTTATGGAATCGATTATTTCTCTCGTTCGTGTTTGCCTTTCGACAGGCACGGCACCACGGCACTCCAGCCCAAAGACAGCTGTATCAAGAGTGGCCATGATTTGATTTCTTTTGGAGCAATCGGAGCTATAGGCGTTGGCAATGGGCTGCTATTTCGATGACTTCGTTTTTGCTTTTTCACTACATCCTCAGGCTTTCCAGCCGTGTATAATACAAAAGAACCGGTCACAGCAGGGACCACAGTCGGCTACATCAGAGTTGCAAAAAGTGACAAAAAATCATAAAAGAATTATGAAACGCATAGATATATATATATATATATTATATGTATAGTGAAATGCAAAATTGATCTGTATATCATACAGACTACCCCGACAGGGTTCCTTCCTCTGGTTCTGGCTCCTCCTGATCGGCGCCCACAGCATGTGGCACACCGTAGGCATTGTGTGCCGCCTTGGGCCGGTTAACACCGCCCATGGCCTCGCGTAGAATGTTGTCCAAGGGCCGGCCGCGGTCGCGGCTTGCGTCGGCCACCGTCCAGATGCGATCGTCTTCTTCTTCTATGCACCGTCTGGCTAGCGCAGCGGCCGCCCGACGGCTGATCCACGGTTGGCGGCGTAGATTCTCGGCGTGCGCGGCAATGCTTGCCTCGTCGACCGCGTCGGTGGCGCCCGCGTCGCTCGCGGTCGCGTCGGTCTGCTGCGCCCGGCGGCCCGCCTCTTCATTGATGAGGTCAAAGACATACTGCAGCGCCTGGTCGAGCGAGCCCTTGGTGGCGTTGGCGTACACGACTTCGTCAATCATGTCCATGTCCGGGCGGAAGGCAAAGGAGCGCATCTCGCGCACGAGGAAGTTGAGGTGGACGGGGTCGTCGCAGGCGCGGAAGAGGAGGCGGAAGGTCGCACGGCTGGGCCCCGCAGGGCACAGCTGCCGGACGTGGCGGTATAGATCGAGGCCAGCTTCGGCCTCTGTACTTTGTATGCCTCCTGCGCCTTCTGTGCTGTGTGCCTGTTTCTCTTTCTTCGCCACAGCAGTCGTGATTGCCGTCGTATATTGTCTGTGCGATTCGAGCATGGACTCAAGGACGACATTAAACGCAGCCACAGGCACGCTGCCGTACTGGCGCTTGAGGTCGAACAGTGCGGCGACGGCCGACTCCATGGTAGCCGCCTGGGCCGCCTGTGCGTCTCGCAATTCTTTCGCACTGCGCGGTGCAGAGGGCGCAGGCGCCGTCAGCCGCAAGAAGATGGACCGCGTGCTGCCCTGGTCCGGCACGATGCCGGCATTGTTCATGATGCACAGCGCCTGCAGCGCCTTGTCGATGGCGCCGGCCTGGGCATAGCAGTCTAGCATCGCCTCAAAGTGTGGCATGCTCAGTTTCGTGCCCCGCGCCGCCAGCATCTGCATCACGGCCGCAGCCAAGTTGGCGTCGCCGTGCTGCGCCGCCATATTGAGAACGTCGAGCGCCATGGCATCCGACGGGGTCACGAGCCCGTTGCCGCCAGGCCGCACGACACGGTTCCACACGTAGGTCAAACCGCTAAAGTGGCCGGCGCGGCAGCACACATCCAGCAAGAACGACCAGATGTTGAGGGAGACGGTGTCACCGTCGCGCAGCAGGCGGTGGTTGACAATCTGCAGGGCGTCGTCCAGAAATCCTTCCTGCCCCAGCACGTACACGTAGACGTCGAGCAGCCACGGCGGCACCCGGGTGGCACCAGCCGTCGCCGCAGCCTCGGTCATCTCGTCGAGTTGGTTGAGAGCGCGCTCGTATTGGCCGTCGCGCAGCAGACCCAGCGCGACGCTCTGCTGGCCGTCGGGTGTCAGGTCGATCCAGCGCTCCTTCATCTCGCGCAGGATGGCATTGCGCAAGAGGTAGTCCGGGTGGACAGCCAAAACCGACAGCGCGCCGTGAAAGAGACTCGGCGTGCCCTCGATGCTGGACTCCTGGAGCGCACGCAGCATGTCCTGCACGGCATCGGCCGAGCCATTGACGTGGCAGTTGGAGCGCACCAGCGCTTCGCAGAGTGCTGTCGTGAGCGGTTCTTTCCGCTCCTCGAGCAGGTACTGGGCAAAGGCATTGATGCGGTTGAAGGCTGTCGGGGTGTCCTGCAGGTGGCGCAGTGCTGCATAGATGGCCGTGTTCGTGGCACTTGCCAGTTCACGTCGATAGGGAGGTCTGGACCGGAGAAGCGTAACGACGGCTAGTTGATGCTGATGGTCGCCTTCTAATGCACCGCCTGTGCCACTTGCTCGGTGCGACGCGTTGCCGTTGGCGGAGCCCGACACAAGGCCCAGGCGGCCTACACGTGTAGCTGCCCCATTATGCACGCGCCGGACGGTGTTAGGCACGGAAGACAAAGACGTTGGTCCACGGCAGCTCAAACGAGGCCGGCTGGGTGGCGATGACGAGGGAACGGCAGCGGCCCTGGCGGGCATTGCTGTGCATCCTGGCCGTGATTTGCGTGGCAGTATGTGTACCAGATGTGCTGGTTTGCCTGTCTGTGCTCCACGTCGTGTGGTTGGCCGTGAATTACTGCCTCCATTGACGGCCCGGAGCAATGCCGGGCCGTCCACAGACGGACACAGACACCGCCACAGGCCGTCGACGACAATCCGGGTGCCCGTCATGTGTGTCGAGGAGTGAGGAGAAGCGGCGGCCTCAATTCCATGTGACAGATGGGAATGCGTTGCTACCAATATGTCTTGTCGGAGTGTGGTCAATGTTGACATGTGTTTGTTAGCATTTTCCAACTTTTCTAGTGGTGCCAATTGGCGGGAAGCTCCATCCATGTCGCACAGCTCTTTCTCCCACGTAAAATCCCTGTCGCGCAGTATTGAAGGTCACGTGCACTAAGCTACCACAACAACATCACTGTAATAAGCATTCTCAATGCAGGGAAGATCAAGGTTTCTACGGGTCCGGAGAAGATTTGAGCGGTTTATAACGCTTTTCCTTGTATTTTTATGCGCTTCCCTCATGGTAGTGAGGACGCTGATTCGCTAATTGGCACCTAAGGGTGCACCTTGTCAGGCCAACCCATACCTTTGGAAAGTAATGACATGCTTTCCCGTCCCCTTCGTTTCTTTTTTGGTATGTTCAAATAATAATTCCCGGCCTGGCATCCTCCTTCTCTTTGACAGGCCGTGTAGTAAACTCAAAAATCAAAATGGTGGTTGTTGGCTCTGCTCGTCGTTGCTGGCGCGCAGTAGTGGCCGTGGCCGAAAGACGAGTCGGCAGAGGCCGTAGAGCAGCCGATATGGAGTATGGGAATCGTCCGCTTGCTGATCAGGTCGCGCAGTGGTCCCTTGCTCTGAAAGCTCGATTCATCGTCTGTTGTCTTGGGTGCGTACCTAATCACCACGGCCCCGACCCCGGCCGCCGCGTGAACCGCCACGGCCACGGTCGCCCCGGCCG
Organism: Sporothrix globosa; assembly: GCA_001630435.1. Taxonomy (NCBI): domain Eukaryota; kingdom Fungi; phylum Ascomycota; class Sordariomycetes; order Ophiostomatales; family Ophiostomataceae; genus Sporothrix; species Sporothrix globosa. The sequence goes on from LVYW01000001.1 coordinate 4,870,277, forward strand.
CGTCCGCCCTGGCCGTCGCCGCGCGGATGGCCGCCGTTGTTGTTGCCACCACGGCCGCCGCCACGGAAGTTCGACTGGTAGTGATGTTGGTGTTGTTGTTGCTGCTGCTGCTGTTGCTCTTTAACGGTGTCGATAATCTCGTCGGGAACGCGGAGGTACTTGATCTGCGGGTGTCAGCGTGCGTACATGTTTACAAAAAGCGAACAAAGGGTCCTTACATTGTTGCCTTTTACGTAGACTTCGGGTATGCGCATAAAGCTGTCGCCGTCCTGGAGAGACAAGGGTTAGCGACAGGTGAGGAGGGAGAGCGACCAATGGCGGAGCGCGTAACGAGGGGGCAACATACGGCGTTCGTCTGCACAACCTCTTTGAGGGTGAGGTTCATCCACGTATCGCACTGCACAAGGTGGCCGTTGAGGGTCTCGCCGTTCTTGAGCTCGACCAGCATCGGATGGCCCTGCGCGGCGCTGAGGAGGCCGAGGGGTAGCTGTGGCGAGATGGTCAGTAAGGACGCGCAAAAGAAGGAGAGGGTACGACGGGGCATACCATGGTGTCCAAGAAGCCGTCGCAAGGGGAGGCGTTAGGTGGTGAGAGGATGGGAAGTCGGTGAAAGAGGGGAGTGTTGTCGACGAGTTGGTCGCGGGAGAACAGGCCTCAAAAGTGCACGCTATTTGGGATGCACAGCAATGGCGACCGATTTCGCGCGAATTGTGGCGCTGACAGCCTTGTAAGAATTGTGGCTTTAGCGCGGTTGTGGGGGACGGTAACAGGCACTTGTGGGCTGAGGCCGCTATGACGAGTTTGTTCACTGTATCATCAGGCCATGTTCCACTAGATCGCAGACTTCGCAACGGGTCTGAAAAATGTGTATGTCGTCAAAGACAAATAGAAACGAAAAATAATACATAAGAGTACCAAAATATTGTCTTCCTGGGTTTGTCGACCACGTAATAATGTCACCGTTTCCGGTCGACATTGTAGTGGCAGACAGAGGGAGAGTTCGAAAGATAAAAGACCGACCGTCCTCCCAAAAATCACATGAGAAATGCAAGCAGACAGAAAAAAGCTCCGGAAACCATCGAGGAGGTAGCATTGGATAACGTGGGAAAACAAAAAACAGAAACATAACACTGTATATAGAAATAGCAACCAAGACAAACAAAGCCAGCTCTGGCCGACCGTCATTCCTCCTCTCCCTTCAAACGGCTACTGGGTCACAGGATATCATGGAGCGCGGCCGTCTCATTTGCGAATCAAGTGTAGAGCATACCCCGAGCATCGACCTACGACGACGTGTTCTCGCGGCTCTTCCGGTAGTTGGCCTCCTGCTCGACCTGCAGGCCGTCGATGATAGGCGCCAACTCGCTCAGGATCTCGTAGGACTTCTTGTAGTACTCCATCTGGGCGTTGATGAGCTCCGACAGATTGCGCAGCGGCTCGGGGGTGTCGAGGACCTGGTTGTGGGCGTTAGTTGCCGTTCTCCGTACGACCAACGGGTGCAAATGGGCACCGACTCACATTCTTCATCACACCAAAGGCCTCCTCGGTCTGCGTCACAAACTCGTCCTCGGCCTTTTCAATCTCCTCCTGCGCCTCGGGGCTCAGCTCCGGCTCCTCGTGCTGCTGGCCGGCACCAGCGTTGCCCGGCAGCTTCCAGGTGTTGCCCTTGACGCGGGCCTTGACGGCATCGAGCGACAGGCGCGACTTCTCCACGTTCTTGCGGGCGCGCGTGGCAAACTGCAGGTTGGTGTTGAGGGTCGTGTTCCAGCCGGCCAGGAACTGGCTCTGGATCTGCGCGTCCTGCGCCAGGCGGGCCTCGCCGACGCGCTCCTGGGCGAGCGCATACTTCTCGAGAGCCGTGGCCAGCGGATCCTCACCGGTGCCCGTGTGCTGCTGGTGCAGGGTCTGGCTGCTGGCGAGCGAGGCGCGGGCAATGGCGTGCGCGAATGTCTTGGGCTGGGGCTTGGCCGAGGGGGGCGCGGTCAGCGCGGCCTGGGCTTCGGCGGGCGACGAGGCGGACGAGAGCAGGGTGACCTTCTCGGAGACGGTACGGCCGAGGTCGCTGAACGTCTCCTTGATGTTGGGCGGGTAGTCGTACGGCTCGTGGGAGTACTGCGAGGTCACGGCGAGCATCTTCTGGTGCACCTGCTTGAGGGCGTCGACACGCTTCTCGAGGTCGATGTAGTCAGGAGGCAGCTGGGTCTGTGAGAGAGGGACGTAAGCTCCTGGTCAGTTTCTAGTCTGTATCAAGGGACAAAGAACATGGTCGCGGTCGGTGGACGGCCGGCTTACCTTGTCGTCGACCTGGCCAAGCTGCTCCTTGGTGTACTGGAAGGTGCGCGAGGCAAAGGGGGTGATGGACGCCCCGATGTTGCTGCGGCGGGTATCATGTTAGCACGTTGTTCGCAACGGATGAGCCTGACCCATGCAGACAGCGGCTTAAGCCACCATGCATGACAAAACGTTCCGCAAGCTGATGAAGGCCAACAAACGAGGGGTCGCTGTAAGCAGAGATGAACATACGAGAAGCTCTTGCCGATGTTCTTGAAATCCATGGCTGCGGTATTTGAGGGTGGACGAGTGGAAACGAAGGGTCCAGTTGAATCGAGATGGCGATGGCAAGCGTGCGGAAAGCCGGTCGCGTGCAGACGTGGTGATGGTGGAGGGAGTGAAGAATGAGAAGAGGATCAGAAGCAAACAAGGCGATGAGCGAAGATTCGTATTTGGGCAGGTGTGTTCTCTTAGCTCGCTGTTGCAGTATAAAGTGGTCCTGTAATTACAAGCTGGCTGCCCTGCAGCATGGCCCACAGCGGTGCAACGTACTCGCCGGTTGTCATGGAAGCCACCTGGACGATCCTATCAGTGAGCGCCCAGCCCAGGATAGGAGGCCGCAGGGGGATGCTAGTCCTAAAGGGCACTCTTTTGGGACTAGGCTGCAGTGAGGGGTGACCTGACGTCCAGTGTAGGAGAGCTCAGGTGCACGTGACTGACTCCACTCTGTATCTTCAGGGCGACCTTCACATTTACAGCCAAAACGACGAGACATGGACCTGTGCAAGTCAATGGTTGCAGACAAGGCTTTTGAGACATGGTGACAGTCAGATCCAGTTACGTTTCATCAAATGCTTTCGCCTTACGAAAAAGTCATCCATGCACTCTTCCGTCTCACCCTTCTGCCACGGCCTGCTAGAGTCTTAAAGTGCTGCAGCCAATCAGGATGCAGCTTGCCAACGCGCTGGGGCTCTCCTTTGCCCCTCCAGTCTAATGTGGAATGATGGACTGGGCAAGAACGACCGACTCAATGGCGGCAGAAAAAAAAAAAGAAAAAAAAAGAAACTAGAACGAGAGAAATTTAATGAGTAGTCGTAGTGAGTTTGTCAAACAAGGCAAGATTGGCAGGCACGAACGGCAGGACTATGACTCGAACCTGCCTCTGTAGACCGTGTAGCAGAGTGACCCTATTGTTATTTATTTCCGTGATCCCCTTTCCCTTTCGAACGTAGCATCTGGTGATCCCCTCCCTTTGATTTTCTGTGCATTCCAACAACCTTCCCTCTCCACCACAACCATGGAGTCTACACTGCCATTGCCCTTTGTGGTGAGCGTCCCGGCTGCCCTCGACAGCGTCAGTGACGGCCTCACACCCGCCGAGATCGCTGTGCTCGGCACCATCTTCATCCAGGCGACCCCCGCCAACCTGTCACAGCTGCAGGCGCTCCTGGCCGCCCGAGGCGCCGAGCTCGTGCCCTTTGTCGATGGCACTGCCCTGACCTCTCCCGACGACGTCGTCGCCCTGCTCGACCTTGGCGCCCGCCGTGTCTTTATCCAGCCGTCCCAGCTCGCCGAGCTGGCGCCCACCTATGGAGCCCGTGTTGCGGCTGCTGTTTCGGCCACCGATGCCAACGCGGCCACCCTTGCCAGCGCCACCACTGCTGAGCAGGGCGGCCTACTCGTGACGGACCTCGATGTGGCTGCCTCCACCAGCAGCGCCTTTATCGAGGCTGCCGCCGCGACCAAGACGAACCCCTTCCTCTTTGTGCAGCCCGCGCCGGCGTCCGTTGCCAGCCCCACGGCTGTCTCCACGTTCGCCGAGTCTGCGGCGCGCATCCACGCCATCCCCATCCTGCCCTCGACGGCCCTGACGACGGCTACGGACAGCCAAGACAAGGTATCGGTGGCCGGCCTGCTGGAGGCGGCGTGGCAGTCGGACCGCCCGGACAAGCTGGTGACGACAGTCGTGACGGACCAGTCGGGCGCCGCGCTGGGTCTGGTCTACAGCAGCGTGGCGAGCGTGGCGGAGGCGCTGCGCACGCAGACGGGTGTCTACCAGAGCCGCAAGCGCGGACTGTGGCACAAAGGCGCTACCTCGGGCGACACGCAGACGCTGCTGCGCGTCGGCCTCGACTGTGACCGCGACGCGCTGCACTTTGTGGTGCGCCAGGAGGGCCGCCGCTTCTGCCACCTGGATCAGTTTGGCTGCTTCGGCGATCTGCAGGGTGTCGCACGGTTGGACCAGACGCTGCGGGCCCGCAAGGCGTCCGCACCAGCCGGTTCCTACACAGCACGCCTGTTCTCCGACGAAAAGCTGCTGCGCGCGAAGATTATGGAGGAGGCTGAGGAGCTGTGCGACGCCAAGACGCAGCAGGAGGTGGCCTTTGAGGCCGCTGACCTGATTTACTTTGCTCTCGTGAAGGCGACGTCAGCCGGTGTCAGTTTGGCCGACATTGAGCGCAACCTGGACGCCAAGGGTCTCAAGGTCCAGCGCCGCCCAGGCAACGCCAAACCTAAGTGGGAGACGAAGGAGACTGAGAAGGCCGCCGCTGCTCCGGTCCCTGCTCCGGCCCCTGCTCCGGCCCCTGCTGTGGCTGTTGCCAAGCCTTCTGCCGACGACCGCATCACCATGAAACGCATCGACGCCGTCAAGGTCTCCGCGACCGACATTGACGAGGCCCTTCGGCGGCCGTCGCAAAAGTCGTCCGAGGCCATTATGAAGATCGTCACGCCCATCATCGACGATGTCCGCACCAACGGTGACAAGGCGCTGCTGTCGTACACGCACAAGTTTGAAAAGGCCACGTCGCTGACGTCGCCCGTGCTCAAGGCACCCTTCCCACTGGAGCTCATGCAGCTGTCCGACGAGACGCGTGCCGCCATCGACCTGTCGTTCAACAACATCCGCACATTCCACGCCGCCCAGAAGGAGGACAAGCCCCTGTCCGTCGAGACCATGCCGGGCGTCGTCTGCAGCCGCTTCGCCCGGCCCATTGCGCGTGTCGGCCTCTACGTGCCCGGCGGCACCGCCGTCCTGCCCAGCACAGCACTCATGCTGGGTGTCCCCGCCATGGTCGCCGGCTGCAGCACCATTGTTCTGGCCAGCCCGCCACGCGCCGACGGCACCATTACGCCCGAGATTGTCTACGTCGCCCACAAGGTCGGCGCCGAGAGCATTGTGCTGGCCGGTGGTGCCCAGGCGGTCGCCGCCATGGCGTACGGCACGGAGAGCGTCAGCAAGGTCGACAAGATCCTGGGCCCCGGCAACCAGTTTGTCACGGCCGCCAAGATGCTCGTGAGCAACGACACCAACGCGGGTGTCGGCATCGACATGCCCGCGGGGCCCTCGGAGGTGCTCGTCGTGGCGGACGCCGAGGCCAACCCGGCGTTTGTGGCGTCGGATCTGCTGTCGCAGGCGGAGCACGGCGTGGACAGCCAGGTGGTGCTGCTGGCGGTCGACCTCAGTGAGGCGCAGCTGGCGGCGATCGAGGCGGAGGTGCACAGCCAGGCCATGGCGCTGCCGCGCGTGGACATTGTGCGCGGCTCGATTGCGCACTCGGTGACCGTGCAGGTGCCGAACCTGGACGTGGCCATGGACGTCAGCAACGCGTACGCGCCCGAGCACCTGATCCTGCAGGTCCGGGACGCGCAGGCGCTCGTGCCCAAGGTGCTCAACGCCGGCAGCGTGTTTATCGGCGCGTGGACGCCCGAGAGCGTGGGCGACTACTCGGCGGGCGTCAACCACTCACTGCCGACGTACGGCTTCGCCAAGCAGTACTCGGGCGTGAACCTGGGCTCGTTTGTCAAGCACATTACCAGCTCGAGCCTGACGGTCGAGGGCCTGCGCAATGTGGGCGGCGCCGTGATGCAGCTGGCCAAGGTGGAGGAGCTGGAGGCCCACCGCCGGGCTGTGAGCATCCGCCTGGCGTCGTTGGACAAGTAAAGAAAGCAAAGGTTGGGTCACGCGGATGGGTTTGTGTACTGGGATGACCTAGATACGGTGTTGTACTTATTTTATTCGTGTTGGTTTTGAAATGAAGCGGCGATAGAGAAAATTAAATAAACGAACTTTACATTATGTTCACTTTTCTCTTGACAGTATACGGTCAAGTTTGATTCTATTATTGGAAGTTTCTAGGATGATCATAAGCAGAGTCGTACACCCGTACATGCTCCAGGATGAATAAAACGCCTGAATGTAAACAAACGAACGCCGGCTATGAATGCAACGCGTGGTACAAGTAAAGGTAGATCATGGGACGAGTTGGTTTGCCTGAGGTTCTTGCTCAATTCTGCCACGCTTCTCTTGGCTTCCCACACGAGCCGCACGTGATTTGCTTACGTCCCATGTTGGTCCAACACATGGTGCACATCCATGTGGGCGAAGCGGGGGCAGACGAGGATGACGATGGTGCAGAATTTGACGAAGAGGCGATAGACGAGGAGGCGGGAGCTGGCCTAGAAGGTTGGTTCGGTGGCGGTGGCGCCGGCCGGTGTTTGGCCAGGATCTTACCAAATGTTGAACCACCATTGCTGGAGCTGCCATTGCTGACAACACTGTCGACACTGCTGCTCAAGTTCGCCGGTGGTGGCGACCGTGGTCGGGCTCGAGAGCTAGTCGACGTCATGGACGAGACGGAGCCACCACGCGTCGAGGGCGTAAAGCGAACCTGCTTCTTGACGCGCGGTTTCTTAGCAGGTTGTCCCGACTGGCGCATGGCCGATGCGCGGGCTGAGGCGGCAGCGGCGGCATTCTGGGCAGCAAGGGAGCGACGGGGTAGGGGTGGCACGGACCCGGCCGTCGGTGGAGGGGGCGCCGGGCGATGTGCCAGTGGTGGCGGCGGATGGAAGGAGGGAGGAGCGGTGGAGTGTGAGTGGGAGTGCGAAGATCTTTGTGGCGATGGCTGGCCATCTTTCACCGCGTTCTTTGGAGGCGACGACGAGGATGTACGCTCGACACCGCAGGCATCGCAGACAAGATACGTGCTTGGGTTGTGCAGCGTACAAATGCTACAGGTCCAACCACGGGAGGAGTTGGATGATGCGGCACCGGAAGAACTCGATCGGGGCCGCGAGCCCGCGCTCGAACTGAGTTCGGCCGGCTTCGGACCAGGCGGGGGAGGTGCGCGGCGTGTTGCTGTTCCTGGCGGGACAGCAGACATGGACGTAGGGCGTGGCCGTGTTGTTGGCGGAGGTGGTGCTGCACGGCGGTGCTGCGGCGGCGGTCCTCGAGGCGGGTCAACATACATAATGTCGCGATCAATCACGATGGGCGAGGCACTGCTTCCACCTTGGCTTGCAGGCGACGTAGACAGCCACCCACCGCTGCCCTCTGGCCGTTCGGCTGTCGGCGGGACGTACCGATCGCCCAGCCGCTGTCGCTCGTCCTCCTGGACCAATTCCCACAGGGCCTGGGCAATGGCGGCATCGTTGGCGGCGTCCTCCTCAGCCTGGGTGCGGAACCCGTTGCGGGCAGCCTGGTCGGCGAGCCACTTGCGGGTCTGGTCGGTGTACTCCGACTGCGGTCCGTCAGTCGCACAGCCGCGCATGGTCTCGGGGGTGTGGCTATTGCGGCGGGCAACTGCATCGGCGATGACGCTGCGCATGTCGTTGGCCGGTGACGATGATGACCCGCCGAGGCGGTGACCGGTACTTTTGCTGCCACTGCTCCGTTGTCTGCTCTGGCGCTCCTTTTCGGCAGCCTTGGCTTGGCGTCTCTCGGCGGCGGCGCGGGCCAAGCGCCGGGCCTCGTCCATGGAGATGGGCCGCTTCAGTGTGTTGGAAGCAGACGAGGAGGGGCCGCTGGACGTGATGCCCGTTGCGCCCCAGTTGTTTCTGCCGGTGTTGTCGAAGTTCCCACCCAGCCGGTGGCCCTCACTCAAGAAGCCCTCGCCCGTAAAGCCCTTGAGGGCCAGGGCCATGTGCTCGTCACGCAGCTGGTTCCACAGGGCATGGAAGACGGCATCGTGGGGACCGTGGACGATGTGTGCCAGCTCGTGCAGGAGGGTGTCGGCGACCTGCTCGAGCGGCAGGAACAGCGAGGCGTCGCCTGGGTAGCGCAGCCTCAGCAGGATCTTCTGGCCCTTGTTGATGTTGAGGCCGAGCAGGTTGGCCTGGTCCGGGTAGAATTCGGAGAGCTCGCGGACCTTCCAGCGGCGGGCGCGCATCAGCGGCTTGACGAGGGAGGCGACGCGGCGGAGGAGCTGGAGGGCGTCGGCCGCGCGCGGAAAGTCGCGGAGGTGCGAGTACGCGAGGACAACGGGATCGTGTTCTGGCATGATGGTGGCAGACGAGCTGGAGGAGACGTGGAATGAGAAGGCGGACGCGACGGAGGAGGAGGAGTGAAGTGTGAAGGAAGTGACGTTGTAGGCAGCAGGATTTCGGGTTGGCCACGGCAGGTGCGGTGGACTGCTCTGGACACTGAGCGGCAGGAGCGATGCACACGCTGTGTACGCAAAAGAGCGCTGCAAGATGTCCTGTTCAGAGCAAAAACTCCCACGCGTAAGACACGGTGACGACTGCCTTCATAAAGGCAAGAAGACACGGGATGAGAAATACAAGCATCACAGGAAAAGATATAATTGGAATAAATGAGGCGAGGCTTTGAGCCAAATAAACAGTGGGCCACCGTAAGGCGGTCTTGATAGGGCGCTAGCGTAGTTTAGCTAGGCGCGGCAGGGAGGCACGGCTGAGGGGCTAGCGCCAGTCCACGTCATTGTCGCTGGCGGTGCCTGGGAGGACGCGCGGGAAGGAACGTCTTGAAGACATGGTAAAAAAAATTAAAAAATTCAAGACCGAAGAAGAAAGCAACGTGACGCAAGCTGTCAGGCCTGGCGAGGGTGAAGTGACATGGCAGTTTGGTGAATTGACGAGCCGTTGCACAACAGCATGGCAGGCAGAGAGAAAGATAAGACGTGGGAGCACAAATAATGCACCTTTGTAATACGCGTAAAGTGTAGATGACCTCGGAGGGAACAATACGCGAGCTCAGTACGTTGTACACAGAATGGAGTTAGCGGGACTGTCGTATTTGTTTCTGCATTGGCCGCTGTGCCTTTTGCCGTCTACTGTACATTCTGGTTTCCTCGGGCCTGGGGCAAGGCAACCGGCACAGCCTCGCGGCGTGCGTGGTTTGCCTCCTTTAGCTGTACTTTCCCAAATAGGCAATCCGGTTAGTTGCACGCGTTCCTTCCATTCCTGCAAATGTTTCCTACTATCAGGGGTATCACAGCTGTTCACGCTTCCCATTGTCTCGCATTCACCATTGTCTACAACGCACGTTGTATTCCTTGTCTCTTTGGGTACCGCCAGTCAATCGGACAGGTTTTCTGCTCAACGTCGCCGGCAACACCGAGCTCAGAAGTGGACGGCCGACGCGGTTGGCGACACAATCGCACACGCAGCATATGGAGCACAGAAAATGAACAAAAATGACAAAATTGGAGAATTACGACGAACTCCAAAGACGAAAAAATTAGGAGGTAGGGTGAGTCTTAGACTCAGGCTGAATGCGATGGTGTTCGGCAACGTACGCCCAAGAGCGGTTGGTTGTCAAACGGCGGCGTGCAGATCACGGGGCAAGCAACTTCAGACAAATGACGAGCAGACACGCGAAGAGCGAAACGAGAAAAACAGGATCGTTTCGTCTATGTACCGATGGCGAGAACCGCAAAGATGAGAAAAGAAAATGATATGCACACGAAAGAAGAGGCTCAAGATAGGCCGAAGAGAGAAAATACACATAAAAACTGACAAGAATAGAAACGAATCTTCCGCGTACGGAGTACGACAGGATACAAGAACCTAGATACCGTGATACCAAAAACATGCCCGCGTTTACACACCAATCCGCACCAAGAGTCCTGCTGCACGCCCCTAGGCCTTCGGGGCAAAGCCGAGCTGCGTGTTGCCGCCGTGGAAGACGACAAACTGGCTCTTGAAGAACACATCGCCATAAATGCTAAAGGGGAAACCGGCCGAGGACTGGATGCCGCCAAAGCACATTTGTGCACCGCTGGCATCCTTGGTGCTGGTGGGCGCCAGGTTCATAAACCCGCCGAGGACAACGGCGTTGTAGGAGCCAATGGCCAGGGTCAGGTTCGGCAGCGCCTCGTCGCACCGGAAGATGAAACCGCCCGCCGCCTGGCTGTTGACGGCCGACCGGATCTGGCCATAGTAGGCGTTGACGATGCCGTCGGGCAGGAACAGCAGCGTGGTGCCGGTGTCGGCAATGGCCTGGTGCGGGAAGCTGGTGAAGTTGGCGGTGGACGAGTTGCCGACCGAAAACCCGCCCGTCTCAAACTGCCAGAAGCCGTTGGTGATGTTGGCGTCGATGAACGAGAGGCTGCCCTTGAACTCGGTCGTGTCGATGAAGCCAAAGTTGTAGTTGCCGGCTGGACGACCGCGATGTTAGCAAGATTCAAGGTAAAGAAAACGAAAGGGAGGGGGGGTGGGGGGTGAGACGTACCCTCGCTCTTCTTCAGGTTGGCCGTGAAGAGCGGCATGGCCAGGTCGGCCATGGCATTGGAGAAGAAGGTCTTTTGCGGCGTCGGCTGCACCTGGTTGATCGAGTTCATGGCCAGGCCCAGCAGGCCCGACGACGCCGCGTCGCTCGAAAAGGACGCCGACACCTGCTTGGCCGACTCCACCGCCTGGTTCTGGACGGTCACGCCGCCCACGCTCACCGTGTCGAGGTACACGTCGCCCGACGAGCTGCTGCCGTCGCCGTACCGAATGCTCCACGTGGCGCCCGCCAGCACTTTGGCCGTCGTGCTCGCCGCAATGTTGTACAGCTTCTGGCCGCCCTGCTGCGCCTTGGGCGTCTCCGAGCTGAACACCCACAGGTCCGACGAGCCCGTGTCAAAGTCGAGGTTGAGCGTCTGGGGTGGCGTGCCGATGGTGACCTGGGCCAGGTACTCCGCGTCAAACATTTGCGGGATCGCCGCGACCATGCCCTGGCCCGCGTCGCTCGACGCGTTGCCTCCCGCCGATCCAGAGCTTCCGCTACTCCCCGAACTTCCAGAACTTCCCGAGCCGCCCGTTATGCCCCCGCCGCCGGGGGTGATGCCCAGCGATAGCAGGATTTCCTCCAGGATCAGGAGCAGCTCGGGCGGGATCTGGAGGCCGAACTTGGCGTAGGCTTTGGCCATGGCACGAGGACCGCGGCCTTGTTGCATGAAACCGCTGTTGAGGACCTGGGGCGCGCGGAAGGTCTGGCCACCAACGACGGAGACTTCGAGCATCTCCTTTGTGACTTCGATGTTGCGGCCGGCCGTCGGGCTCTTGTTCTTGGCAACGGCGGCCGTCAGCGCGCCCGGTGCGAGGGCCACCAAGGACACTGCCACGGCAGCAGACGAGATGGCAAACTTCATGATGGGCGAGTGTAGAATTGCGAACCGGAATAAACAGAAAGACCGTATTGTATGGTATGCAAAAGAGACAAAGAAGAAGAAATAACAATGTGAAAAAAGAGAATGAAGAAAGGCCCGTCTAGGGACGTCCAGATATCAAAAGAATGAAATATAAAGGAATGAATTGAATATTGAAGAGAGAAGGGTATCAGAAGAAAGTTAGAAACCCAGCCAAGACCAGCCAAGAAACAAAAAAAAAAGCGGAATGTTGTCACGAAGAGAAGAGGAGGGAGATGAGAGTGTGAAAGAAGGTGGGAAGAGGAAGGAAGAAAGAGAAGACAAGAAGGAAAACAAAAAAAAAGAGCCAAGCACGGAAGACAAAGACGGCGAGCCAAGACACATAAAGGCAAAAACAAAAGGAGAGGAAGGAAAGAGAAAACGCGGCAAGATCGACGACAGCAGCTGGGGGGGATGCAGACCTTCCGAGGACAAAAGAAAGTGGTGAGGCACAAAATTGAATGTCAAGACAAGACTTTGACGTAGGGACTACCGTTTACTGAAAACATGAGAGTTCTTGGATTCCTGCCGGTTTGCCTTGGCCAGGGTAGAAGGGATGACCAGTAGATCATGCGCTCTACAATTTGTATTCCAAGTGTGCGAGGTAAACTACTGTCTGCCCAGAAACCTGCATCTATTCCAAGAGCGGCTATCTGTTTCAAGGAAACTACTGCCAGAAGTAAAAAGGATGTGGCAGTGTGGGTTCTCTTAAGGCGGCCACGATAGAAACAGTGACAGCTGGGCAGTGCCATATGCAAAGACGAGGTGGAGAGACGAACAAAAACAAGGATACCATTCGGACAGCGATGGAAAGACATCGACAATATTAAATGCTTGGCTGTTTGTGCCGGGCCGGGAGGATTGCGAGACACGACAAGACGGCGATCATTTATGGGAAATTCTGTAGATTCTGTAACGGGGTATGAAAAGGGGGTGGGGGGCTGTTTCTGGTAGAATGGCTTGTGAGGAGAATGGAGGCGAGACAAAAGAGGCGTGGCGAAGTAATCAATCCGAAAACAATCCGAAGACGACGTGACTGAATTGGGGCAAGTTGCGATGCTGTGATGAGAAGATAAATGAAGTGATGCGGAGGCAACCGAATAAAGCCATCAACGGGCTTTCGTCTCAGTGACGAAGACGACGTCGAACGTTGATTGAATTATTGACAATGGTGTAAGTGAGAGCGGCCAATGTTGCAGTGGTACTGGCTTCTGTCGCTGGTAATGTCGAAATCCCGTACGCCAACCTACCCTGCTCCTGCTTAGCCCAGACAGACCCTTGCCCGTTCACTCTGTTCCGACAGGTCAAGCATGACGAGTACGACATATTGGATGAAGGGCAAACTGAGAGCAAGTGACTTCTTTGTATATTGTAAATTCTTGCTAGAACTGGCTCAGCCACATGCCGTTGTGTTGTTTATGATGCAAAATTCTGGTTGATTTGTTTTCATTCTAGAAGACCTAAAGTACAGCGAAACGACCGTGCAACGGACATTTACCAACATTTGTCTACAAAATTGTAGAACTTCGTTTTCTTTCGATCGGACTAATTTCATCTGTCGTTGTCTTCATCTGACAAGTACGTCGCACGCACGCCGTAGTCCAGTGCTCACAACCTCCCCGTCAGATGGAGGCTCCGCATGCAGCAGTTGGCACCCCTGGGTCGTCAAAGCATGGCCTGCCCGCGGTCGATCAGGAGTCTCCATTTATGCTTACCACTCGACGCTGTATCAGGTTTTGACGCCCCCTGTCCTTTGCTGCCCTTTTGCTTGATGGCAATTGCTAATTCTGAGTTGTATTTTGTGCTACGTGTACGACATGCGATGTATTGCATCTGCTTCGTTTGACGGTGCGGGCGCTTTTCCAGTATCCTGTCATCCCTGTTATGTCTTGTCAGTTCCGTTTTGTGCTGTAAACAAGAATAATCGTCAAAACAGACAAGACAACAAAACGAGTCGGACAATATATCATGAATCTCCCCGACGTGATGTGTTCTGGTTGATCGAGATCTTGCCTCATTGTTTGAACTGTGGCTGTGTTTAGTCAATGCCATTATTCCGGGTGGACAGACAACACACAGCTCCAGTGGCTCTTTCGTTGTTCTGACCATCCGAAATTCACTTTCATTGCCCCGTATGTCGTACATACAGCAACCAACGCGGCGTCAACTACACCACGTTTGCAATCGTAGGCAGTTTGAAGAGTCGTTGAAAACGGGGAACAGAAGAAAAGACGAAGGATGAGGCTGCAGATCGAACATGCAAAGGCCGCGTAGTCCTGGATGATTCAAACACGAGAACAGCGCACAGCACTCGGGATTCACAACAATGATAAGATGATACCGTTTACGTCTCTACAACAAACGGATAAATAGCAGCGACAACAAGCACAGACGAGAGCATCCACAAAAGGTCTAGACTCTCACATTTTCGGCAGTTGTTGCAGAATTGGCCTGGCACAATTCTTCAATACCAACACAATAACCGAGGACGACATGTAGCGTCTGCGGCATTACCGTTCTGACTATGGAGGCCATCTTTTGTTTCGTTCTTGTCCTTCACCACCGCGCCATTTTTCGTCTGCTCTTTGTCACAGCAAAGGTCCGGGAGCGGCTTTCGTATTTTTGGCGGCCCCGGATACCGGCTAGGGCCGCATCCAGCTGTAATACGCCGTAACTTGTTCGTTTTTGGCAGTTTTAGCGCTGCCGAGACCCCACACCTGCGCAGGACAACGGACTTTACAGCACATGAGGGCCCCCTCTCAGCCCTGTGGTGTTCGTGCGCCGTTCTTCGGGGGACATTCGTCTATTGGTCAGTTGCTGCCGCCCCGCCAACACGCTCACCAGTCAATGCCTAGCAGTTCAGTGGGCGATCGCATCCGGTCTCCGAGATGCGCCGCCGCCGTCACGTCGACGTCACCGCAAGCTTAGTCGTAATTCCTTTCGCTCCCCTCGTAAACGTTTCTCGCGGCGTCCCTCTTCCTTTTAAACACCCCCCCCCCCCCCTTCCGGCTCATCCGGTTTCTTTACCTGTTGTCTTCTTCACTTTGCTCTTCTTTTGTTTCCAACTCCGCGGCCATTCTCAATCCCAAAAAGGTGACGACGAAACAGGAGTGCTCTCCATCGGACTGCGACATTGGCATTTCAGCTTTGCGGCATCGACAGAAGAGCCGAATCTTACGCTTTCTTTGTACCACCTTGTACGTCGTACGACATTCACGCCGTTGTGACCCGCGCCAGCCCGCGCAGCCTTCTTCTCGGACCAATACAGAACAGCCGGAGGATAGACGCATTTGCATAAAACATCGACAAGCCCGTCACTTTTCACTTTCATACAAACAGCGTCTCGCCAGTCCCTTCGCATCACCTTTGCAGCTCATCGTCTCCCCCTGCTGTCTCCACCATGCCGCTCCCGTCAGCCATTGCCGATCCGCTCGAGGACGCCTTTTACCGCCTCGCCACCTTTGGCCACGCTCGCCCGAAGCTCTTCGCTGCGGCTTCCGCGTCCCTTGTCGGCGTGCTTTTGCTGCTGCCCCCGGCCTACCGCTCCTACCGCGGCTACCTTGCTCTCGGGCCCGGCGGCATCTCCCACAACGTCTGGGGATGGCTCTACCAAGGCATCGGCCAGCTCTTTGCCATCCGCGATCCCCGCAGCACCAGCGACTTTGAGAAACCGTCGCCGACCGTGCTTGCTCGCTACGGCGGCAGCGCGCGCGCCCAAAAATCGTACCTGGACATTGACACGACCCTGCTCGCACGCCAGGGGCCACGGCCCACCATTCCGGGCTACACCGCGCCGCAGCGGCAAACGACCGATACCGCCAGCGACCCGGCGGCGACGCGCGCCGCCCAGGAGGCGTTCTTCGAGGCCGTGGCCGCGGCGAACCCGGACGTGCTCGAGATACGGCCGTCGGAGCTCGAGGGGAACCAGACACCTGCGCTGTGGGCCAAGGACGCCGTGATACTGGGCGCCAAATGGTCGGACCCGGATCCGACCAAGCACAAAAACCAGAACCAGGACCAGGACCAGGCGTCTACCAAGGGCGACAAAAAGGAAAAGGACAACGTCAAGTTTCCCCGGGCCGCCGTTGAGATCTGCCATGCCCACGCCGAGGCGAGCTCGCACATGCAGTTTAGCTTCGGCGATGCCTACTGGGTCGTCAAGGCCGGTTGGGGCGAGCGGCATCTGATGGCCGGCAGCCCGGCCGCCCGCATACCGCCGACCTACCTGATTGTCTATGTCCCGCGGGACGAGCGGGAGCTTCAGGTCTGGAAGGAGCTGGTCATGGCCTCGGTTCGGTTCTCCGTCGGCGAGGACGTGGATATCAACGACGTCAAGAAGTAGTCGGAGGGCTCGTTGGAAATGAGAGCATTCGTCGTGTCGATGCCGTTGATGAAGAACATCCTGTATGATATCGTTAAATACCGTTACTACAAATACCCACTCCTCATTGTTATCATCCTACACTGTACTTGACGATGGACAAGGTTGTGCACCCGGAAGGCATTGTGGTGGACTAAGCTGTCTTTTGCGATGAAATGAGAAATGAGCATAACCATGGTCTTAGACGAACTCATGCCGAATGTCGAGGAAGATGTTGCCTTGTGTACCAGCATCTCACTCGGCCTAGCTTCCGTTCGTCCGTTTCTTATCCGTCCGCTCCCTGTCCTCGGGGCAGCCAAGGAGTAAATTAACAGGCGCGGTGGTGTATTCCGCACGGCTTTCGTTGCGGCGTCCATCCTTATCCTCCTTGCTCTAGCCTGAATTCCTCGATCGCCATGTCCTGGTCCAACTTCTCGTCCTTCAAGGAGCCGAGCGAGCTCATACAGCTTTCGTGCACCCTGTAATCCTTCCAAAACGTTGGCTCGTTTCCCACCTTTGCTATTGGCTATTAGCTCTGTATGTGTCCTTATTGATGGGAGAAACGAAACTCCTTTCGCTGTCAGGTATACCGGACGAGTGAGCCAGTGTCCGTTGCGGAGCAAGACTTTGATTTCTGGATGCTGTCCAGCTTCCGGTGGCCACGAACTCTGCTAGCATACACGCAAACTGTATGCCCAGTAACCAGCTATTCGCATACATACGAGGATTGCCTGGGAAGAGAAGGTGTGCCAAATCTTCTTCCAGGACAAGTGCAGAATCTGGTACGTTGGTTGACTGCCAAATATGCAGACAAACGCGGAACAAGAGCGGCAGACTTTGTAAGGGGCAAAAGAGGACGACGGGCTGCAAAAAACCAATCAATAGCATTGTGTCCAGGTGTGTCCTATCCAGGAAACTCGTACGATTTGGTGATTAACAAACTCGGTGCAGAAATAACGAGGCGAAACAGAAGTGAGAGTTGGAGCCCGATTACAGCCGTGACGAAAAGAGCAAAGCTGTTTGACCTGTCGTATTTTTTTTCGTCAGTGTTCCCAAATGTGCTATGCCCCAATCACTTCGCCATCTCCTTTTCAATCACGCCAATGAAGAGGCGAATAGCCTTGAGCAAGCCATCGGATATTGGGACGGAGTACATCAAAGCGAAAAGTGGTTAAGTGTTGGGTCTGCCCGTATCAAAGACAAAAACGAATAGAGAAGGAAGGCCGTGTTGCTTTTGGGGAAACAATAGTCGTCTGTACGAGAGTACTGACGAGCAATGCTGCATGTAGGAAGCTGAAAAAAATGCAAGCGCATGCATGTGCTGGCACTTGTTCCAGTATCCCAGTATAGCTGCTCGTCCCCTCCCTCTTCTTCTGTCGCCTGTTGAGGGTTGGTAGGCACACCTTCATTCGAAGGCGTTCAAGAGTTGCCTATTGACGGCCCGTCTTTGATACATCTCAGCCAACATGGCGCAAGCTGACAAGGTGTCGGCCGCCGTATCGTACTATACAGCGATCGAAAGAGACGACGATG
The DNA here is from genome assembly GCA_001630435.1 of Sporothrix globosa. Classification (NCBI taxonomy): domain Eukaryota; kingdom Fungi; phylum Ascomycota; class Sordariomycetes; order Ophiostomatales; family Ophiostomataceae; genus Sporothrix; species Sporothrix globosa. The sequence continues at coordinate 4,887,848 of LVYW01000001.1, forward strand.
CAGGTCGATAGCCTGTGTTTCTTCCATTTCTTCTTGATGGCTTGAACCGATAGACCTCGTACTCCGTCATCCTTTTGTCTTCAGGATTGAGTAAGTTGTCGGCAACCTGGCTCAAGCACACTGTGATGGTCTTTGCGTGGGCCGCACGCCTGCTTGCCCATCGTCCCGTCACACCGTGAACCTTTCATGTTGGCAGTGTCCTGAAGTGCTGTATCGTGCCATTGTACCTTTTGTATGGTATACCGGCTTGACGTCGAAAACGCAAAGTCAAAAATTACAAAAGTAATATTGGCGAAATGCAAAGGATACTGAAAAGCAACGGAAACAGACGGTAACATTTTTCTCGTTGCAACCGAAAGCCTACAGACTCCCCGGGAACTCCCCCATTTGCAACTATACGTTCGCCCGTCACTTTCAAGACCTGGAAGTCATTGCTCTCAGCGAATCTGTCCTGGTAAACTGCACGGCAACTGACACCTGCCCGCAATCGCAACGGTACGACGCCCCATCGGCAACATGATGAAGAGGGAAAAAAAGAAAACAAAAGGATGTTCCGTAGTGTGTGGGCCTGGATGTTGGGCAGTTTGGCCGTTTTTCGGAGTTTGGTGTGGCTGAAGTGAGCCGTAGTACCACCGAGGCTTTCTTTCGACAAAAGAACCCACCGAACCTGCATCAAACCAGGTGGTAAAATAAAACAATAAACCCGCCGGTCGGTTGGAGACCTAGCCTAGCCCGGTGAGGTTCCATATATGTAGCGCCGAGGGTAGGTCGCTATATCCCAACTTTGCCTTCGGAATGATCGTCCACCTGTCCCGCTGACTGGTCCAACCGAAACGTCGTGAGAGTTGTATGTCACGGTGAGGACAGATTAGACTTGGTGGGGGAAAAAAAAACGAAAACAAGATTGAAAACCTGCTGTCGCAAAGGTGAATAGAAACTCACCCCAAATCAATCACGGATGCCAGCTTCTGCGTGCTAACGGAGATCTAACCGGGTTAACCGCTCACCAATCACAAACCCAAGAACGATGAACATAAGCAAAAGGACTGGAGAAGAGCAGCTAAAACGAAAGAGTACGGGAAAAGGCAGACACCCTGGATAGAATTGCGCAATGTAGCATCCCAGGGTCATTGTCCTTCTCCACATTCTCACACATCGTCCATGTGGGCTGTACATCTCTCTCCGTTTACCTTGTCTAGCCTTCGCTGTTGACGATCAGCAACCGCTTCCTGTGATTTGGCGATTTGACCCCGTAGCTTAGGCTACTTGTCAGTTCCCCTCTTGTTTGCTTTTTGGGTGGGGGGGGG
>LVYW01000001.1:4896063-4954039 GCA_001630435.1 Sporothrix globosa
TCGTGTCTGGCGTGGGTGATGATGATTATTACCCCGTCAATACTCCGTGAATTCGAGACCTCCACATTCGCCAGCATGTCGCTCCCGCAAACTCCGCTACCACTTCTCCATCACCCACACCCACAACCCACAACACACAACCCACACTCCCTCCCACCCACTTACACCGTCCACACACGCAGACATGCCTACTTCGGAGTCGTCTGGTCTCCTTCCGTGGAGCACACTAGCCCTGTCTTCTCATGTACCTTCTTCCCGTTAACCGCCACTTTCCCTCCTCCATTTTCCTTCACCTACCTGTTCCATTCAGGTCTCGGTTTTGTCAACATCAACCCCCCTCTCTCTTCACTTCTTTACTGCAAGCCTCTGACAACGGAGAGCTGAGGTTCGACGCGACCTTCTGGCATAGATGCATGGAGTGATCAACCATCCCCGAAGAACCTCTGACCTTTGAGGACCAACTTTCTCCCTTCTTCGTCGGCCTCCTTCGTTTGTCAATGCACGTTCGTTTTGCAGATCTACCACCTCACAGTCCCTCGGCTTGACGCCTCTCTATCAGTTCCTGCTTTTTTTACGCTCGCCTTGGCGTAGTTTATCGTCTTCTTGACTTTCTCTCTCGCTTCGCCAGGTTCCGTTTTCACCACGGCTTGTTTTGTCCCCCCACGAATGATCCGTGTGGTGGAAACCCAGACAGCTACCGTCCTCCGTTTCCCCCCTTGGCTGCAGGCTCGTTTTGGCTGCCGTCCCCCCTCCTCTTCGAGTCTGAAATCTTGCGCTCTCAATCTCTCCCAGCGTGGTTGGATGTCATCTGCAGCAGCTGTCGTTCTGTCGTGCCAGCACTCAAGAGGAGCTGATGCTCAGCATCAACATTAATATCCAGGCTTGACGACCGAAGGCTCTTGAGATTAGCCCGCGAGAGTGCGGCCAACGGCAACTGACTCGACTGTCTCCTGTCCACCTTTTGGACCTTTTCTTCCCACTCGCTCAACGAACGTATTGGTATATCTCACCACGAAAAAAAAATAAAACAGCAACATCAACAACGAATAACCCGGGACAAATGCCACTCAAGTCGATACAAATCATGTCATGAACGCCTCTTCTGAAGACATAATTCCATCTTCGTATCCCTTTTCTTTCTCATTTCCGCTTCTTTCTCGCCGAACCGTTGCCGTCTTTCCCTCTCTCCGCATCATCCTGCAGCTCTCTCTACGCGCCCTGTTCTTCTCTGTTCCACACCATCTATGTCGCCAGACCACACAACTGAGCGGCAAAAGTAGGAGACAGTTCAGAGACGACAAACCCACAAGGCGTCAAATCGGCCACGTTCTCAGGTATCAAAAAGGAACCCAGCGAACTATAAAATCGCCTCCGCGCGGAACTGCAAAGAAGCTCTAGGAGCCCAAGGAAATATCAAAAAGAACGCAACAGCCCGAGTGTCCAGAAGACGTCCAGGGCCAGGCCTTTGAAAATCGCTACGTAAACGCAGACAACATATTCTTTTCCGCCACTCCGTCCATCGGCACTATCCAAAGCACTTCTTGGTCTGCCTGCTCATTCACTTTTTTCGTTCCACCAGCGTTCACCACCGCTGCCCGACTCACTCACTCACCACTCACACTCCTTTTTGCCTTTGTTACCCCCCTCCGTGCCTTGCTGTCACCCGCAACGAACCGCTCCGTATGAGCAAAAAAAAAATACCACCCTGCCAGGCACACAGTAATTACAAAATCCAACATCGGCACCTGCATCAACAAATCACAGTCTCTCATCAGCACCTGGACGACGACTACACAGGTGGCATTGCAAGGGCGACCACTACCAGTGATAGCGTCAACACGAACGAGTGAAACGAGTGAATAACAGTGGCTACAACGGCGGCTGCTGCAACAGTACTGAATCGTGCTTGGACAAACCATCTGTTCTTCCACAAATCTCTTCTCCTGCCGTCTTCTCTTTTCCTCCTCCCTTCTTTTTTTTGGTTTGTGCGCCGTTATACTGCGTACGCACGCCTCTCCTCTAGGCTTGCTCTTTCTGCGCCTATTGGAGCATCAGGCTTGTTTACCTGTTTCGTTATTTTTCACATACCCATCGACCATCCTTGCCGCCTTTCCTGTGGCGACAGGCTATTCCACCCATCCGACTCTTCCTCGTCTCCGCATGGTCCGTCTTCGATCTCAACCCAACATCCGTTGCGGCTCTTCCTTGGTTTTGGGCAACTCTACTTGTCACTGCTTCTTCCGTGGCGGCCTGCAACGAACGCCGATACTCCGGTAGTACCACCTCTGGACCACTGTATACTTCGCTTCTTCGGGTTCCCTGGTCCTGTTTTGGTTTCTCCTCCGTTGGTACTCTGAATTCGTTCGGTCTTGCATTATCGTTCCAAATATATCATCGATACAAAAGTCGAGCCCACAAACCTCGGTCCTGTTGTGCGTCTCTGAGCTTTTTCTCAACCCGGTCATCAATTTCATCTCACATCTACAACGCATCTGGATCAACCCTCGACCTCAGTCCCCATGGAGTGCTGACGCACGATCTTACCATCCCACTCAACTCGGTGCCAGATAGGATCACGTCCTTGTCATGAAGTCACCCAACGTTAACAGCGTTTACGCCTATATTTAAATCCTTTACTATCCGCCTTCACGTCCGTTCCCTTCAGCAGACTTTGCCAATTGGAGCAGAAACTTCCGTTCCAACGACAGTTCGGATCTCTTTCACGCCATAGAATGCATCCTGCGCCGAGCCTTCTCGAAGCACCCCCTTTGCGAGACGACTCACGCCAAGCCCAGCAAAGACCAATGTCAGCCGGATCCGCAGCCACCGACCAGGGCCGCACGCCTTCGACTCCCTCCTCACCACACATGCGGCTGGACACGACGACATCTACCTCTCCGACAGTCACAACAGTGACGAGTGGAAGCGCTGCTGCGGCCACGGCGGCCGAGTCCACCGGTGACGCGCAGCCATACATCGCAGGGGACGAGGTGTCGCCTACATTTGCAGCACAGGCCATCTTCTCAGTCAAGGACGGTTCCGACCTCGGAGGCATTCGGCGGCCCAGTCGCCGACGAACCGGCCCCCTCTCTGCGTCACAGAGAGAAAAAGCAGCCTTGATCCGCAAGCTTGGTGCCTGCATCGACTGCCGGCGCCGACGAGTTGCTGTACGTATTTCTTGCGGTTTTGATTTTGATTATGTCATATTTGGCTATTTGCCAGCTTTCTCTCCTTGGAAGCGTTACGAAAGTGGCAGGTTCGAAACGAAGAGAATACAGACTATAGATGCTTACGTTATATTGATTTCTCCGAACCAGTGCCACCCGAATCATCACAACATGACCTGGGAAGACGCGGTACGAAAGTACAAATCGCATAGCCCGACGCAAGAATACAGCCCCCTGGCCGGCCGACCCATCAGCCCTGCACGCGGTGGCCGAGTGTCCTTTGGACAGTCTGACGCGCAGGACATGGAAATCGACGCCACGCCAACCCCAACGACACCGCACCGAATGGCCGATCAGCAGCACCAGCCGCCACAACAATCACAATTGCCACAGCAGCAAAACGCACAGCACCAGCCACCGCATTCTCGCACACTTCTCCAGGCACAAGCAAAGCCGCATCCCATCCCATTACCGTCGCCCATTTCGCGCCGGCTGTCTGTCGGAACCGAGTCACGGCTACGAACGCCACTGCCTTCGGGTCCGTCAGGTCGCAGTCTGGAGAAGCTCGCTTCGGCCGCTCTGCCTGGTATCGAAAGTCTCTCGGGTGATCTCCAAAACGCCGCAGCGCGCATCATCAACAGCGCGAACCCCAGCCGCACACGTTACGATGCCGTCCAAGTCATGATCCTGGTGTGGTCGAACGACGCCGATTACGAGGTCCGGGACGCCATTGACGACTTGGCGGAACTGTTCGAAAAGAAGTACAACTATTTGGTGGACATCAAAGCGATTCCCGTGGGGGCACAGAGCCCGTACCGCTGGCTTCTGCATACGGCGTCACAGTTTATAAACAACCGCGACTCGCGCGATACGCTCAAAATTGTCTACTACGTTGGCCACACATACCTGGACGTAGAGCGTGAGATGGTTCTGTCGAGGCAAGTGTTTCTTTTTTTTGTCTTTTTTTTTTACGTTTTGTTTTATTTTCGTTCTCTTCATTTTTATACCTTGCCGAGCCTACACAGTGTCATTGTTTTTGTTGTATCCCAGAATTATAGTCCGAAATTGTTCGATACTCAGATGGCTGTGTTCTAACGTTATTTTGATGTTTATAGTTCCATGGACAAAGGTTCGACACAGACCACGACCATCCGTTGGAGCGGTATCCAACAAGTTCTGGAGGACGCGACCTCGGACACGTTGATGATTATGGACGCAGCCTTCTATCCATGCTCTAAAATGGCGCGGCGGGAAGGCGTCTTTGAAGTGATTGCCGCTTCTGCTGGCGAAGACCCAAAACGGGCGCTCGGACGTGTCGCCTTTACACGTGCACTCATCGACGAACTCAGCACACGCCTCAGTCAAAAGTTTCGCGGCCCCCTGTCTGCGTTCTCAGCCGCGGAACTCCACGTACGGCTCATGTCAAACTACCCACGGATCATTGAGGACCGAAACCCCGACAAGGAGCGTCTCACGAGCTTCCCAGCACCGCTCCACATCCAAATCACGTCGGATGCTCGGCTCCCTTCAATTCTCTTGGCGCCTTCCCGAAAGCCGCTACCAACGAGTCCTGAAGCATCAACACCGGGGACACAGTTGAATCTCACGCTCCGACTCGTCGATGGCGCGGTCGACAAGCCCGGTTGGATCGAGTGGATGCGGCTGTTGCCCGAGGGCGTGCGGGAAGTCAAGTGCGAAAGTCCGTACCGCAACGCGTTTCGATAACAGCGATCCAGAGGCCAGGTCCACATTGCCAGCCTTTTTGAATCGTGCATATGCATAGCCTTTTTTCTGCACTGCAGTTCCTGTGTTCATTTTCATATGCATTGGCGATTAATACCTCCCCATTTATGTTTGATGAGTATTTCTGTCTCGTTTTTATTTTCACATTCTCTCAAGATTACAAGTTGTGCAATTTTACAAGAGATGGACGGCAGGATATGATGGGATCAGTCAGCTGGGAAGGATGAAGATATACCATTCATGGATACGTCATGTGCTACATGAGCAACGCTCGGCTTAATTTGGCCGTACCCAAAGCCCTGGCTGAGACTGCAACACACACCACTGTGGGTGTTTTTTATTCGACTTTTGCTCTCTTGGTCGGCTTACGTACGAGTCTCACCTCTACTCACATTTTTACTGGAAATTCTTGCATCTCGCCCTACTTTTGCATTTCAATCGTCACAGTATGTGCGTTTCCAGTCCATACCACGGACATGGCATATTTACCTCTCCCCCTTTATATTTTCTCTAATACTTCTCCTTGCCGCCCACGTATTTGTCTTTTTGTCATCCAAAGAGCATTATCTGCCTTGGCGAATGGGATTGGGCCCTTCGTTGCGGTCCTACGGATGACATTGCGAGAATCTTGTGCTCAATATGATACCACCCCTTTTGAGGTTTATATATTTACTTTCCAGTTCATTTGCCGGAGCATGACCCTGCATTATTTTTACTTTCATATTTATGTTTATTTTTATTTTAATAGCACCGTGTCCACGTTTACAAATTAATTCAATTTCTCTAGCATTTTGGGATTTACGCGGCAAACGGTTCGATCAAGGTCGACTTGCTTAATGTTACAAAGATCTTTCCAATCTTGGCAAGAAATATTAAAAAAAATTAAAAAAAAAATTAAAAGGCTCCCGCATAAATCATTAGCTTTTCTCAATCTGTCCTTTTTCCACCATCGGCTCCCCCGCTCACAGTGCCAGTACGACAACGGCCGACACACCCACGGCCAGCGCCTTGGCCCAGCCATGGCCGGCGGCGCCCAGACGGCCGGCGGCGTTCTTGGCGTTGGGCGACGCGGCGCCTTCGAGCAGCAGGGTCGGCTCGTACGGGCCGTTGTCGGCGGTGCTGAGGGTGCCGTTCCAGCAGTACTGGGCGAAGCAGCTGCTGCAGACGGCGGGGACCGCGGTCTGGGTGCGCGTGAAGCTGCGGCTCAGGACGGCGCAGGCCAGGCAGGCGGGCCAGCGGGCGTCGAGGGTGCCGTTGCCGCGGGTGGCGGCGTTGAAGCCGTTTTGGATGATGGCGTTGCGCTGGGCCAAGGAGTAGCTGGGGTCAAAGGTCGAGACGTTGCTGAACTCGCTAAAGGGGGCGTTGGGCAGGTACACGACGAGCGGGGGTACGGTCTGGCCGTCCGACAGGGAAAAGTTGCTGGCGTTGCAGCCGAAAAAGGTGGGGCGCTGGTTGAGCTGGAGGTTGACAAACGTGTGGTCGTCGGGGACGGGCGGGAACAGCGTGCCGTTGGCGATGGCGCCGAAGGAGCGGTCGTAGGAGGCGCGCAGGGCGGTGCCGTTGGGCCAGTTGAAGTCGTTGTCGGCGGACGAGTCGACGGCGACAATGACGTCGACGGCGCGCACGGGCTGGATCAGCGGGTGCAGTGGGAGGTTCTGCAGGTCCTCGCCGCCGTCGACGAGCGTCAGCTGGGTCGCGTTGGCAAAGTCGTTGGTCGCCGGGTGGTACTTGTAAAAGGGGTTGGGCACGTATTGGGCAATGTCGTTGTTGTCCTGGCCCAGGTCCGTGAGCAGGTCCTCGATGATGTTGAGCACAAATGTGGGGACGTTGGCCTGGGCGCTCAGGTTGGCCAGCAGGAACTGGTTGAAGAGCGTCGACGAGGTGCCCATGACAAAGCCGAGCTGGTCGAAGCCGCGCACGCAGTGGCTGTCGTTGGCCGTGGGGACCGCGCCGTTGGAGAAGTTGGAGCCCAGGAACTCGGTGGGCACGAAGCCGTAGGTCGTCGGGTCCCAGGAGCCCATCTCGAAGGCGTTGAACTCGTAGACGGTCGAGTTGAGGGCAATGATGGTGGTGCCGGGCGCGCGGCTGTCGGCCACGAGGATGGGGAACGGCGTGTCGGCGCTGACAAAGTTGTCGGTCAGGGCAATGGACGAGAAGGTGTAGTCGAGGCCGCCGTCGGGGGCGTTGATGAGCTGGTACGAGAGGGCGCGGCCCCAGTAGTCGGTCAACGACGTCTCGTAGCCGGCGTCGGCCTTGGCGGCGACCTGATGGGCGACGTCGGTCCAGTACTCGGCGGTCGAGAGGATGCCACGGCGTTCCACAGACACGTCGGCGGTGTCACCACGTTTGGCGGCGCTCGAGGTGTTGCTGCCGCTGTCCTGGGCGTCCTTGCTGGGGCCCACGAAGATGGAGTTGTCAAACCGCCAAAGATCCGAACCGGGGTAGCCGTCGCGCATCTGCACGATGGTCGAGAAGTTGTTGGCAAACATGGAGCCCACCAGCCAGCCGCCGCCCGACAGACCCGCCAGGTACGTGGACGCCTGCAGCAGACCCGAGATGCTGCCGTTGGCCGGCTGGTCGGGCGTGCGGCTGTCGGCGGCGGCCAAGAAGCCGGCGCCGTTCATCAGCGCGCGGTAGCCGCCGCCGGACATGGCCAGGCCAATGTTGGGGCGGTTGGCGTCGGAGGCGCCGGAAATGTACGCCTTGGCGTCGAAGCCCGAAATGTTGGCGGCCACCAGGAAATCAATGAGCGGCTGCAGGGTGTTGTTGCGGCGCAGCTTGAGCCAGTCGGTCTCGCTGGGGGACAGGGCGTTGGCGGCGCGGGCGGAGGGCCGGGTGGCCGGGCAGTCGACGGCGAGGGGCGAATAGTTGCCGGAGGGACTGTTTGGGAGGGCGCGGCGCTCAAGGCTGAGGCCATAGTCGTTGTTGTTGATGTCGGCGGCAGAAAGGGGGACGGCAGAGGCAGCGACAAGGGCTGGTGCAACGGAGGCGAGCAGGCCGTAGACGACAAGGTTGGACAGGGCCATGGTGGGCGAGTACGACGAAACTGGTGACAATGAAGGGGGTGCAGTCAAGTCCAGGCGGTGGTCGATCATGACATCGAGTTGGCCGGAGAGTGAGGCAGGCTCAAGGCTCGAAGGATCGTATCACGCCCACGGAGCCTATGGCGCGGCGTTGGCGGGTTTTATGGCCGCCTCGGAAGGAGCGGCGAGGGTGGAAATAGTATCAAAGAGGGACGGAGCCAGAGAGAAGGCGCGTTGGGACAGCTAGCATTGAAGCTTTGTCCCTGCAAATAGAAGAAAGAAGGGAAATGATGAAACAGACACGCCCGGGTATCAGATCAACAAAATAAGGGCGAAGCGGCGGCTGGGAGAAAGAGAAGAAAGACATGCATGAAAGGCAAACAGACAGAAACAACGGCCAGACCACCAACAAATACGAATGGGAGGGATACCTGGTGATAATATATTGTGAGAGGCCGAAATCTGGATTTCCACCCTTTTTTGTCTGTTTTGTTCCCTTGATCCCTTGCACCAATGCAGCGCCGTCATTCCTAAAACCAACCAAACAAACTAACACTAGGCTGAGGTTGGTAGAGATAGTCTATTGCACAGACTAAACTCCTTATGAGCCACGGCTTCGAATACATCCAAGATACTGCGTGCTCGACTCGTAAAACAAGCAATACAACGGAAGACGGGCAAAGCGTGCCAAAACGCCTAGAGGAGGGACCCAAATTTAAGCCGTCAGACCAGCTCGGTCTTGCAAAACAAAGGCCAGGAAGCAATAGTGGAGGGACACTAGGATGGAGTCACGCGTGCCCGACAGTAGTCTCACCCGTCTCTCCACCTGTTTGACGGCGGCCTCTGTCAGATACCATCGCATCGGTCGCTTGGTTTCGGGTTTCGTCTCATTTGATTGGCGCTGAGGCGACGCCTTTTGAAAAAGGGACGCGGTTATTGCTTCCTTGTAGGGCAGCATGGCGCAGTAGTGGCACGACTATTGCTTCGTTCAAAGACCCAAGACAAACAGCAGCGTGTGAGACATGGGTCTCGTCCCTAAGTCTTTGATCGTTGCCGTCGTCGAAAAGTCAATGTACGACACATGAGAGGACGGAGGATGCCGAGACGGACTGGTTGTCGTGTCAAGGATGTCCTGTCTTGCAGAACGTCGGACGCCGTGTGCAGACCTTTCGTGCAGCCCCTGCATTTGACAGTCAAGTCGGACCTCGGGGTGCTGCAACACGCCGTGACGCAATCTCGCTTTCCCTTCTCCCAAGAAACGGAGAAAAACACAGCCAACGTTGCAGCCGCTCTCGAAAAGTCTCATGCATGCCAGTGGGCGTTGGGCCCTTGCCTTAGGGCGATCTTGGCGTGTAACTGCACGGAAGGGCCTGGCCAGGCTCACCGGGCGGAATGCCCGGGCGCTAAGGGGGAAGGGGCAGGTGGGGTACAGGGGATGACAGTGGGCGAGCTGGGCATCGGGGTCCTGGTCTGCTGAGCGAATCACACACAGACACACGATTTTTACGACGTCCGTGAGGTGTTGCGCTTGGCCATTCAAAGCCACAATCCGCGAAGGCAAGTTGTCGTGTGAGGTGGAGTATTTCATGGTAATATGCCGAGAGACAAAGTCAAGGCAGATTGTCGCCAGTATGGTCGTAATTTAAGTTGGAAATAAGACTCGAAAATGATCAACACGGGGTTTGTTGTATTCTTTTCATTTCTTCCCTTTGTCTTCTTTTCATATAAAAAAAAAAAAGAATCCATTCGAAAATAAATATAAAACTATAAACAAAAAATTGGTGTGAAAATACGTTTGTACAATAATTAAACGTAAAGATAAATACCACGACGAAAAGTATCACAAAGTATTCAAATAAGGAAACAGCCGGATGTACAGCCCACCGCAACAGGAAGACCAGACCATACTACCGTGCTGCATCACCTCACGGCTGAGCTGGTTCAGTCCAGTACTCGCAAGCTGTCTTTACGACCAGTTTCTGCAGTCTCCTGGACACACGACGATGTCCGTACGAGAATCCTACATTGGTTGCCGGATTTGATGCTGACCGAATACAACTCACCGCCATATGTTGATTCGTTTTAAGGCTCCCTGGAGTGTCATCTTGCTGAGCTGAGAAGTAACATGTCTACGCCGTAAATCTGCCTTGATGTGCCTGAAAGGAACAGACAGCATTCGGATGTTGCCCGACGGAAACAAACTTAAAATCTTATTCACGGCCTTTTTGCCGACTCGACAAATCCCACATCCCTGCAGAAATCGGCCGGTGGCAGGGACGGAGTAATACGACGTGAGACAGCAAATATGCATAATTCGTAGCTGGCCATTCCCTAACCACTCTCATTGTCGAGTCTGCCAGTTCCACGACACGAGCAATACTGCGCACTGTGGCCGCTGTGTAGTCTCTACGACGTAGGAGAGTAGCAAAACGTCGCCGACTGTATGGATGACATGCCCAATTCACAACGATGCGTGGCCTGGGCTTGTCAATGCAAGAAAGAGCACCAATTGTACCATGTAAAACAAACAACGAGATGCAGCAGCAAAGAAAGAATGGCATGCCTGAATTGGTGGTCGTTGTGCGTCTGACGTGAAAACAGTGCACAGAAACAGTGCGACATATCTTTGGCACTATACGACTGCTATCCCATTTGGGCTGCAAGCGCTCTGGCGTTGCCTGGCAACCGCTCCTGTTTACCCCAGGCAGGTCCGTGTCCAATGTCTCCACTTGCCGCTCCTGCTTTCTCTGCCGGGCCCAAGGGTAAGACAGACAGTTCCTTCCCTTTGCAGAGGTCTGCTAAACAACGGCACCTGCATCGACACTTTGCGATTTCAACTTCTTGTTTCGATCAACAACTGATCATCGACAACAACAGCAACAACGACCACCACAACACGACGCCGCCGACAACAACAGAAACCGCCATCGAGCCGACTGGACGCACCCCTTTTCGCCATCAACAACATCGATGGCCGCGCTTTCCTGAACATCGACAAAACGCGATATCGTTTTTCCCTTTTCTTTTTTTTCTATTATTGCATCCTGTCTCTCGTTGCTTGCTTTTTCATCCTTCCCATTTCAGAACAAACACCATGGAGCCCCAGTCCCCGCCCAAGAGAATGACGCGTGCGCGTGCCGCCGCGAAAGCAACAACAGCCGACAGCATGTCGTCTTCCGCACCCACATCCACGACGGCATCCTCGCGAGCCAAGTCCGCCGCGGCCTCGTCACGAGCAAGAACGTCCACAGCCACCGCCACCACCGCGTCGGCCGCTGCCAAGCGGAAACTCCGCACCGACGACGTCGAGACCGACAACGAACTGGACGAGCTCGGCCTCGACCGCCCTCAGCCGCCGACCATGCAGAAAGTTGTGCGTGCCGCCCGTGGCCGGCCCAAGAAGACGCCAGTTGAGGCGGAGCCCGTGGCCGAGTCCGCAGTCGTCGCACCTCGTCCTCGTGGACGGCCCCCAAGCAAAAAGACACCCGTGCCAGAGGCGGCCCGGCCGTCTTCGCGGGCATCTACAAATACAACCGCGACCGCAACCGCAACCACATCCACTACAGCAGCGCCGGCGTCACGGGCAACAAGAGCCAAGAAGACGGTGACACTGGCTGAGGATGCCCCCGAAGAACCGGCAAAGAAGCGGGCGACGCGGGCCCGTGCTACATCGGCAACAGCCAGCTCAGCCGCCGCGAACACCTTGCCGTCGGCCACGACGCGCATCTCCGTCCGCAGTGCATCGGCCACCGTCGCGTCCAAGTCGGCGGGCAACAAGAAGAAGGTCACTTTTGAAGAGCCCGAGAAGGAGAACATTGTTCCTGCCCGGGGGGGTGGCAAGGCACCCGCAGCTGACACGGCAACCGAAACAACGACGACGACGACATCAACGAGCCTCAAGGCCAAGCCGCCCCGCCGAGCTGCCAGCACAACCAAGTCTGCGGCGGCAACGACATCGACTGCCGGCCCTCGCCCAAGAACGGCCTCGGGCAGGGCTGCATCCGCCAAGCCGTCGGCACCGCTCAGCCCTAAGAAGGTCACGCAGGTCCGCCTGGCACGCGACTTTGACGTCGATTCCGAGGATGAGCTGGGTGCTAGTGACGAGTCCCACCTCAAGCCTTTTGAGCGGAGCCCCACCAAACCGTCCGTCGCCGCCGGCATCACGCCCGCTGAGCGCCACAAGGCACTGGCCAACGCCGGCCTCGACCTCGAATCGTCTACACGCGACATCACCGCCAGCCTGGCGTCGATGACAACCCTGGCACCCCCTGACCTCCAGACAGGCCTTCTCACGAGCCCGGCCCGCCGTCCTCCCCCCTCCCCTGTCAAGGAGGGCCTCATGAACTCCCCGGCGCGCCGGCTCGACGGCCTTGTGACGATGGACGGCGTTTTGGCCTCCACCAGAAAGACCACCAGGAACAACAGCGGAAGCAGCAGCAACAACAACAGTGACGGCAACGGCGGAGGAAAGAGCCATTCTTCTGTCCTGTTCTCGCCCGCCAAACGCTTTCCCGTGCACCCCAAGAACCACGCAGCTGGCGGCCAGGACGATGCCCTTCGCTCGCCGATGAAGATGTCTCTACTGCAGACGCCGGCCAAGCGTCCGGCTTCCCCTGTCAAGGCGGCCATTCTACTGCAGCGTCCCGACATGAAGCCAACCTCGCTGAACGTCCAGGTCGAGGAGGCCGAGGGTGACGAGACGGACGAGGAGGTGGTCGAGGACAACGTCAACGAAGCTGACGAGGCTGACGTCTCTGATGCGGAGACGGAAGACAATGGTAACGAGGCTGACGGCGATGCCGAGAACAATGATAAGACCGAGTCCCTGACTCAGATGCTGCAAGACATGGCCGCCGATGCTGCCTCTGCTGTGCGTGATCCTGGATCGCCGTCGCGCCGCAGCGTCCCTGGTCGTGTCGCCGCCGTCCTTGCTCGTGCCGCCGATCCCACCATTGCGGTGGATTGGGAGGAGGTTCAGTCCAACGCCGACGACAATGTGTCGCCGCCTGGTGAGCCCATGGATGTCGACGAGTCTATTCTGGGCGCAGCCACAGCGCTGGTGGCCATGTCCCCGCCCAAACCCAAGGCGCCGTCCGGTGTCTTTGGTCTGCGCGCCAAGGACCTCGAAGACGGCAGCGACGACGACATGGATTCTGATAACGATGTCACCACGCGCATCCCGCTGCCCTCGAACGACGACATGCCGGCAACCCCTTGCCCGGCCAAGACACCCTCGCGTCGGTCGGTGCGTACCAGCATGGGAGGCCAAAGCACGGCCAAGCGTCCTAAGATGGGCAAGTTCGGCTTTACTCCCCTGGCAGACCAGCTCAACGGCTGGAAGGTACGCAGTCCTGCCAAGGGGGCGGCCACACCCACACCCACTCCAGGTGCTGAGAAGCAAGACCCCGAGTTCCCCGCGGAGCCTGTCGAGGAAGCCCCCAAGGTGTCGCCCGCCGCCAATGACGTCTCTGTCATGCCGTCATACTTTGACAACGCTATGGCCAGCCATGGTCTTCGCGCGTCGTCTCGCCAGAGCGAGATTGCTGTGCCTTTGGACGACAAGGAGTGCGCTGATCTTATGGAGAATGTTGTGCTGCAGGAGGAGATTGAGACACCCGAGTTCGACGACGACCTTGTTGTGACAGAGGACGACTTGGACTTGGCGCAAGAGGCTAATGAAATGTCGCTTATGGAGCCTGCTGAGCTCGCGGACATCATTCACGGGCCCCAGAGCACCGACGATGCCATGTCCGAGGCCAGCCAGGAGTACGGCGACGAGAACGCCATCCCCATCGACCCGGCCCTGCTCGTGGCAAGCGGTGCCTCGCCTGTTGCTGTGCCACCCGTTACACCGCAGCGTGTTTTGACGCGCACCTTCCACACGGTGTCCAAGGTGCCTTTGAAGCCGGCCGACGACTCGACCCCGAACGAATCCTCGTTCCGCCGTCGCAGCATGAGTGCCTCGCGCCTCCCCACATCATCCCGCCGTCGCTCAAGCACCAGTGTTGCGAGCAACGCGAAGCATGCGAGCAACGCGACTGGCGGCTCTGCCCACACCAGTCCCAGCAAGCGCAGCGACAACGGCCGTGGTCTTACGCGGAGTGCGACCGTCATCTCGTACTCGCCGTCGAAGAAGGATGAACGCCGCGAGAGGCATCGTGAGAGCCTTCGTGGGAGCCGGCGTAAGAGCCGTCGCGAGTCCTTTGGCGGGCCGGCCTTGACCCTGGAAGATGCTCTGTTTGATAGCAGCGAGGACGAGAGCCCCGAGGGTGTGAGCCAGCCTGAAAGCGCCGTTGTGGTCCCATCGGCACCAGTCACACCGACCAAGTCCGGCGCAGATGGGGACGAGGATTCTGACCCCGCCTGGTCGACGGCGGGCACGCCGGCTCGCACGCCCCGCCGGGACCTGGATCCTGCCCTGCTGCGTGGCGCGGTTGTCTTTGTGGACGTGCACACAACCGAGGGCGCGGATGCCAGTGCCATCTTTGTCGAGCTGCTGACCCAGATGGGTGCGCAGTGTGTTACGACCTGGTCGTGGAACCCGTCGAGCCCAGCCAGCAGCAGCAAGGACGGGTCGTCGCGTGTTGGTATCACGCACGTTGTCTTCAAGGATGGCAGCAAGCGTACACTGGACAAGGTGCGCGAGAGCAGAGGCCTTGTCCAGTGCGTTGGTGTCAGCTGGGTTCTCGAGTAAGTACCCTGTCGATGTACATGACTTTTGGATACGTGAAATGACTGCGTGCTGACGCCGTCCTCCTCCAGCTGTGAACGTGGTAACCAGTGGCAAGACGAGGCACCGTACTGCGTCGACACGGCTCTGTCGCCTCGTGGCCCCGGCCGTCGTCGCAGGAGCATGGAGCCCGAAGCCCTTGCTAACATCAACGGTATCCTTGTGTCGACGCCGCCTAAGCAGACCGGTGGTCCTTCGGCCGCGGTTCGTGAGTGCCGCACGGCCCCGCCGCCGAGCACGCCCATGAACCGTCGCGACAGCACGTTGTGGATGCGCACGCCCAACGACGAGGACCGTGAGAACAAGCGCCGCAGCTACGGCGCTCGTGGCGGTGGCGAGGACGATGACCAAGACAACGGCAACGGTGATGTCGACGGCTATGGCGAGCCCGACTGGGGCATGACGGCCCTGCTGACGCCGGTGCCCAAGACGCCCGCACCGGAGGCCATTGCACGCTATGCGGCCAACATCACCCCGTCGTCGCCGTACGGTAGCGACGCCGGCAGCAACTATTATGGAGGTGCCGACAACGACGACGACGACAGCACTCTGGCGTCGATGCAGTTCGCCCAGGGCCCGCTGGTCACGCGCACGTGCCCGCCGAAGCAGCGGTCGGTGTCGTACCACGAGCTGGGCGCGGGCATCCTCTCGCGCGAAAAGGACGAGGGCGTGTTGATGCGTCTGATGGCGGCGCGCCGCAAGAGCCTGCAATTTGCGCCCAAGATTGCGAGCCCGCTGTCCAAGGCGTGGAATTAGGGGGCTTTTTTGTGTCTGTGTCTGTGTCTGTGTCTGTGGCTGGGTATGTCGTTCTGCTTTGCATTTATGCTTCCGCTGCTCTGTTTGATTACGCACACGTTGCATCGGTTTCCGTTGAGGCATTATGGAAAGGGCGTTTTTTGATTCGTTTTGGCTACAAGAAACATTTTGGTCATTGTTTCGCCTGGTTTTGTTTCTTGGGTACATTGGGTTGCATGCGTTTTCTTCGTTTTCTGTTCTTTTTCTATTTTTGTTAACGTCTCTGCATGCAGTATACCTGCACAGATTGACCATTGGCCATTACTTCTTTTAACTCGAATTTTGATTGTCTCTGTCCTATCGTGTTCGGTTGACGGCGAAAATGCTTGTGGTTTGTTAACTGTCGTTGGTTGATGTCTGTTGTCAATACTAGCTATTCCTGTTGTGGCTGGACGAGTGCCGACGTGGGTGGAGCAAAGTCGTCGTCATGCATTGACGCAACGCGGCAACGTTTCCCATGTGTCGGATTTCCTCATCTGGTAGCTCTGGGCCGATTGCGTATGCTTTCTGGATTGGGCGGCTGAAGCGTCAACCTTATCTGGCCTGCGAGTTTTGTTGACACTGCTTCCATCTTTCAACAATCTCCATAACGGCTTACGTTGGATCTCGCCATTGTCTTTCCCGGCCCTTCTACCCGCAGCCAAGATAGCCGACCGACGGTAGACAGCTGTAGTCTTTTCCCATTGTTTCCTGGCACACCAGCCATTCGTTGACTCGTGTGCCGATATTTTCAATCTCCCGATCTCGGCTTCTCGCGGTCACATTGGTACGGCAGACTATGGCAGCTACACGAATGCGGCCAAAGCTGTGGCTGCCGACCATGCTGGCCGTTGCGTTTGCCGGCCTTGTCAGTCCCGTCGATGTCGCCGTACGCATTCAGATCCCGAGTGACCAGGTGCCCATCACCGACAGATTCGCTACTGCCGATACAGCATCACCACCACAACGCTACTCAAGGCCGCTCAACTTCTCCGCGCCCGCACCACATCTTTTTGCCTCTGCCTATGGCCTCCTCCAGCAGTGGGCCAACACCGTCTTTCCCAACGGCCATGCCCTTGCCGTCGCCACCATCCCGGCGTATACGCTGCTCTACCACGGCCTCCATGCCGATACAGAGAGCGTATCCGATCCAGACCGGGATTCGCTCGCCCCGCCCTCGCCCGAATGGCTCGCTCTCGACCTCGAAATGGCCTACGGCATCATGGGCTCCACGCGCCGCTCCTGGCTGTTGACCTACCAGACGATCCGCCCCGTGCGTGTGCTCTACGTGGACGGCGAGTCGGCCGCGCTCATGGGGCTTGGCCAGCTCGACTCGCAGATGCTGTTGCTGTACGGCAATGTGTCGGGGCCATCTCATGACAATAAAAAACAGGGCGGTCGCGGCTTTGGAGGACTGGCAGACGAGTACGACCGAGCACGCGGCCTGTGCGACTGGCTGGAGACGCAGGGCCTGCGGGGCCGCGGCTGGGGCTACGAGGGCGTGGTGCGGATGAATGCTGGGTTCGAGGTGATTTGGTGTGACTTTCTGAGCGACAGCCTGCGCCTGCTGAGCCGGCTGAACGTGACGGCGCCGCTAAATCCGGTGGAGGAGACAACCGAGGAGGCCGACGACGCTGACGGCGCTGATGCCGCCGAACGGTCGTACTACACACTGCCGCCTGTGCCTACACGCAGCGACCGCGCCACAGACCCGACGAACCCGCCCGCACCACCCAACTGGCGCGACGGCGGTGGTGGTGATTACGGACCTGGTTTCCCCGGTGATGACGACTCGTCTGAAAGAGGCGAAGAGCCGTTTTTGACGTCCCAGGGCTGGGGCTGGTTCGAGAGCGCGACCTGGCACTACGGCGCATCGCGGGCCGGACCGGGCTCGGGCGAGACGCGGGTACAGGTCGACGACTGTGGTATCTTGAGCTACTATGCACCACGCTTTGACGGCGGTGCCCTGGATCGTGCGCGCACGGGCGAGGAGCAGAAGCGCTTGAACTTGACCGCCGATGGCCATTGGACGGCACCCGCCGCAGCCAACCGCACCATCGCCCTCCGCCAGCTGGGCCGCCGTCGCCGGTTCCACCACCTGGGCAACGCGAGCGTGGAGGACGCACTGTTGATGCGCCGCAGCGCCGAGGTAGCGCTGGCGCGTACGCTGTCTGCGCACCCGCGCGGCGGTGATGACACCTGTGGACGTGCTGCCTGCTCCGGCGCATCGTGGACGCTGCTATTGGCCGAGATTGTGCAGCGCATGGCGCGGCACCTCAAGGCGGTCGAGGCGATTTTGCTGGAGGGACCGTCGGACCGTCTGACCAAAAACGCAACGGAGACACGGGCCTGGCTCTACCGTCTGCGCTCGCAGAACCACATGTTCATGGTGGGCTGCCTCGAGTATCCGACGGCTGAGCTAAACAGCGACCGCTCCTTGTCCGTGTGGCAGCCCGGCTCGGCCCTCTTCAACCGCACACTGGCGCTGTGCCGCTTCCGCTACACAAGATTGTTCGCGCCCACCGACGACGACCAGAACGGCCAGCTGTCGCCGGAGGAAGACGACCTTCGCTGGGCCATTGAGGAGACATACGGCACGGTGTGCGCCGAGTTGCTAGGAATGGGCTTTGACGTCGAGCGGACGTGGGCCGAGCGGTACGGGAGGACGAGGCCAGCGGGCCCGACGGAGGCGCATGTGAGCGTCCTGAAGAAAACCGACCTGGTCGAGTCTACCACCCGCTGGCACGACCAGCTGACCGAGCTGATGGCGTGGCTCGGCTGGGAGAGCGAGTTTATCGGCTGCGACCGTGTGTGCGGCTGGCACGAGCGCTGCTTTATACCCATGTGGCCGCTGATGAGCAGTCAGTCGGGACGCGGTGGCGGCGGCGGTGGTCACAGAGATGGTCCGGGTGGAAGCCCAGATGGAAGACATCGACGATATCCCGGCGGTCGCCCCAGCGGTCCTGGCAGCCCTGGTTCACAAAACAGAGACGGGTACGGACCACCTGGGTTTGAATTCCCGCGCACTCCCGCCATGATGGGCGACGATACGGATCTGTGGCAGCCCAAGTGTATCGAGGCGTGGTACATTATGGGCCAGCGATAGCTGTGTGACTTGTCGTGCGGTTGTCTTGTCCAAGGGAAGCGTGGACCGTGTATCCTTTGTATATTTTCACATGTTTTTTTTGGTAGCCTTCCTGTTTTACATTTCTGTCGTGGCTGTTCTTTCCAAGCCTGACCCCATTATACCCAACTATTCTGCCGCATCACATCGTATCGTCTCCGTCGTCTTTATGCCACCGAAACGTACGCGCGCAGCGCCTTGACTGCATCGCCCTCGTGCTGCTTCAGCAGATCCGTCGCCTTGGCCTTGGTCATCTCCAGTTGGTCGACCTGGCCGTGTTAGTAGGCAGTGATTCGGCAGCAGAACACACAGAACACACACAAGGGAATGGCGTGTCTCACCAGCAACGTCACATCCGCTGCGTCTACCTTGACCTTCTTGGCCGCGGTGCCGCTCGCGCCCAGCTTCAGGTTCTTCATCGCCTTGTTCATCGCCTCCTGGTCGACATGCTTTCCCGCATCGTTGCCGCCGCCCACCGCGTCCAGCGACGCTAGCGCCACGGCCGCCTTGCGGTCCTCGGCCGACTTGGCCTTGGCGGCCACGTCGTCTTCGAGATCGACGTCGTTGGCTGCGGCGGTCGTGGCGCCTTCGTGGACGTTGGACGGTTGGCGGTCTTCAGCCATTTTGTGCGTATGTGAGTGGGTGCGTGGGTGAGCAAGGAGGCGGTGGAGGGAGAGGTCGGACGTCGGTGATGACGAAAGTGGTCGGTGGAGGTGAGTGTGCGTCGAGAGTTGGTGATGCGTTTGGTGGGTGTTCGCTGATAAAAATTGTGGGGTCGTTGGTGGCGAACTGGAGCTCCTGATTGGTTGCTTTCACCTTGAAATATGCTGGCCGATGCTAGCCAGAATCGGCAAGTTGCTATTTGCACCGCATCTGCGCAGCCTGACAGCTTAGAGACTACATGCGACAATCTGTACGTATCCGAGTTGGTAAGGCGACAGTCCATCGCGTAACATGCACAGAAAAGGCAGTCAAATAAAGCCTTCAAATGATATGTCAGTAATAAATTCATCTGCAAGTTTACCGTTTTATTTTCAGCAGCATATAACTCTCTTCCTCACAGAGTCTGCTGCCGGTGGCCCCACAATACGGTGCCGATAGCCTGCCGTTCTATAAGACGTTTTCATTTTGACTCACATCGCAAAGGCAGGTGCGACCAGCAATTGGGTTTTTGCCTCACAATCACAAAATGCCCCTTTTCTCCTACATCTCACAACAGCAATTGGCAATCGAGGTCGGCTTTCAGCGTTCCACAGACCGGGGTATCTCGTCCGCATAAGAAAGCGAGCCTAAAACGACGAAGAGAGCCGGTTGCAGCAACCACCTGCACCCCAACGCCTCTTCAGTACCCTCCTTTGTCCGTCTCGTCGGCGATTCTTACCTCTTTATTTTTCTTTTCTTTTCTTTTCGCATTTTCATACCTCTCTCTCTCATCTTTCTCTACCTTGACCTCTCGTCTACCCCGTTTATCTCTCACTCTCTCACCCACACCCACAATGCCTGCACCAAACGGCGCACCAGTTGGCTGGACACCCAGCTCGTGGCGCTCAAAGCCCATCAAGCAGAGCCCAGCCTACGACGACCCCGAGGCCGTCGCCCGCGCCACCCGTGAGCTGCAGCGTCTTCCTCCAATCGTGCACCCGGGCGAGATCCTGCGTCTTAAGCAGCACCTGGCCGCCGTGGCCCGCGGCGATGCGTTCCTGCTGCAAGGCGGCGACTGTGCCGAGCTCTTCGACTACTGCGAGCCCAACGCCATCGAGTCCAAGATCAAGCTGCTACTGCAGATGAGTCTTGTCCTGATCTGGGGCGCCGACAAGCCCGTCGTGCGCATCGGCCGCATGGCCGGCCAGTACGCAAAGCCCCGCTCTAGCCCCAACGAGACCCTGCCGGACGGCCGCACCGTGCCCTCGTTCCGCGGCGACATTCTCAACGGCTACGAGCTCGACCAGCGCGAGCTCGACCCGCAGCGCCTCGTGCGCGCCTACCACCACTCGGCCGCGACGCTCAACTACGTGCGTTCGGCCATTGCCGCCGGCATCGCCGATCTGCACCACCCGCTGGACTGGGGCTTGGGCCATGTGCGGGACCCGGCGCTCAAGGCCAAGTACTCGGAGGCAGTGACGTTCCTGACGGACATGCTGCGCTTCATGCACACGATTGGCGCCGACAAGAACGACAAGCTGGACACGGTCGACCTGTACACGAGCCACGAGGCGCTGGTGCTCGAGTACGAGGAGCCCATGACGCGTCTGCTGCCGGCCACCCGCGGCCGCCTGAGCCGCGACACCAGCGGCCACCCGACGACGACGACGACGACGACGACGACGAGCGCACCGCCCTCTGCCTACTTTGACACGTCGGCGCACTTCCTCTGGATCGGCGACCGCACCCGCCAGGTCGACCACGCGCACGTCGAGTTCTTCCGCGGCCTCGCCAACCCGGTCGGCGTCAAGGTCGGCCCCACGACGCCGCCCGAGGACCTGCTGGCCATTCTGCGGGCGCTCAACCCGCAGCGCGAGCCGGGCAAAGTCACGCTCATTACGCGCTACGGCGCCGCCCGCGTGCGCGAGCTGCTGCCCGCCCACATCCGCATTGTCGAGGGCAGCGAGTACCGCCGCTGCGTTGTCTGGCAGTGCGACCCCATGCACGGCAACACGCAGACGACGGCCACGGCCGGCATCAAGACGCGCCACTTTGCCGACATCCTGGCCGAGCTGCGCGAGACGCTGCAGGTCCACACAGACGAGGGCAGCTACCTGGGCGGCGTGCACCTGGAGCTGACGGGCGACGCCGTGACCGAGTGTCTGGGCGGCTCCGAGGGCCTGGACGAGGACGACCTGTCGACCAACTACACGAGCTTCTGCGACCCGCGGCTCAACGAGAAGCAGGCGCTGGAGATGGCCTTTTTGATTGCGGACCACCACAGAACGGTGCGTCAAGGCGCGTCCGAGTCGACGTAGGGGACGCCGCGCATGGGAGTGAGACGGGATGTAATGGCGTTACAAAAGTTTACGGCTCTGGCGTTGACAAAGTACCATTCATTCCATCTTCATCAGTGCCTTGGTTCTTTATTTCATTCCCATTTCGTATTGATTCCATTGCAATTCATAGACAAAAACAAAAGAGACGAACAATGTATCATATCTCAAGAGAGTACATGCATCCCCAACATCTACAGCAGACTGGAGATACCTCGTTTCGTATTGGCCCCAACCTTGCCCGGGACCCGTCACAACAGCGTAATGACCTGCGCGCCCTCAAAGGCGTCATTGGGCTCCAGCGTCTGCCAGCTCGACACCGAGCCTGGCTCCACACACAGCATGTTTTTGTAGCCGTCTTTGGGCGCAAAGTCGCCAATGCTCTTGGCCTTGTCCGTCCACGGGTTCCACACCACCACGTCGGACAGGTTGTCCCGCTTCACGCCGTACAGCGGCTTGCCGCCCTGCAGCACCGTCAGCGGCTGCGCCGCGCCCTGCGCCGGCACGTACACGCGGTCCGTCTCGCCCGTAATGTCGACATGGCCCGTGGGCGCCTGCGTCTTCTGCTGGAAGCCGTCCACCTTGTCCGAGTACGGCGCGCCCGCCAGGCCGTCCACGCCCACCTGCGCAATGTCGTCGACGCGCAGGTACGTGTGCAGCAGCACCTGGAAGTCAAAGGCCGCGCCGCCCTCGTTGGTCACCACAATCGCCGTCGCCAGGCTGCCCGGCTCCAGCGTCACCCGGTACAGCAGCGCAAAGTCGTACGGCCACAGCGCCCGGAGCGCCGGGTCGGCCGACGCCGCCGACAGGCCAAAGTCGAGCTGCACGCCGTTGGACGAGCCGGCGGCGGCGGCGGTGGTCGTACTTGAGGAGGCACCCACACCCGCCTTGGCCTCCGACTCGGATGTGGACTTGCCCAGAAACTCCCACCGCGACGTCCGCGCCAGGCCGTGCTGCGGCAGCTTGCTCGTGGGCACGTCGGCCGGCGACTGGCCGAACACGGGGAACACAATGGGAATGCCGCCGCGCACCGCCTTGGAGCCGTCGAGCACGGCGCCCTCGCTGAGAAACAGCCGCTCGGCCGGCTCGCCGCCGTGGACCGCGCCCTTCCACGAGAGCACAGTCGCGCCGGTCAGCAGAATCTCGACGGACTCGCCCGACGGCAGGACGGCGGTCACACGGTCGCCCACGAGGTCGACGCGGGCCTGGGGTGGGAGGGCCGGAGTGGCGGCGAGGGCGCTGGGTTTGTTGCGGCGGTCCATTGTGAAAGTTGGAAGAGGGAGAAAGGGAGTAAGCAAAAAGGGAGGTGAAAAGAAGACACAAGGCCCTGGAAAGATGAGGCGCTTCGAGACGATGGAGTAGTGTCGCGATGTAACAGCAGGCGGATACGTCAGAGACGGAGGGCTAGATGCAATGAAGAAATTGAATACAAAGAGTTGCGCTGAGAGAAGATGCGAAGAAATTCAGAGAAACAAAAGGTGGAAAAGGAGAAATGCGTCGTCAAAGCTCAGCAACAGTTTGGAAGGTTGATCGGTTTCGAGACGGTGCGGGGCTGTCCTGAGTCTGAGGCTGAGGCCGTCCAGAAACAGAAGGGGCTCAATGCGCTGCAGAATCGGAGGACAGGACGAGCAGGAGCGGGTGAGGAAGGAGCAAGCCGCCCCGTGTTTGGACGGAGTGATGGGATGGGGCTGTTTTGAGCTTTTAGTGAGGGGTGTCAATGGGCCACAGGTGAGTTGGGGGCGGGAGCGGGGCAGAGCTCCTTCCTCACCAAAGGCACCCTCTGTGATGCTTAGATGGCAAGAACACACCGACAACGTGCCAGCTGTCAGGCCAATGGGCAGGCGGGAGCAACAATATGAAACTCGGCGACTCGCAGGCTGCAACTTCCCATTCTGTCGTGCTTCCGTGCTTCTGCATCGCGTCTCAATTGTTCCTTCCATCAGGAGCGTAAAGTGGCTATGCAGCTGTCGTAAGGCTACCTACATGAATGAGCTGAGCTCCTTCCT
This sequence comes from Sporothrix globosa, assembly GCA_001630435.1. NCBI lineage: Eukaryota > Fungi > Ascomycota > Sordariomycetes > Ophiostomatales > Ophiostomataceae > Sporothrix > Sporothrix globosa. The sequence goes on from LVYW01000001.1 coordinate 4,919,609, forward strand.
CTGTTTCGCCGGTATACGGGGCAGCTAGTGCCACCAGCTCCTGTAGCCGTTGCACCTGTCACTTTGTATTTGGTGGCAGAAGAACTGTAAACATCGATGGGCTTCAACCAACTTGAACTGGACTTGTGAATTTGAGAGGATCCATTTGAAAGTCTCAGCTGCTGAACGGAAGTATCTACCTCCCACGACATCAAGCGTCGAAATCAAATGCCTCCTTGATGTCTAGCTCCAGCGTTGCGTGCACATCGCGAAGTCATCGCCACGGTCACTCTGTGCTTGCCGCCATCAATATGCCATGCCTTGCCTGGAACCGTCTTGCGCAAACGTCAGCTGCGCGCGCTTCAACTGGCCGGGCTGCAGGTTCAGCTTCTCAAATGAGACAAATGCCTTGGGGTGGGTGTCCGGCTACCGCACCCTCGGCCGGTGGTGCGAAGCCCACCTGAACCGTCTCGGAGCCAGCAGCGGAACCTGTGTTGGTCACCGTCACTGACACAGCCACGACATCTGATTCGGTTGCCTCGTGTGTGACTGTGTCGTCGATTGTGGCATCGGCAAGCGAAAACGAGGTGTAGCTCAGGCCAAAGCCAAAGGGATCAGCACCTCGCCGCCGTCCGCACCGCTTCTGCACTTTTGGTCAAGGTGGCGGTAGCCGACATTGACGCCCTCGACATACTCGACCTGCAGGCTGCCAGAGCTGTCGAGGTCCAATTTGCCAAAGCACGGTGGGTCTTCGTACCACCGGGGTCACGATACCGGCAGCTTGCCGCTGGGATTGGCGGCGCATCTGCTCTACTTGGTGCGACACGACCTAGCCGTTGATATGATGACGTCTTGTACAACTCCATGGCATTGAACGCTAGCATGGTGTCGCTCGCATACGATCAGCCGGCAATATTGCGGCCGCGTATTGAAAGGCCAATGCCAACAGCACATGGACGATGATGTGGTCCACCGTGGCCTCGTTCAGACACACATGAAATTCAGCATAACTAGATGCGCCGCCTTGTCGACCAGATCACCGACGCTGCCGTAGCATGGCGCTCCGTACCTGCCACCGTTGCGAGGTATCGACGCAACTCAACTGACGACAGGCTCGTGGGCAGCGCCCACCTGAACGCGTCGGTCGCGGCACATACACACTCGGCGGGCGTGCGCCCGGTCCGTGACGTGGACGGCTTCGAGCCTCAACCGTGGTGCGCCGCGTGTGTGTGCATGCCGTGGGCCACGGCCGCGTTGCTGTTATCTCACAAACAAATGCATGTCGTCTTTTGTCCAGTTGGCTGGGAGTCGGAAATGTGTGGAGAACCAGAGACATACCAGCACTTGATAGCCAGACCCTCCAGGAACATTTACAGCGGGCTCAGGGCACGCAAGAGCCAATTGTAATGCCGCCTGGTCCAGGGGACTGAACCACTTGCACCTGCCTCCGCCGTTGCCTTCAATTTCCACCAAACAAGGCGCTAAAGACTGGTGGCACCTTCCCGAATACATCTGGTTCGCCTCCTTGCACTAGATGCGCACTTGACGGCAGACTGGGTCTTTTGCCTGCTTCCACCCAATTCGCTGGGCTTCTTTCCTCCATACGCCCGCTTGGCGTTCCTGCTCCTGTTGGCCCAACAGATTCGTCACAGCGAGGCCTCGTACGTACCCGCCTGCCGCCTTCCTTGGCTGGGTCCTTCCCCGCCCCTTGTCAGTCACCCCAAATCCGCGCCTGCCAGAACAAGCTGCTCCAGCCTCCTGCCTTCTAATATTCACCCGAGTACACACGCCTTCCTTCCCTTTGCTACTGCGACTTACCATCGTCGCCTCACCATTGAACACGTTTCTCCTTCGCCTTCTTTGTGTTTCTCCCCCAGACGGTTCTCTTCTCGCTGCTGGCGAACTCCCGTCGCGGCCATACAAATTCGCTATCACCGTTGTATCCTGGCCGACCACTGGACGCCTACCCCGCAGCCAGTCCACGCACCCAACCACGGTCCGGCCGATCTTCCTCGTACCTTACTTTGGGACCTTCATCCTTCACTTCGCTCTTCACGACAGCCTCCATAGCTTCGTTTTCTCTGCAAGCTTTTGCGGCTCAGGTCGGACAGCAACAAATTAACACCCGACAGTCTCCTTCTCGTCTTTCACCACTGTTCCCTCGGCATCCGCCTACCCGCCTCTCCCACACACACACACCATGGCCGACACCGAGGGATCATCCGATCCCCAAGTCAGCTTCAAGGTCAAGACCTCAGGCGATGGCCTGCACAACATCACCATGGCAGAGTCCGCCACCGTGCTCGACCTCAAGGCCAAGCTCGCCACGGAAGAGTATGAGAACATCCCCGTCGAGCGGCAGCGCCTTATCTACTCGGGCCGCGTCATGAAGAACGACGACACTCTCGGCTCGTACAAGATCAAGGCCGGCAACACCCTGCACCTGGTCAAGAGCGCCGCCAGCAATCACCCACCCGCCGGTTCTGCAGCTGCTAGTGCTGGTGCGGGCTCCCGGTCCTCGGCACCACCTCCCGCCGTGCCCACGAACATGGCCGCCGGCACGCCGGCAAACGACCTATTGGCCGGCCTCACCGGCGCGCGCTTTGCCGGCCACGCCAACCTGCCCAGCCAAGACCTCTTTGGCCCTGACGGTGGAGTGAGTTTCTTCCGATCCCCCTGTCACGTTTTACGTAAAACACAAAACACATTCGTTCCATTTCCCTGTCTAACAGTGTAGATGAACTTCGCTTCCGAGGAGCAAATGGCCGAGATGTTGAACAACCCTGCCGTGGCCCAGAGCATGAACGAAGCCCTCAGCAACCCTGCCTTTATCGACTACCTCATCCAGAGCAACCCCGCCCTTCGAAACATTCCCAACGCCCGTGAGATATTCTCGTCCCCCATGTTCCGCAGCATGATCACCGACCCGGAGACCATGCGGTCTATGAGTCGCATGCGCGCCGCCATGGGCGGTGGTGCCCGTGGCGCCAACGCCTTCCCTGCGCCGGGCGCAACGGACAACACGCCCGCCGACGCCGCTTCGACGCCCTCGGGAGGTGCCGCCGGTGCGGGCGCTGGCGGTGCTGGTGCTGCAGCAAACAGCCCCTTTGGCGGTTTCAACCCGTTCATGTTTGGCTTCCCCGGTGCGGGCGGTGCAGGCGGCGGTGCAGGCAGCGACGCGGCGACCAACCCGTTTGCGGCGTTCTTCCCTCCCGGATTCGGCGCCGCCGGTGCGGGTGCGACACCCGGTGCGGCGGCTGGCACAGGCTCGGACACAGCTGGCGCAAATACAGCGGCTGGTGAGGGTGGCGACGCCGCCCGTGCTACTGGTACTGGCGCCGGTGACGGTGCTGCTGGTGCTGGTGCAGGTGCTGGTGCCAATGCAGCCGCCAACCCATTTGCCTCTTTGTTCGGAGGCGCCGGTGGTGCCGGGATGCCCCAGATCAGTCCCGAACAGATGCAGCAGGCAATGCAAATGCTCAACGGCCTGGGCGGGGCTGGTGGTGCTGGCAGTGGTGCTGGCGGTGCTGGCGGTGCGGCAGGCGGCACGGGCTTCAACCCCTTTGCTGCCTTTTCTCCGCCCGCGCAGGACACCCGGAGTCCCGAGGAGCGGTACGCCAGCCAGCTGCGGCAGCTCAACGAGATGGGCTTCTATGACTTTGACCAGAACGTGGCGGCCTTGCGGCGTAGCGGCGGCAGTGTAGAAGGTGCCCTGGCGCACCTTCTGGGAAACTGAGGAACTGAGGACATGGTCGAGGGACTACGACGACGACGATGACGACAGCGACTGAACGGACGAACGCTACATGCCCGTGTAAGGGAGCGGCAAGGTTGTGATGGTGATTAGAATGAACTCGCGGGGCGGCTGAATGACATCGCATGTATCTTACCAACATCATGAGAGGGTGGCACAAACGCATGTTTTTTTTGACCCTTTTACTTTGTTGTTTTTTGTGTTGCCTTTTTTGTTCCAATATGGCTCACTCATGATCCTGATTTATAATATTATCACGGCACATTCCCTGTTCAGCTTTGAAACGGTGCTCTAGTGAATGATACATCTTTTTGACAAACATGATAATGGTTTTAATATGTTGAATTAGAGAAAAAATTGCGTGATGTCTTTGAAAAAAAGAAAATAAATACATAAAAAACCTTGAGTCAATACGATTGCTTAAATATAATCGTTTTTAATCATATACCAATATTGTCTTTCAGACATTCGTGCTGGAAGGGAAAATTGAACGTGAATTACCACAAGATATAAAGATGCTTATCTTTTAACATGTATATTACAAAAATCTATATGGTATCGTACACCTCGCTCCACTGATGCCTCCCACCAGACGCTGGTCGAGACATCAGGATATGTAACCCACCTCCCAAACACATACAATAGTCTCTCCTCTCGCCAACCCATGCAATACATGTATATCTACAAATGACCGAAACAATCAATAAATTGGCAAATGGTCAGACTGTGATCACGCTTCCTCGAGGTCGTCGCCCAGCTCGCCCTCGACACTGTCTTCGTCCTCCTCGTAGGCTTCGGATTCGGTGTCTGTGACTTCAGCGCTTTCCTCGCCGTCGTCTTGCTCCGCATCGTCTTCGACTTGGTCATCCTCGTCCTCCTCAGCCTCGCCGATCTGGATCTCGTCGTTTGAGGATTCCTCTTCATCCTCATCGGCGATGTCCTCGTCCTCGTCCTCATCCTCATCCTCACCCTTGACGTCATCGGCAAAACCGACCGTCTTTTGCGTGTACGACGGCGAGCCGGGTGAGTTGGTCGATGACGACGAAGGCCGGCCGTCGGCCGTCGCTGCACCACCGCCCGCCGAAGCCAGTCCGGACACCGGCTCCAACACGTCACCGTTCCACGGCCGGCAGGCGGTGACGAGTGCACCACACCGCAGGCACGTCCAGCCGTCACCCTCTTCGCGCTCGATGCGCGTCGCTAGGGATACGTAGCAGTAGACACAGCCGCAAGGGACGGCCTCGTAGGGGTTGGTGATGTCGGTTTCCGCAGAACCAATGACGCCGCTCGAGGCAGCGGCGGCGGCCATGATGTCGGCTTCGGAGGTGGCGGCGTTTTGGTCCTGGTAGCAGATGGCGCAGGTGCGCTCGGGCAAGAAGGCATACTCGCCGGTTTTCTCAATGGTCCCCGCACCCGCACCATCTTCGTCCTCACCCGCCTGTCCTTGGACGGCCGTCGTGGCCTTGGCGACGGCACTCTTGGTCTTGCGCCAGGTGCGCGTGAGCCAGCGGCGCCAGCGGTTGATGCCGACGAGCGGCAGCAGGAACAGCAGAAATTCGGTGAAGGCGTGCCAGACGAGCTGGCGGTTGAGGTACTCAAACGAGACTTCGCGGCTGACCTGGCTCGTGGGCGGAACAAGACGCATGCGCAGGATGCGGTCCAGCAGCGTGCGGTAGCGGCCGTAGCGCAAGAAGACGAGGAAGGAGACGAACGCGGCACCGGCATAGAGGTCGGAGGCGACGGACGTGACGCGTGCCAGACGCTTTATTCTGTCTGGCGACAAGGAGAGACGTAACCGGCCGTGCAGGAAAGAGAGGATGGCGGAGCTGCTGCTGCTGTCGTTGTGGCTGCTGTCTCCGTTGTCGTAGCCGAAGCCATCGTCTGCCTCCTCGTTGTGGTCACGCAGCCAGTCCTCCCACTTGGTCCATGCGTAGCGCCCGCCCACCGTCACGAGACCGTACGCTGCTTTTTGCCATTTGGACGGCGGGACAGGCACCGCGGCGGCAATGGCGCCGCGCTTGCCACGGGTTGCGCGCGCGTCGGCGTAGCGCAGGTTCTGCAGCGCCGCACCGTACGTCGCGTCGTGGTCCCACACGGACAGTTTGAAGAGTGCGGCACGCAGCAGAAGCATGATCTCGGGCTGCCAGTCATCTTGCAGGGTGCCGCCGCGGATGTATTTCAGCGCATCGGCGACCTGACCGCGCAGCAGGTCCAGCAGCTCCTCGTCGAGCAGCTCGGCATCGACCTGGCTGACGCGGAATGCGGGGCGCTGACCGCTGGTGCCGGCCACATCAATCGTCCGAGAGTCGCTGCCGCCGTGGAGTGTGGAGCTGATGGTCGACGCCGCGCGGCTGACACCGTCCCAGGCGACGAGCGCCGTGCCGCCGAGCCGACGAACGAGGGGCGAGGAGGACGAGGTGAGCGGTCCACCAGCATCGAGCCGTGCACGCAGGGCCGCCGCTGATGCTTCCCGCTGGGCTGCAGCTGTGGCGGCGACTTGTGCGCGGTGTGCAGCCTCAGCGGCAGCGCGTTCGCTTCGACGGGCAGCGAGCCGGCGTTGCGCCTCGGCAAAGGAGGGTGCGATGGACGCATTGGCGGCGGCGACCGCGGCCGCAGTTTGCGGTGGGGGCGGTGGTGGTATTCGGTCGGTCATGAGGTCGGCATGGATGTCGTGGGGAGGAGGAAAAGGTGAAGGAAAAGGGGATGGCGATGTTCGTGTCGAAAGAAGAGTGAACAAAAGGAAGGAGGAATGGAAGGGCGTCGATGCAGGTTAGCTACGTTTGTTAGGAAGGCGCCAAAAGCAAACCCGGGGAAGGCGCGGATTACGCACGACCCCAAGTCGGGCCCAGCTTTTTGGGGGCTTTCAGAGGCAGGTGCGCGTTGGGGAAAGAGCCGAGGTTCGGTCCTGCGTGTCAGCGTCTGCCAACACTGGTCCGTTACAAAGGGCTAACAATGCCCCAACCAAGCCTAGGCTCCCTACGGTAGTAGCGCTTCTTTACAACATACTATTTTCGGTATTCGACGTCACATCCACAGACCACTTTCAAACCCCATTCTGATCAATATTGTACAGTGAATGCCATATCAGCCACCATGAAAACACCAATTGTACCAGTACAGATATCAAAAAAGACATAAAATAAACATTGCGCGGCAAAAGCTGGCTGCGATAAAACGCCACGTCCTTTTCGCAGCAAAACCCAAATTCCAGAAAAGGCTAAAACGAGGCGCCCAAGCCAATATTGCAAAGATCTCTTCAAACCCAAAATCGAACAGACAAAACATGGATGATACGAGTCAAAATGCATCAAAACGACCTCTCGACTAAAGCCAATACCTCCGTGGGCGATTCACACGAACGCGTGTCCAAATAAAATAGCAAATGTAGGACCCTAGTACTTCATCAAATTGGCAAAGATGGTCACCTTTTCGAGCTCGGCGTCGGCGCCGCTGGGCAGTTTCTGGCCCTTTGCGAGGCCAGCAATGACCTGCACCTGCACCACGTTGACACCCGGGTGCAGGTTGACGTCGTAGAGCTTAGCGTTGTCGTCGGGTCGGGGGGTGGCGGCAGGGAGTGAGCCGGGGCCCTGGGAGGGTGTCGACGGCAACGGCGACGGACCAAGCGTGGCGCCGTTGGAAATGACAAACATCTTGTAGGTCCGCTGTTGCGATTGGAGGGTCGGGTTGAGCGACACAAACAGCTGCTGGCGCCACTGGCCCGGCGGGATGTTGAGGGTGACGGACCGCTGTGTCAGCTTCGGGTGTGGTGGCAACTGGATCTCGAACCGGCGGTCGCCGCTGTTGAGAGCCGCGTGTGTTTGAATGGTCAGGTTTGCCAAGAGGGGTTCTGGATGCAGGTTTTAGTATCACTGGTCGCCAACAATATGGCTCACTGGGTGCCAGTGTAAACATACCTCGGTTGGCTTCGCGGAACTTGGAGGTTTCGTAGACCGGGCGTGCAGGGACGCTCGGGGGCTTTGGTGCTGCTGCAACGCCGTTCGTGGCCGTCGACTCTCCTGCCGGTGTTCCATTGGCCAGAGCGGGTGACCCGTTGGCCACCGTGCCGTTTGGCCGCTGCGACAGCGCTGGCGATGCGCGCGACGAGGATTCGCGCTTGGCACCGTTCACGGCCACGGCAGACGTCGCCGGGCTGGGTGAAGCCTTGGACAGGCCACGCGTCTTGTCCAATGCAGACGGCGTCGGTGCCGCCCGTCCTGTCTGTGCGTCCGAGGACACAGACCCGGCTGGTTTACCACCGGGGGACTCGGCGGAACTGCCACGCGTGTTGGCGACGTGGATCGTAATCTTCTTGGAGCTTGCCGGCGTGGAGACCGCGGCCGACTTGATCTTGATCTTGGGCTGCGGTGGCTCCTGCACCACCTCTTTTGCCTGTCTCAGCTCGTCGCGGAACATTTTCTAGAGGTGTTAGCCGCACAGTGTCCGGCGAGTACTCCTAAAACAACGGGGGGCAATGACGTACCTCCAGCTCTTTGGCCATGTTCGCAATCGGGCTGCCGTCCTCGTTGTAGTAGTAGGCGTTCTCCCACAGCAGACTGGCCTTCTCTTCAAACGCGGCCCAGCTCTTGTACTCGGTCACGCCCGACCGGTCCGTCCGGCTGCGGATGCCCTTGACGAGCTTCTGCAGCTTCTTAATCGACAGCGGATCCTTGATAACCTGGAAATAGTCCTTGAGCGTGCGTGGCGGGAGGTTGAAGAACGGCTCAAAATAGCCGTAGCTCGGGTCCCTGCTGATGTTAGAACAGCGCTCACCGAGAGATCGCCAGTGGACAACCCCTAGCAACGTGCACTCACTCTTCATCTGGTCGCCGGATGATCTCCTCCACAATCTTCTCTTGTGCCTCCTGGAACGAGAGCCCCTTGTAGGGTACGCCGTCAAAGTCGTGGTCCTGCTTCAGGCTCGGCGTCACTGTCCGGTCTGTCTTTCGCACAACACGTAGAGGCGTGCCGCGCATGCTCTTGGCAGAAGCGCTCTTTCGCCGTGCCGGTGTGCCGACGTCGTCTTCGTCCTCGTCCTCTGCTTCGTTGTCTTCTGCCTCCTCCTCCACGGCCTCCTCGTCATCCTCGCCTTCCGCATCTTCGTCGCCCTCTGCGTCCTCGTCACCCTCGCCGTCCGCGTCCTCGTCCTCGTCGGGAATCGGCGTGGGCACCGCCGTGTAGCCCTGGTTCAGCTTGTAGGCCGGGTTGTGCTTGACCATGAAGTTGCTCGTGGCCTTGCGCACGCGCTCCGAGTCGTCGACCTGCTGCGAGCCCTTGGGGTAGTACTCGCGCACATTGAGCACCATGCGCTTGATGTACGACTCGAGTTCCGACAGGCTCTGGAACTGGCCGGCCTTGAGTTTCGCCTCCACGTCCTGCAGCGAGATAGGCATGCGGACCGTTTTGTAGTATGCATCGTTGCCGCGCCGCGGGGGCAGCGTCTCAAAGTATTCTGCTATCCGGCGGCCGCTGGGAAGAATTAATATTTGGTCATTTATTGGTCATTTGTGGGACAGGCAAGGATGCGCCTCCCTGGACTCTGGCCTACTTCTTGTCACTTGTTTTCCGGATGAGGTCGAGAAATTCGAGGCCGGTCTTGGTGGTGGATTTTGCGGTCTCGGTTGTTTTGTCCTGGCAAAGAGAATTAGCATGCAATGTCGTAAACGAAAAATAGATGCGATGCAAATGCACCGAAATGTGCGGTCCCTGGCCGGAGTTGTGCGTGGAACGGAAATGTGCGGCCAGTATGCGAGGCGGCGATCGGAGGCGTCGGTCTGTCCTACGTATGCGTCCAGCAGTCCGTCCGGGGTTCGTTGGACGTGCAGTTGGAGCTGTCGCATAGCTCTTCGATTTCGAGCTATGCCACGCCAACTTGTTGCGACACGCGCAACATCGCCAATTGCCCGCATCGCAACGACGCACGCTCTATGCAATGCCCCGTGCTGCACTGGCATAAAATAGTCTTGCTGATGCTGTTTCTTCGCTCCTCCTTTGACAACGTTCTCGCGCAATGGGAAAACAAGTCCACGCCCCCCTGGAAAACACCTACCACAACTTTTAACCGCTTCGAGGCGCGAACGTCTCCGCCGTCCGCACCGGTTGACTTGCGCTTCTCCATTGCGACTCGAAATAGTCTGCAATAACGATGGTGGGACGTGCAAGTGTCGTGACGCGATGCGTAATTCGATGCAAATAAGGGCGCGAATTATCGATGCAAAATGGAATAATTTGTCTTTTTTTTTTTTTTCGGAGCCAAAAACGGCGGCTGGAAACGGCGACTGGGCGGTAGAAATGTAATTCTTTCGGTGAAAAAGGTGGCCGTCGGAGGCCCAGTGCGTGGCGGAAGCGATCTTGTTCGAACAAGTCGCGATGCTGCTGGGTCGAGCTCTGTTTTTTTCGTCGCCTTGTCGTTTGGCCCTGGACTGCTTTCTGCGAAAGAAGGGGTGGACGCGTTTTCTTTGGGGCGGAGAGGGGAGAAGGCAGGAACTGCGTCGCTTGGCCGGAAAGAGGACACAGTCGAGGGTGCACCGTATTTTAAATGCGACACTGTATTGGCGCACGGTAGAGGCCTGAGACGCGCCGCACGTGACCCAATTTCGCTCCGCCCATGGCAGCCCCGCGTCGTTGAACCCTCTGTGTGGTCAGAGCTTTTTCGGTTTGTTTACTTTGGAGCCTTTCCCCGATGCCGCCTGCCTACGCCAAAGTGACCCATCATTCCTCTTCAGATCTCCCCAGTGTAATTTTTGCCCCTCTAATTCTTCACCGTTTTTTACTTCCGCTTGCTCCCGTTTTCCTCACCTTGACCTCGCATTGTTTGTCTTTTCAACATTACTGTCCAAACTTTCAGATTCCCCGAGGGTATTTCTCTTTTTTTCGACATTGTCCCGTACGAAGACGCGTCGTCGACCAGAGCCTCCTTCGTCTCGCTTCGTCCAACTCCCGAAGACCGCATTCGACTTGCGACGCGTTGAATTCGTTGACGTCGACGACCGCTCGACTTCGTGGCTGCTACACGACGCGCTTTTCTCTCGACGAAACGGTCCTTTACCGCCCTTCTTCCTCCCCCCGCAACCGCCTCCCAGCCCAACACATCCTCACGCGCTACCATGTCGTCCCTCCAGGAGATGCGGACACTGGGCATCGACCCGAGTCGCCGAAACACACGCGCCATTCCTTTGTCCGACGCCGAGCGCAAGGTTCTCGAGCCCTATCTTGACAACATCCACTACTCGCAGAGGTGTGTCCGTCCCCAGGATGTTCGCTCGCGTAATGCCATCACATTTGTCTGACTTTGCTCCGCAGATACTCAGACGACCACTACGAGTACCGGCACGTGCTTCTGCCCAAGCAAATGCTCAAGCTCATCCCTGACCAGTACCTCGACGAGAGCAAAAAGACCATGAAGCTGCTTTGGGAGGACGAGTGGCGGTCTATGGGGATCACACAGGTACGGCTGTCCGACTAGGAGGAGGAAGCGGAGGAAGCGTTGGCTACGTCATTGTTTCCCACACATTAGCAATACTGACATTCCTGACCTTGTGCAGAGTCTAGGATGGGAGCATTACGAGGTGCACGAGCCGGAGCCACACATTCTTCTCTTCAAGTGAGTCCATTGGCTTTGCTACCGTCTTTCAACAAGACAGGCTTTGTGTCCATTTCTACGTACACCCAAGGCTGCGATGCCACGACGCACAAGAAGCTAATCTCGTTCCCTTCTCTAGGAGACCGATTAACTACCAGCCCCCGGCAAATTGAGCTCTTCCTACTGATGGTGGTGATGGTGGTGGTGGCTGTGGCGGTGCACGCATGATGATGATTGTTGCCATCTGGGGCGCTGGATTTTGATTGCATACGATAACGACGTTGACGATGACAGCGACGAGCAAGTGACGACCGGCGCACAGGGATAGCGGCCGCCTCTACTTGTGTTTCCGACTGATCCCTTTTCGCGACGCCCTTCTGTTGTCGGCACACACGGTTCGACAAAGTTTCATCTCAATTTGGAGTTTTTATGACGCTTTCCTTTGCACGCTCTTTCGGTCTTGCTTTCTGGTTTGGGCATACTGTCCCCTGCCTTGCGCCTGGGGCTAATCTACGGCTCTACAGTGTGGTTGTGGCCGTGTTGGTCCTCGGGTCGTTGGCAGGATTGCAGGTAGAACGCGTGCGTTGGCTGGGTCTTTTCGGAGAGGCGCAGGTTGCGCTGTTATATCTTCCTGACGGACTGTCCTCTTGTCGTGGACTGATGCTCGCGATGCCAGCAGGGTGATGCCAACGGGGTATGGATATTATGCGGGCTGCCGTTGTCGAGGGTTAGGCATGCTTGTTGAGGCGCCTGTCTCGTTTGCTGGTCAGCTCGTCGGGTGTATGATTATATTGGCGAAATTTGCTTTGCTGCGATCGTGCATATTGGTCTTATCTCAGGGAGTGTTGATATTTTACAATCGAAATGATTTTCATGAACAGAATGTAGTGCTCTTTGCGTGATTGTTTTTCTGATTCGGCCCACTGGTTTCTTCGTATTCTCATAATTCTCCTACGCTGCACTGTTTCTGTCAGCGAGGCTGAGGCCTCGTATTGCGCAGTTCTTTTGACGTGCCACGCACGGATTTGGTGGCCTGATCAGTCCCACGCATCAGCTTTTGTACCCGCAGCCGATCCCCATACTCCCCAACCGAGCGCTCCGGCGGCCACCAACGCCAAAGTAAGCGACATACGGAGTGTGTTGTCCTCCGTACGTCGTAGATCTGGTCCATTTAGCCGCTTTAAGGGGTGTATCCTTTCTGGAAACGGTGGAATTTCAACTGCAATCTGGCCAACTCTCGCCGCCCTTTCCGTCCTCGTCGACCGACCAGTCGACATGTAGATGTAATTGCATGTTCCTCAAGCATCGTGACTTCTGTTGTCCACGAGATGGGTCAAAACCACTCTATATGGGCCGGTGCGTCTGCTGGTGCTCATGCCTGCAAATGGGATGACATAATCTCTTCGAGGCAGCATCTGTCGACGTATCGCATGTTTCGCGCCGCAATGCATGGCTGTTGCTCCACTCTCTGCAGCGAGTCATACAAGTGAGGCAGGTGCGAACGGAGAATGGGGAGAGTCAGGGACAGCGGGCAAAAAGACATGTGTCTCTTTCCGTATTTGAAATCCAAATGCGGCTGCTTCTTGTTGTTTAATAAACTTCAATTTTTTCGGGGTTTCGAGTGTCCTTTGTCTCTAAACATATTTCGTCACTACCCTGCAATTCCACCGTTGATCGGCGCTGGCTGCACGTTTTCGCCCCTTTTGTCTCGAGTGTAAAGGTGGCCTCTCAAAATTTTAAGCTAAAAAAAGTGTCCGAACTAGAATCACTCAAGCACATGTTCCCGTAAAACAGCGCCACCGTTGGTTGAATAGTTCCTTTGAAGAACCAGAGCGCCCTAAAGCGGGCCTGAACCTCGAAGTCAAGAAGAACAAACCGTCATCATCGCCCGCCTCTTCCTCGCTTCATACTCGCCTCCATGCTCTTCCCACCAACCGGTTAATTACGCTCGATATTAAACACCGGACGAAGCAGACGCACTTTATTCTACGGACAGCGAGGTACATCACCAACGCCTGTCTCTCGCCCAAACACAAGCGCTCTGCAGCTTTCTGCGCTGGTCGCCTCGCTGTTTCAGACCCTGCAATAGCAACGCCGGCCATCAATACGTCGTCTGCGCTTCCTGGTTCTTTCCTTCCTGCACTTTGCGACAGTGTCTTGCATCCTCAGTTCGCTCCTTCCCGACGTCCATGCCAGTTCCTACTTTGATTCTACCGACCCGCGCCTTCCCCAACACATAACGTGCGCTCCTGCCACTGCCGATTGCCACGGGACACATACATTAAAATAGAGTTTTGTGGCCGCCGTCAACTGTGTTCAACACCTTCTACACACTCTACGGAATATACACCCCCGTCTCTATTTCTTCTCCCGACCGCCCACTTTCGTCTCCCCTCGCCGTGGGAGACCCTTCGATCCGGGACGCCATGAAACCAGCTTCCAAGCTGTTCTTTCTCAGCATCTTTGCACTTTGGAGCCCGCTGGGTCAGTGCAAGAGCCCACAAGATGCAGATGCCTGCTTGGTATGCCGCAGATCACCCTTCTCTGCTTGTTACTTCGTTTAGCCCCTCTGCCCATTGTTCATTGTTGCACTCGTCATGGCGCCGCTTGGCGGCAGTCTTCGTCCTTCTCCTCCTGACCGCGGCCCACGTGGACGCCGCCGCCGAGGCCGACCTTCGCTTCATCGTCTCTAACCGTTCCTACTACCAGATCTCGCCCAAGGCCATTGTGTCCGACGCATGTGCCTCCTACTCGACCCTCGAGAAGCTCAACAGCCGCTTGAGTCCCGCCATCACCGACCTGACGCAAACGACCGACTTCTTTAGCCACTACCGCGTCAACCTCTTCCACAAAACATGTCCGTTCTGGGATGACGAGAACGGCATGTGCGGCAACATTGCCTGTGCCGTGCAGACCCTCGAAAATGAAGACGACATCCCCAAAGTCTGGCGAGCCAGCGAGCTCGGCAAGCTGCAAGGCCCCTCCGCAGAGCACCCGGGCAAGTCGACACAGCGCGAACGGCCGCGGCGGCCACTGCAGGGCCGCCTCGGCGAAAACGTCGGCGAGAGCTGTGTGGTCGAGTACGACGACGAGTGCGACGACCGCGACTACTGTGTGCCGGAGGACGAGAGCGCAGCGTCCAAAGGGGACTATGTGAGCCTCGTGCAGAACCCGGAGCGCTTCACGGGCTACGCGGGCGACGGCGCCAAGCAGGTGTGGGAGGCCATTTACCGCGAAAACTGCTTCCAAAAGAGCTCGTTCCCGCACTCGGCGCAGCTCGAGACGTCCGGCGACAAGGCCGCCATGAACCCGGCCGCCATCGACTTCCGGTCCGTGCTCGAGGCGGCCGGCCGGCAGCAGGTGCTGGAGCAGCAGCGGCAGGTCGAGCCGTTCACGCCGTTTGTGGCCAAGACGGGGTTCGAGGCCGAGGACGAGTGCATTGAGAAGCGCGTCTTTTACCGGCTCATGTCGGGCATGCACGCGTCCATCAGCACACACCTGTGCTGGGACTTTTTGAACCAGACGACGGGCGAGTGGACGCCCAACGTCAGTTGTTATGTCAACCGTCTGCACCGGTTCCCCGACCGCATCAGCAACCTGTACTTCAACTATGCGTTGCTAACGCGCGCCGTTGCCAAGCTGGGGCCGCACCTCGAGCGCTACATCTTCTGCAGCGGCGAGCCCGAGCAGGACAACCTGACGCGCGACAAGGTACTGGCCGTCACCGAAACGGCGGCGAGCGTGCCGCAAATCTTTGACGAGTCGCTCATGTTCATGAACGGCGAGGGCCCGTCCCTCAAGGAGGACTTCCGCAACCGGTTCCGCAACGTGAGCCGCCTGATGGACTGCGTGGGCTGCGACAAGTGCCGGCTGTGGGGCAAGCTGCAGACGGCCGGGTACGGCACAGCCCTGAAGGTGTTGTTTGAGTTTGACAACGACGGCGCCATTCCGCAGCTGCAGCGCACCGAGCTGGTGTCGTTGTTCAACACGTATGCGCGCCTCAGCAGCTCGCTGGCCAACATTCAAAATTTCCGCAGCATGGTGGGGGCGGACGAGGAGGCGGCGCTCGCGGCGGCCAACACAGAGGCGGCCACGGCGGAGGACCAGGCGGCCGGCGCCGCGCCCATCAGCCGTCTCCCCGACCGCGCCCGCAAGCCGCACCATGTCGTCGCGTCGCCCAAGAAATACAAGATCGAGGAGGGCGCCGACGAGGTGCTCGACGAGATTGACGAGAAGATGTCGGCGGAGCCCACGGTCCGCGAAATGTTTGACGAGGAGCTGGCCCGCGTGTTCCGCGCGTTCCGCATCGTCATCGGTCACTGGGTCTCGTTCCCCAAGACGTTTTTCGACATCTTCACGTCCGAGGTCGTGCGGGGATGGCAGTTCTTTATCGGCCTGCCCGTGAATCCGCGGACGTGGAAATTTCAGCGGCCGAACCTCGACGAGCTGTAGGAAGCTCCGTGCGCGACCGCCCCTGTCGCCCACCGGCGCTGTGCATGACGTGTTTTGAGCTTTGTTTTTATTTTCGTTTTTGCATGGGTACCGGTGTCATTTGTGTTTGTTTTACTTTTTGAGTTGTACATTGTCCAATCCTCGGTTCCGTACATATAGTAGTCTCCTGAAGTCAGCTTGATTTGAGGACAGGAGTTTTACCATTGCTCGTTTTGAGTTCATAGCATCATATTAAAGTCGACTTATCGCTGTAAGCATAGGAATGCGTTGACATTTCAACAAAATGCTGGTGGTATCAAAACGAGGAAATCGTGTGCGACGTAATAAGTGAAGAGCGCCAAACGCGCTCACAACCCAAATAGGTTTTTCTTGCTATTGCGCCGCCGTTCAGACTGCGCGTCGCTGCTTTCCGACCGTGACCGTTTTGACCGCCGTGGGAGACTGTCCGCGGCTGTATCCGGTATCGTTTTCGTCCTCGTTGAGGCGGACGCTGTTATGGACGCTGGCCGAAGCGGAATGTCGGTCACCACGTTGCCAATTTTGGCTTTGATGCTTTCCACGGCAAAACTCAGTAGCGATTCGTCCTTGTCCTCTCTCAGCTGTTTCTGCCAGTCATCGTACGCTTGTTGTGTGGCATCCGCCCATGCGTCAAGTGTGGTCTCGGGCGCCAACGTCCACGCAACCGACATGTGGAACGAAGCAGGGTCAACTTCGTCGTCGTCGGCGGCGGCCATTGACGGCGATTTCGTATACAGTGCCGGCTGGCCCACGTCCGTCACCTGTTCGTTGCACCGCTCTAGGAGGTGTATGAGCGGTTTGTTCCTGGATTGGCGTCGGCGACCCTCGACGACGACTCGCAAGACCAGGAAGGCCCGCGCCGCGTCCGGACTGCGGAACCAATCCAGACCGCCAAACGCCACGTCGAAGCGCTCGACGCCGGATGTGCTCACGCGGTCCTCCAGCCGCGTCAGGAACTCTGACTTTTCGGCTGTGGTGAGAACGAACGGCCTCGATAGGCTGATGTGCAGCGGCAGCGGCGCGCCCAGGTCGCTCGTCAGGAACGAGTGGAACAGAGGGGCGGCGGCGTCGTCGCCGCTTTGCAGGGCACCTTGAAGAGCTTCGCGAAGCGTGTCCAGCAGCCGGTGTAGGCGTGCATGCTCCGGCGGTTGGGGGAACCCTGACATGTTAGATGGGAGATATCCAGCTGGATATGAACGACGAAGGGCGCCTTACACTCAATGTAGAGATGGCTCGGCCACTGGCCAGCGACGTGGGGGATGGCCCGCTGGCGTCCCTGGTGAAGGCTAGGGTCGTCGGCCGGGGCGGTGCGGACGGTGGAGGCGTAGAGGTCGTGGAATGCACGAGGCAGCGGCGGAAGAGGCGATGTATCGTCCAGCGCTTTGGCTGGGGCATCATGCCTACCGCTGCTGTCCTCGTCGTCTGACGTGTAGTCAACGAGCCCCATTGTGAGCGGCTGGAAGGCTACAGGCGCCGTCCCTCCAATCCGGCCACCTACCCGTTCCTCTGTGTTTACGAATCTCGAATCGCCGTAGTACCATGGTACGTCTCGCCAGTGGTTTGTTGAAACGCCTGTTGTCGGATTGTCG
Source organism: Sporothrix globosa (assembly GCA_001630435.1). Lineage (NCBI taxonomy): Eukaryota > Fungi > Ascomycota > Sordariomycetes > Ophiostomatales > Ophiostomataceae > Sporothrix > Sporothrix globosa. Next base: position 4,936,980 of record LVYW01000001.1, read on the forward strand.
ATGAGGCTGGTGTGTTGTCGTGTCAAGATCACGTGAAGGAAACACGGACATGACGTCGCGCCTAGTACGATAGCGACCCCACTAGCGGCACTTGTAGCGCCTGGGCCCTGGTGACGGCGCGCCGAAGGCTTCTAGAAACAAAGGACAACGAAACTACTAACATGCGTTTCTTCATGCTCGTCCCTCGCACAGGTACGACCCTGAACTGTATAATTTGATTCTATTTTCGGTTGACTCTCTGCTTTCTGGGGTTCCCTGGGTCGCCTGCAGTACAGACATCATTCTCTTCACTCTGCATACATTGTTGTCATTAATCTGGAATTAGCTGACATCTCCGCATCTTAATTGCTTTCCACATTGTCCTTTATCCATGCGTGTTTCCGATTATCCTGATCATATCGTCGGCTCCTTTTAGATCGTCTTATTCGATATATGTGCCTATAGCATTAATCTTGCCGGGGGTTAAAGCCGGCAGATTGCGCCCAGTTGCGTATGACAGCATATGCACGCACGTAAGGACTTAGCCGCCTGCAAGTTCTGCGGAGTTCTGCGTTGTCCTCTTTTGCGTTCTTGTGCAATGCGAACAGGCTGCTCTCGCGTCCAGATCATTCAAGGCCATTCAAGTCGTACAGATGTCGCGAATCTTGACAGGCCCCATGCTGAGGCGATTTTGTCCGTTCGACCTTGTCATGGCCACCAAGATGCAGACGGCAGACAGCAGACAGCAGTGAGATGGAGGGGCTGAAGGCTGTATGCATCATGAGCCGCGCCTTCGAACTGCCGTTGGGAGCGAATGTGTGGCGTGGTACGGCCGGATCTTGCAGAATGACGGAATGCCTTATCGGAGAAAAGCCCGAGATGTCCCCAGCCAGGCCAGGCCTTGTAGGGTTGCTCTGGCACGCCCAGGGTATGATGAAAGTAGACGGAGCTGGAAATGGAAGGAGTCAGGAAGTGTTGCGAAACAACAAGTCAAGAAGGAAACTGCCCAACCCGGGGCGTCCACGTTCTCGTTCCATCGCGCCTGCCCTGCACGTCAAAACGGCTGGTTGACAACGCCTGCTCACCTCCTTCCGCGGCTTTTACCAACCCATTAACAAGACGTCTTTAACAACCGCCCCTGCCTTTTTTGAATATACGGTGTGCCTGACAAGTTTTGTGACGAGGGTGACGCCTTCCCGAAGCGGTGATTCTCGACGCCTTGTCTCCTTTCCTGCCGATTCTCTCTTTCTGTTCTTTTCTTCTGCTTCTCTTCCTTTGAGACCTCTCTGTCTCTCTCACCATCGACGACCAGGCCAACGCAGGAGCATCATCCCAACAACAGCTTTAGAAAACGATAAGGGCCATTTTTCGCATTCACGGTCGACTTCCGTGGACACAAAAGGCCTGGCACCCGCCTCCCCAAAACACGGCGCTGCGACGATTGTTCCAATCGGGAGGAACCAGATCAACAAATCCTACCCAAACTGCCCTCGACCTTGACAGCATCGCATCGATCGTGGGCGCAAACAACCAGAATCCATTACTTAGCAGACTTTTCGCCTTTTTGGTGTATGCTAGGAGACAACAAGTACCACGAAGAAACCAACCGTCGCGATTTAAACGGTCGACAAAGTCGTCAAGATGGGCAAAACCAAGAAAGAAAAAGAGGACAAGGAATGGGTGAGTTATTTCTTTCGTTATATCCCCTTTTAGGTTGTTATCGTCTCATCCTTTTCTGCTCTCTTCCCGTCGTTCCTGTCCATCCACCTGTCGCAAGTTTCTGGTCGCCTATGCACATATCGAGCCAAGTCACAGTCCAGTTCGCACTCCGGCCCAGCCGGTTGACAAGCAGAGCATATTTCGTAAAGCTCTAGTGGAGCCCCTTGGGCCAATTGCCGCAGCCACGGCGCCGATGATGGATTCGTGGGTCTGGACAAAGCTTCCAGAAACACGCTTGAGGGAAACTTTGCATCATGGCTCTCCATACGCGTTGCCAGGAATGCCGGAATGCCCTGGGATCCAATACGGAGTAAGGGCCGTTTGGCAGCGACAAATCTTGGCACTTTCTTTCCATTTTCGCGTTCCAACTCCACCGAGAGACCAAACACCGATGCGTGCCTCGCCGATCCGATCGCACTGGGAAACAAGCCTGCGCCTAAAAATAACTTGCGTCATGCCCGAATCCGGAATGCTGTCAGTGTGGGTAAACAGACCGACAGTGAGACCCACGCCCAATGTCTCGCACTTACACACCCTCCATTACGACCAAGCTATGCCAGACTACGATACGACTACGCAATAGCGAGACCATTGGTTTGCGCCCGACGAGCTCTTCATTTTGACACCATAGAACGGCGACAACACGCTCCAAGAAGTGTCTGCTCTCCACCGCTTACTCACCGACCACGCGGCCTTTGCCTTTGTCCTCGTTCGCAATGCCCTGTTCCTGCTGCTTACCCTGAAGTTTGTTATCTTTAAGGTGTTGCCTGATTTTTGTTTCCCAGGTCCTTTTTGTTTCCGTTTTACTCCTTTCATCTTCCATTGCTCGCTTATTCTTTTACGCTTTGCGCCTATCATTTAAGCACCTGCATCCATATCCAATTTTGCCTAACATCAACATAGGCCAAGAGGTACATCCTTGATCCATTGACAGCTCCCGAACCAAACCAATTGGACGGACCTGGCAGCTCATTCTTCAATCCGCGTCGCTCGCTTTCTCTCAACTGCAAGCCCAAAGAAGTACCGCTTCACATCCTGCAAAGACGTCACAGCGGCTACCCAACGCCGCCCGACTCAAGCAGCCCAACCCGCTCTACATTCCAGATTTATCATCCGAAGCCTTTCTCTCCAGGCCGTCGCCATTCGTATCTTCCTCCTGCAGACTGGGCACCCGCAGACGTTGTCTTAACACGCAGCCAAAGTCTCAATACTCACGCACAACGACCTCCAACACTAGCACGGAGTCAGAGTCTTAACCCAAACGCACAACAGCTTCCCAATTTTGAGACATCTGCTAGTCAGAAGCAGCAGCTGCCCATAAGAAGGAAGCCTGTCAGAAGCGACACGCAAAACTCTACAGCTACTACAGTTTCGGCCAGTATCCAAACTCTGAGGCCCGTGCCGCCACCAAAGAACCACGAGCCACCGCCGCCACCTCCGCCAAAGCCCGTAACTTCCGCCCGGCTTCAGAAGACGAGATCCAGTCCCCGGCCGAGCAACCTCAAAGTGGGAAGAAAGCCACCTCAGACCCATCGGACCCAAGGTACTGCTGAAATCATCGGTGAAGTCTTTGCAGACCGGACGAGCAGCTACGTCAACAGGCCTCTGCTGTCACCAACACAAACAGTGACCCCTCCGACACCCCCAAAGGCCCGGAGACCAACCAGTCCTCCTCTACCACTACGTCGAACCGGCTCTTTTCTTCGTCGTATCACTGGCACAATGTCGCACCAATCGCCCGAAATGAGCAAGCCGAAGCCGACGGAGGAGCGCGAGCGCGAGCGCCACCGCAGCTCTAGCCGCAAGCACCGGTCCCGGCACAGCCGGCCTTATGCCGACACGATCGATTCGCTCGACCGTGTTGGCGGTGTTGTATACCACCACGAGGGCCCCTACGATGCGACACTAGCGGCCGTCAACAGGAACAAGAAGAAGTCGCCGCTTGAGGCCGTCAAGGACTCCAACAACGAAGCCCTTAAGGCCACACCGCGCGAATACATTCAGGATTCGTTGTCCAAGCACGTTCCGCTGCAGGGCACGTCCAACATCCCGTCGGGTATGCCGGACCGGAACGGCAATGTGCTGCACTACGAGGAGGGTGCCGACCTAATGCGGGAGCCGGATGCACCAGGTGGTGCGTACCGGCGGTATGATTTTATTGTACGTGCACCCAACCCCAGTCCTCCATAGCATATGAATGTCTCCTTACTAACATGGTTCAGCAATACCACCCCGACGACCTCAAGGGCAAGGGCGAGCCATCGTACTCGATTGAAAAGGCGATGAAGGAGAACAATGGAAAACTGCGCAAGCACAGCTCGTCGCTCAGCCACGGTGCGCCGCCCTCCATGGTGTACGAGATGGAGAGCCGCAACGGCCGCCACCGCGGCGATGGTGCACAAGAACCACTGCTGTCGTTCAAAGGCGGAGCACCAGAGTCGACACGGCGTAGGAGCTTCAGCCACGCCTCAGAGGCAGGCCCCTCGGCATGGAGGTCGGGTGCCGATCTGGATTCGGCGGATCCCAACCGACTTGCGGTGTCCAATGACGGTAGTGGCCTCAGTCGCAGCGGCTCGAACCGCCTCACAGACGGCATAAAGCGCCGCTTTGGCAGTTTACGGCGGAAATAGACGCGTGAGAAAGCATTTGTGACGAAATGGATGGTTAGACTTGGCTGGCGTTGTGTCTCTGTTGTGCAGTTTTGAGTTTTCAAGGTCTTTTTGGTTCCTTTTACAAGTATCTTTTGGCATTGCTTTCCTTCTTCATTGGCGTTTGTTTGCTCATTCCTCTGCTTGGACAGACTGCTAGACGCATTATATTATTTTATTTTGGAATATTCGGGCGTGTTCAATGTGACAATCGTGTTGGCTGCCATCGCTAGGCTTGCAAACGTTGTGTGCACCACAGAAAGCCTTCCCCAACTCACTAAGTGATACCCGCTAAAGCCGCACCCCACTCTGCAACGACGTCACTTTTCCAGCTCACAGGTAATCCACTCATCGCGCCTCGACACTTTACCGGCGAGGACAACCTGCGGTTGAGTCGGAGCGCCCCTTGTTGCAGAGTATCGTCTTTCGTTTCTCGTCTCTCGTGTCTTGGACCAAAAAAAAGAGAATGCCGGCCGTGCCTGCAAACTTGCCGGACCTTGTCCGCGCCGCGTTTATCCGCGCCCGCGCTGCCGGTGACCTCACCTTTTTCCCGACCCAAGTCGCCCTCCTACGGGTGCAGGGCGTGCCAGTAAGTCGCAACACGGTATACAAATGAACAATGACAGCAGACTGACCGAGACAGTTCCAACTGCGCTTTGCGCCGGCGCTGGCCAAGAAGCCCAAGGCAGAGAGCACAACGGAGGGCCCCAAAGACGACGGCAAACCCGGCAGGAGCGACAAGACGCCGTACGACCCGTTCGAGGCGCCGCCACCGGGCCTCGTTGTCTGCCCCGAGGTCTGCGGCGGCACCCATCGCCTCGTCCTCAACAAGTTTGCCGTCAGCCAGGACCACGCCATCCTGGCGACGACCGCCTGGCGGCCCCAGAGCCACTTGCTGGAGCCGGCGGACCTGGCGGCGGCGTACGCGTGCATTGTGGCGTACGCGGCCCGCGGCGAAGAGCTGTACGTCTTCTACAACAGCGGCCGGCACTCGGGCGCCAGCCAGCCGCACCGGCATCTGCAGCTGCTGCCCGTGGCGCCGATGCGCGCCGGTCTGGCGGGGGACGCAGCGGGCGAGTGGCAGGTGCTGGCGGACAACCTGCTGGACGACCACACGGTCGTACCGTTCTATGCCGCGGTTGCACGGGTACGAAGCGACGATGACAACAAACAAAACAACGGCAGTGCGCCCTCCGCCGCGCAACTGCACGCCACCTACCTCGACCTGTACCGGCAAGCACGCGCTGCGGCGCACGGTACGGCAGCTGTCGTCACGGGTGAGAGCGGCGTCGACGCCTCTGCCGAAGAAGAGGGTGCGGTGCCCGCCTCCATCAGCTACAATCTCGCGCTCACGCACCGCACCATGGCGCTCCTGCCACGCACGGCCGAAGGCGGCGCCGACCAGCAGGACCACAGCCTGTCGCTGAACGGGACGGTGCTGGCGGGCACGGCGCTGGTCAAGAACGAGGCCGAGTGGGATGCGCTGCGCAGCGATCCGGGCCGGCTGGGCAGCGTGTTGGCGCAGATTGGTGTGTCGCCGACAGAGGCAGGGACAGGGACAGTCCTGCGGGAACGGCCATCGCCGTCGGCCTTGTGACGTGAGAGGAGTTAGGGGGCGGCTTCCGTGTTTATTTAGCCCTTTAACGTAGACTGTTCTCTCGCACAGAGTGGTTCATGTGTATTGACAAGGAGAAAATGTGATGAAAGACTAAATAACTAGGCTATATGTCGCCTGCGTCCCTCTTATTCCTAGGGCACAAGTTGCTATGAGCTATGCTAAAATGACGACGTGAAATGCTTTTCCACGCGTATTATCTGTAATATGCTATGTATGTATCTACTTTAGAACATCAAATAAAGGAAACAAACAAAACTGATATCCTTCGCCTAACCATGTGCCCCTTTGTCTTATCTCTCTGATATGCCCGAATCTGAATGTGTAACATGCCTGGTTGTCCCCCCAATGCTGTTCATTTGTTCGTAATGGTCACTGTACCTAAAGTGGTTTGCTGTTGAATCGTGCCAGAAGCTCAAGGATATGTTGTTCGGGTCGATCTCGGCGTAATGTAAGAGTCGCTAAAGCAGATGCCGAAAATCAAAAGGATGGAAACCTTTTTATTTTTTTATTTTTTCGTTTTTTTCTTTCGTTTTTTCTCCTGGTACAATCGAAATTCAAGAAAATAGAAGCACAAAATCTGTGAGGCGGCCGTGAAGAGGGGAGAGACAGGGACACCGCTGGACGTGCTGTATATCGACTAGCAGCCGTTTGTAAAACGCTGTATTGCTGTGTGATTGTCGTCGGCGCCATCCGTTTATTGTTCGCCGAGACTGCCCTCCGAGCTGGGCTTCTGTGTACGTTCCTTTGAGGCCTTGGCTTGCTCGAGCAGAAGGAGGCAGCGTTTCTTCAAGGTGCCATAGCCGTAGCTGTAGGTACCTCGTTCGACCATCTGTGCCTGAACAACCTTCCACTTGACTTTGGCGTCCTCGATGGGCCGGTTCTGAGCGTCGGCCTGCTCGCCGGCAAACTGCAAGACCAGGGCATCGGCATGTGCGTCCCATTTCGGCTTGCGCACGCGCTTCTCGGGAGGCTTGGTCATGGTGCGGTACCGGCCGCGGAGGGTGGACTCGTTAATATTGAACTCACCGCTCTTTTGGATCTTGGAAAAGGTCCAGCCCGCCTCGTGGTGCATCTGCATCATGTACTGGTCTTCCCGCTGTCGGCGGGGGTCGCCCTGTCGGCTGGCGTCGCGGCTGCTGGCCTGCGGCGGCGGTCCACTTTTGTTACGGCGGCCGCCACCACGATTACGGCCGTTGCGGCAAAGCGGAGCAGGGTTGTTCTTAGGAGGCGTCATGACGGTTGTATTTGTATTCGTAGTTGTCATCGGGTACGCCGTCGCGCTGCCTGACGTGACCGAGCCATTCGTTGCTATGGCCATCATAGGGACATGCTGGCCAGCAGCGAATGCAAGGCTGTTGGCGTCGGCATTGGGTGCTTGGCCGTGGTCGTCGCTGTACTGGTGCATAATGCTGTCTTGGCTGCCTGCAAACGAACCCGGATGCAGATGCGGCGGGAGAGGCGGGTTGGGATAAAAGAATTGTTCGTGAGCGTGGACCTGATCGTGTACGTCGGCACTGTGCGCATGACGATCAATCATGGGACCAAGTCCTGGGTAGAAGAAAGGGTCGGCAGTGGGTACGTGGACGGCACGGCCCAGTGGACCAAAATGGTCCAGATGCGCGTTCGAATGCGGTTGAAGATGGGGGTGAAGATGATGGGGTAGATTCGCTTGGGCCACTTGGACGACCTCGATGTTCTGGAGAGGCACATGGGGCACAAGAGGGCCATGGACACCGTGAACGTGCTCAAACCGCTGGCTATCGCTGGCAGGTTCCATGTGAAGAACAGGCGAGTCAGCATGGACATGGAGGTCTTTGGGCGACACTGTAGTGTTCTCGAGGGCTGAAACCTCGATGTGCTCGTGAATGGGAGTCGAGACAGTGATGTTCCGGCCGCCGGCGTTGGTCGCATCGTCGACGCTTGCCGTGGTGACGAGGCCCGGCGTGTTGTCCTCGGTGTGGCTCAGAGGCAGGTTCTCAGAGGCGCTACCCTGCTCAGTGGCTCTCTCAGTGGCTTGCTCTGCCGGCGGCGTGGACGGCCTGGCCGGTGGAAAGTGAAAATACTCTCCAATGTCGAAATGGTCGGCGTCGATATCGGGCTCCACGCAGACATCTGCAGAGCGGGAGACGGTGTCTCTCTCCTCAGCAGGAGTGTTCTCAGAGGCAGTGGTCACAGACCCAGTGGCCGTCTTCGGCTTCTTGGTTGTCAGCTCGGCAGGAGCTGTGTCCTCGATGTCGTTGCCAGGATGCGACCGTTTGTGGGTCTGATCGGACTTGGGCACGGCGCTCTCCAGATGGAGCGGGTCAGGCAGCAGTGCGCGCGGAAGACTGAGAGGTGCGTACAGCGACGGGTGCAAGGGCAGCTCGTGGTCGTTGTCGTGATTGTGACCGTGATGCACAGAAGACTGGAAACTATAGCTGGAAATCGCCGACTGGGTGGAAAGACAAGGACCCATGGGCTGGCTGCGCAGGCTCTGCCATTCTTGGCTGTCTTGGTGCTCCGTCGGGTACGCAGATTGGAGGATGGGGGACGGCTGCATGGGCATCGTGGACACCTGACGATGAGAGGCGCTCCGAGCCATATTGGGGGCCTGCCGGGCTGTTTGCTGGACGACGGACTGGTTCAAAGACGTGTGGCAAGAATAACTGCGCGATGGGACATTGGTGATGTTGTGGTGGTGGCTGGCAGAAAGAACGGGTCCAGACTGCCCCATGTAGCCGGTGGTGGTCGGCGAAAGGGCGTTGTTGACAGGGTATGGACGCTGTCCGTTATATGCATTTGGAAAGTCATAAACATGGGGCGTCTGTTCGTTTGCAAGAAGTAGAGCGTTTGTTAGTCTGATGATTCTTTGACGAAGATGTGGAGACTGAACATCAGAGGAAGCAGACGTGTCAGTCTGACGCGGGTGGGAGATTGAGGTGGGACGACAGAGAGAGAAAGAAGGAAAGCAAAGGGAGAGCTCGTACCATAGAATGGACTGCGGCGGAGAGGCCAGACATGTATGAATCAGCCGAAGCGGCACTTGCAGTGCGCATCATGGAGATGCCCGAGCCAGACGACGAGAGGCCAGCAGCCATGAAAGGTGGCGTGTAATATGTGTTATGGAAATTGGCTCCAAAGGCATTCCATGCCCCAGGAGCAGTGTAGACGTCCAGGCTGGCATTGGCCACGACGTGGGAATGCTCAACTTGACCACAAGGCAGACCAGGCAGCGTTTCAACATCAACCTCGTGAAAACCACCGTCCGGCAGATATATCGTGTTCTCCTGGTCACCGCCAAAAAAGCTGTTGTTCACTGGGGCGGTGTTGTGAGAGTACGTCTGCTGCTGCTGGATGGATTGTTGATGAACGGCCTGGGCATGCTGCACGTCCATGTTGACGTTCATGTTAATGCGGGCCTGCTGGGTGTCTGAGACATCCGGTTCCTTTGTTAGCTATTGAAGCCCAATGTGTGTTGCCTCAAACGTACTGTCAAAGGAGGTGCGGAAAGATGGATCAATATGGATCGATCTGGGCCGGTGAGGTGGAGAAACGTCTTTTGTCTCAGGGACACGACGACACCCCGTCCAAGAGGGCGGCGGAGACGGATGGAAACACGTACCAGCAGGAGTTGACGACAGGCTCATCGAGCGACACGACGAAGGTGAGGGTGGAAGAGATATAGTCCTATTGGGACTCTGCGAATCGGCTGTAAGCATTATTGACGAGACGAGAACGCTGGCAATGTGGAGGGGTGGAAAAGAAAAAGGGTAGAAGGCAAGGAGTGGCGACGATGTCTAAGCTGAAAAGATGAAGCTTCATAGAAGCAAGGGTGGAATACAACAATGATGTTGATACATATAGATACCCTAATCCTAACGATACGGGGAGCGAGCCAGGGAGTGAGAATCGGCGCGGAACACGATGGGAGAAAGGTTGGGCAATGAGACTGTTTCTAGACAAAATCAAAGGATGGGAAAAGTGAGAGGAGGTTGAGAAATTGACAGGAAAAATCCAAATATTTGGAAAGCAGGAGAAGGCGGACAACCAGCGAGAAATCGACAGATGAGGAAGGAACCCAAAGAGGCAAGAGGCAGCAACATGTCTGGTCTCCGGGGAGTATGGGCTGTTGAGGGGCAGATGGGGAAGGAGCGCATGGCAGCTGGGGAGGGCGAAGACATTGGGGCTAAAAAACAGAAAATAATAATAATAATGAAACAAAACAAAGGAGAGAAACATACGTGCTCTTCCAAGTCGACAATGTCGTAGCGCTCAACACGGCCCTGGACATTGACGCTCTCGTCGAGCCACTGCTCAAAGCGGTTGTTGTTGACCAGCGTGCCGTACACGGTGGCTTTGGTGACCTTGGTGGCTCTGGTGGCTCTGGTGGCTTGGGAGTTGTTGTCGTTTTCGCTGTCCACCAGCGGCAGCAGGCAAAGGCAGCGGTGTCCAAGATGAGCGGACGGAGGCAAGGAAGAGGACGGCGACATAGTATGGTGGTCACCCTGGAGAGGCGGCGAGAGAAGAGGCGCCACGGATGGGCCGCTCTTCTGCTTTGGGAGGGTGAGAGCCACCTGGTGATGTTGCAGAGGCGACTGCGATGTATAGACAGGATGGCAAGGGGCCGATGGTGCTGGCAGACCAGCAGCAGGCAGTGCAGCACACGAGAACGATCTCGACAAGGACACTGGTTGCGTAGAATGGGAACAGGACAGAGAACGGACCATCTCGTCGCCAGAAACGTGGGCTGGCTGAAGGGCAGCAGACTGCTCAGTTCTAGAGGCGTCGCCGTGGTGTGGCAAAAATGATGTGTGACCAACAGCGTGGTGAACAGGACGCGGGCGAACAACAGCAGAAGTGTCTGCTTCTTTGTGGCACTCTTGTTCCCGTTTCTGCTCCTGCTCCTGCTCCTGCTCCTGTTCACGCTCTTGCTCTTGTTCTTGGTGGAAATGGCGACGATGCCCTAGAGTGTGGTCACGATGGGTCCGTCCATCTTGCGAATGATGCTGTCGGACTGGCATCGGGCGCGGATCGCAGTGGCAGAAAGCCTTTCCACAGATGCGATAGTATTGGGACTGCATATTGGCAGCAAGAGACGAATATTCAGGACCTGGGGAGAGGATGGTGATCTCTGTGCAGACTTCACTGGGAGGTACCTTTGTTTCCACTGTAAAAAGGCGGCTGCCCAAGTACCGTTATGACTCGCGGCGTTTCTGTGTGTGGTTCTTCTGTTGCACGTACAGCTTTGGGAAGGAGCGATGCTCTGCGGCCTGTGGGAGCGGGTTTTCGCTGTTGCCGAGTTAGTATACGGAAGGCACATATGTCGTTTCTTTGTTGATCTACTTGTGCACAAGCAGGGAAAGGACGACCCAGACACACAATTTAACACAGCTAGAGAGCATGCACGTACAATTGAAACAGTTCACCGCCTGTTGGGTGAACAACGCTGGGCGTCGATGAACTGCAAATGTCGTGCCGGCGCGGTGGGTGTCTATGGATGGCTGCCAGAACAGCCGAAATTAGCAAGTAAGTTTTCGTCTGTGTGGCATGGAGTCGGTGAAGGAGGGACAGCTAAACTGGACACGGAATATTAAACCTGGGTTGAACACACGTTGGCGTACCATAAACTGCAGGTCTCACGATGGGGAGGTTCTTGCACAGAAGACAGACAGGTATATCTCCAAATCTGGTTGCCTCTGTGCGGGTGCCCGTGGTTCAACAAAGAGAAGGCGAGAAGACGCTGGTGGTCACGAAAGAGGACGTCGGCTTGGACGATGTAAGAGACAATGAAACGATACGATGGAATTGTGCTAACGAACGGTGATAGACAGTGACTGGTGGGATTTGGGACGGCGAGACTTGACCGTGTCGGCGAATTTGCACGAAAGAACAGACAATAGGAGACGAACAATAAGGGCAGGTGAACAAAGGGAATATGACGAGACTGTCGACAGCGGAGAGGGATCATACGTCGAGCGCAAAGGACCATAAACAAAGGGGAAGACAAAAGGGCAAAGACAAGTTCGAGACGAATGTGGCAGCGGAAGGAGGTGGACGACAGTGCATTGTTCGTGAACAAGATGGACAGAGGATGCCTTGCTCCTTTATAGAATTGAATACAGAGGTTGTCGACATTGGCTCGCTCCACGCACACAGACGGAACGAGCACAGAGGCAGATGCAGACACGACCCACGACCCTCCGTCTCGTCTTCTCTCGTCAACCACAAGTGCCTTCAAAAAGGATGCCTCTGTCGGAATCCTGGCTCTGTGATTGGCTCGTAATATATCTCATTCTGCTGTTTCGGCCTCTTGTTGCTTTCTCTTGCTTTTCCCTTGTTTTCCCTTACTTTGCCTTGCTTTTCCTTCTCAGTCTGGCCCCGTTTGGCCCCGTCTGGCGCAGTCTGGACTGGTCCTCCCGGCTAGGGGCGTGGCTCCGGTCGCCGTGTCTGTGTGCAACTCTTCGTATTGTCGTCGGGGTAAAGAGCAGGCACAGAAAGAACGGCAAAGGAAAACGTGAGAGAGAGATGACTGAGAGAGGGACGAGTCGTCACCGCAAGTGGAGGCCAGCCAGTCCTGTGGAGGACGCACAGCAGTACGAATTATGACAGAAGGTGGTAGGAGAAGCAGGCGAGAGCAACGACATACGTGTGCGAAGTGAGGAGGGGAAATGGACGGGGAAATGGGGGGAGAGGGGGGGAGGGGAAAGGGGAATCGAGGAGTCTGGGAGACTGGGAGTGTGAGAGTGAGAGTGAGAGTCAGAGACCGGAAGAGGAGGGACTGGGAGACTGGGACGGAGAAGGCAACGGCAAGGAACCATCAGACAGAGACAAGAGAAGCAGAAAGTGACGGATCAAAAGTGACACGCAGAGGAAAGAGAGACAAACAGAAGCAGAAGCCGCTGCTGTGGATAACTATCAGCGTTTTGGACCATTGTGGGCTGCAGTGGATGTGCTGAAAGACGTGCTGTGGGCTTTCCGTCCTTGCCGTCGGGAGGAAACGAAAGTGGAAGCGATGGCTGGACGTGATGGCTAGACCAGTGGCTCTCTGGATTCTCGACCGAGAGATGTGAACAATTGCGAGGAGCTGCATGAAGGCGGAGGTAAGGACGGTAACCAGTGGTCAAGCGATCACACGACGCAGTGGACAAGAATGGTGGAGAATGGAACAGTGAACAACAGAACAACATGGGCGTGAGTGGAGGATGTTGCGGAGTTGAGAAGGACGTGAGAATATGTGCTGGGTCCGCGTTCTCAAGTGGCTTTGTTGTCGACTCTTCTCGACGGCGGCCGTAACGATACAAAGACAGCAAAAACAAAACAAATGAATGTGACAAGTGACAAAGGCAAAGAAAGAGTGCCAGACAACAAGAGACAAAGACCAAAGACGGCCACAAAAGGCAACGTCGATCACAAACAACCGTTTACACTGAACGTCAGTGTCTACTACACTCGTCTCTGTCAAGGCTCCCGTCTGGGTTCAGGCAAATTATGTGCCGTCTGTTCCGCGGGACTGGCGAGACGAGGGATGGCGAGAAAGGACACAACGGTATCTCATATCATTTTTCAGGGAGTGCTCGAGGAAAAGCGAGAAAAACCAATAGAGACAAGTCAGTCGAGAAGCGAGACGTGTGTTTGCAGTTGGCCCCGAGTCCAAACGTAGTTGCTAGTGAGGCGAGTATAAACACAGAAAACAGTGAGATAGAATGAGTGTGGGATACTTGCTAATGGGCGAAAGGTACAATACAGCAGCACAGCAAAACGGCATCAAAACAACACGATGCACAATACACCATACATAATACACCAGGAAAGGGACCCGGCGAGACAAAGGTGCGGCACATCGCGGACCACGAACACAAAACGGCTGGACCGATGCTTCTCTCCGCACGCTCTACGCTGTCGCCCACGCTCTCATGCGTCTTGGTTCGAGCAGGCAGAGCAAGGGGACAGTGGCAATCGACAGATTCGATAGATTCGATTTGACGTGTAGTGTGCAAGTACGTGCAGTGTGTAAGTGTTGTATATAAGTGCACCGTACAAGTGCAGTGTGCATTGAGTCTAGGAGAGTGGAGTTGACGTGCATATCTGCATTCTGTACTCCGTGCTCCGTACGCAGATATGTATATGCAAAGCATGTCACACAGACGAAGACCACGACAGACACCCCTGACAAAAGTACCAAAAGATGGTGTAGACTCTGCAGATTGTATGGCTGCCCTTGTCCAGCAGATAGACAGCGGGCAGGCACATCTGTCATCTGAAAGGGGAAAATCCTGAGCAGGAGTGCAAGAGGTTGGGGGTGCCACGGAGCAGGAATGAATCATGACAGAAATATGACTGAATGGGAATCACGGGAACCAACGGCCAAATTATGATGCGTCACTTTTGCGTGTGTGTGTATGTGCGTCTGTCGTCTGTTGCCTGTTGTTTGTTTTCCGCTGTCTGCTCTCTCTTGTCTGTTTGCACGTGTATACCGGGCAGGCAAAAGGCAAGAAGCAAAAACAGAAGGAAAAGAAGAAAAAGAAAAGTAAAAAAAAGGAAATAAAGACGGAAAAAAGAAAGAAAAAAAAGGAAAAAAGGAAAAATAGAAAAGAAAAGAAAATAAGGGCCGACCAATTTAGGGACAGAGATGCCGAGGAACGGTCCGTGGATGCATTGCAAAGGAGGGGTGTGCCGATAAAATGCTAGAGTGGGTGGACGTGAAAAAGAACGTCGACGATGGAGAGAACGAGCAAAAGACAATCCAAAAGACCCTCCTCGACGACACTCAGTTCTGCGTGACGAAGCCTGGACCGCGAGTGATAACTGCGATCTGCAGACACTACTTGGCCCGACGACTATACCGCTTGTCTCGTCCCATTGCCACTTTTGTGTCTTTGACCGTCTTTTCCACTGTTGTATCGGTTTAACATGCTTTCTTTTTTCTCTTCTGGTGGCCTGCACCAACAGATGCGTTTTGCGTCGTCAAATAGTCAACTTGTCTTTCATCTCTCAAGTAATTATCAAATCCTGCCCTGTGATTGAGACTGTAACGGTTTGCTTACTGCCATCGTCTGCCTACACCGCAATAGTCGTCCCAGCGTGTGCATCCCGACCCTGTTCCTACCCAAATAGCGGTCGGGGCCGCGATTCATGTTGCAGCAAGCCGCGTCTCACCTCAAAACGGAGCCCCAAAGTCGAAAAACCGACAAAAACCACACCAAATCCTACTATAGACAGGCCTTGGCCCGCATATACCGTCGCACGTGGAGACAAAATGGGTTATTTCCAGGTTGCTGGGATCCTTAACAAGCAGTCTTGCTGCGCGAGGAGAACGTCCAGAACTCCCCCATCATCGTACCCAAGATCTTGGTTCAACAATCGTCGGTAGGATTGGGGTTCGGGCAACGAGAACAGGGCAACAGCAGCAGAAGAAATGGGGCGGATGGAAGGGCGGGCGGGTAGCCAAGATATGGCCATCACAGGAAATGGGCGAGATGGGGATGGCGATGGCGATGGAGATGCGATGAGAGATGCGATGAGAGATGAGCAAAGCAACGTTGGCACTGGACACTGGCACTAGGCCTTGGGCCCTGGGCAATGTGGACGTGCGGACAGGTGGACGAGTGGACAACGAGGACAATGAAGACAATGTGGACAATGAGGACAATGGAGCAGCCCACGTCAGTGGACAAGACGACGCAGCAGCGTTGCCTCCCACGGCGTATTCTCCATACGAGTCCGGTTCGTTTGCAGCAGACAACCAACACTCGACGACCACGTCCGAGGCCTCTGCTTCTGGGCACACCCTTTATTGGCCTCGATGTTCTTGGCAGTCTCTTTGTTCGTCTTCGCCTTGCAATACGGGAACGGCGCTGCTTTGATGTGTTGTCCGTCCACTGTCCATTGCAACATCGGAAATGCTTCCGCGGATCCAATGGGCCATAACGACCCCGGCAACGACGTTGCTTCACGGACAGGTGGGATGGATTGGTGAACGGATGGACGACATTGCGACGTGAAGGAGAATGAGGAAAACGTGCTGACGATCACCGACAGAAACAATGGTGGACGTCCTGCTTGGCTTGTTGATGCGCTTGCATCGTTGCAACGGTAGAAAAGAGCGGTGGACAATGGCATGCATGCCGTGGATGGCCGGGCAGTGGCGAGCACGA
Source organism: Sporothrix globosa (assembly GCA_001630435.1). NCBI lineage: Eukaryota > Fungi > Ascomycota > Sordariomycetes > Ophiostomatales > Ophiostomataceae > Sporothrix > Sporothrix globosa. The sequence goes on from LVYW01000001.1 coordinate 4,953,077, forward strand.
CACAATGACGAGAGTACGAGAGTGCCGAGAAAAAGACACACGAGCGGCCTGGAGGACACGAGAGGCTGGAAGGAGGTGTGCCCACACTGGACGGAGGAACGGCGCCAGGACGAGGCTCAAAAGCCGTCAAGTATAAAAATATAGTCCATTCGCGCTGCAGAAGCAGAAACAAATATCGTCATTATGACCAGCGTGCCTCGTGTCAATCCCCCTGCTGGCCAGGCCCCTGTTCGACGCTTGACAGCCGTATTCCCCCTGCTGCTTAACGCCCCCTGCTGCTCGATTCTTGACAGCGCATCGTCCTTTACCCTTCTGGGCCGTCCCTCGCTTTTCGATAGTCGCCGACCTGGAGCATGCATGTCATTTGTCTCGTTGTGGCCGTCGTTTGCCCTGGCGCCCTTTTGGGGGCTTTTTGACGTTTGACCCCCACACACTAATGCCTCACCCTTGTCAATCATTCCGTGCACTAACACTGTAGTGGCCGTTGAAAAGGAAAAAGCCAGACGTGCAGGAAAACGATGGGCGGCAATTCGGCTGTCCGGTGCACGACGCTCGACGTACGACATAGTACGATTTTCGTCTGTATGACAACAACTCAAAGCGGAGGATTAAGCATATTTTGGACACGGATACACTGAGTAGCCATCCATTCATCCACTTTGACTTATGCCTGTTCAGGCTCGCACAACGCCTTATCTTCGGACTATGGACTTTGTCTAACGGCACACCAGCGGCGTGCACAAAACGTTGTTTTTCCTTTCTTGTCAACACCTCGTCTCCTCCACGTCGTATCACGCTGGAAGCACAGATTCATACTCCCATCGCAGTTGCGTTTTTGCACATGCGGTGAGTGGATGAGCATATTATAGGTGATTCTGTCCGGGATGTTTTCTTCACTATCGCGGACAGGACAGAAGGAGGATACTCAACAAGGTTTTCTGAAAAAAAAAAAAAAAAAAAAAA